>JAJGRW010001274.1:701053-808970 GCA_025461045.1 Carex parvula
TTTTTCTATAAAAGGTAACTTTGTGCTGGCAGTTTAGATGGTTCGATCTCAAGATAAATCATACAAACCTTGAATGTATATGTATAATTTGCTCAAAGATTTGTATGATTTGGCAAGTACTTGTGACCTGGTTTGGCTTAAGCCGGTCAATCCGTTGTGACAATTTACTTGTTGTCCAACAAAAATGAATACATGTCATACAACAACACAACCTACATTTTTGAAAGAAGAACACTAAATATTTGTGAGATGTGAACTATCCCATTTTTATTTTGAAAACAATTATCACTTACCTTAAGATTTATCAAGTGCTGGAAGCATATTGAAAATATATATGCACATCAGAATAGCATGATATCCTATGGTTGTTAGTTTAATCACAAAAAAACACCTCCGAAAAAACAGTTTAGTATCATGTGATCTCAAACCTGCAGTCCTAGATGCCAGTAATCACACAAAACTATCTTCACAAGAAACTAATTAAGAATCCAAAGATTTAGTAACTGGTGTATTTATTTTTAATATGAATTTACATATGCTTCCAACACTTGATACATCTTGATAAGAGTATGCTTTCCATATTCTTTCCATGTAGTTTCATACTTCAAATAATAAGTTAGAAACCATTTTGAAAAAAAAAAATAAAAAAGTATACGATTTAGAATTGTGATTATAAAGATATAGTGGTGGAAAAATATTAATGTCAATACAGCTGAGATTGTAGTTAATTGAAAATTAATGGACTTTTATGGTAGAAAAATATGGGTAAAGGTTCTAATTTACCAAACATGTAATCTCTCTATACCAAAATTAAAGCAATAATATAGATATTTTGTATGCATTGATTATTGATATTTTGATATAGATGGTGATGCTTTCAAAGTAATCTATCATTTTTCATTAAATTTTTGTTTTAGAATAACTGACAACAACAGAAAAATTCATGCGGAAAGCGTATGGGGATTTTTCATTCACTTGTATATTGTTGCATAGTGTTACAACAGTCCTCTTTTCTGGTCTCATATATTATTTTTCTTTTTTTCCTTTGTGCAGGATTGGGTCATCTCCTATTGTTTTGGTTCCATTTTCTTTGGCTGCCTATCAGGTTTCCGTACTATCTCTTTTGGTTATATTTTTTTTTTCTTTTGCTACATGCTTCTTATTTTTTTTTTCTACCTATTGGTAAAATCATGACGAATGAATAGGTACTAGAAGCCTACCATACATTTATCAAGAAATCGATTTATAATCTACACGATTGTGTACATGCCTATTGATGCTCTCATTAAAAAAAAAAATTATCATGCTTCTCACACAGAATTTGATATTTTATCAACCATTCTGTATGTATAAGTACAATGTGCTATTATTGAGCAGCCAAAACTTGGAAAATGAGTATCTTGCATAACATAATTATAAGTCTATATTTTTAAACATAAAAATATTATTACAAAAGTGATAATATTACAACAAATTAATACATATACATTACACGTACAATTAAATGTCACCAAATAATTACATTCTTATACATACACCTTTTCTTTTACAAGGTATGCTTGCTTAAAATTTGTTAACTAATTAACATGTTTTATGAGTAAGTTATCAGCTTGTAATTTTCAGATGTTCCATGGATCAAAAGTGTTATTGGCTTCAGAAATGTGGAAGGGGCAATAGCACGAATTTCATGCGGTGCTTGACCCAACTGTCTTATATGGACTGAGTTGATGTTTATTCCCTTTCACGTAAAGAGATTAAACCGCAACTCAGTCCAGTTAGCCAGCCGGGTCAAACACCACATGATCGTTCTATATTTGCACTTCCACATTTCTGAAGCCAATGACAACTCTTTATTCATGTTAAGTCTTGGAATGACAAGCTGAAACTCATACACACAAAACATGTTAGTTAATAAACATTTAAGCAAATCATAAAAAAATATGTTGAAGGAGTTAAAGAAAAAAGAAATAACAGACCAGAGATGTTGAAGAAGGAAATAAAACAAAAAACCTAATAAATAAAAAAAGGCAGCTCGAACCTCAGCCTAAAAAAGAAAAAAAGAAAGAAAGAGGGCTATAAGATGAGGCATAAAATCAAAATACCTACAAGTTAATTAACAATGACAATGATGCACTTAAACAACATAAAATATAGCAATTTACTTCTCTAAAGTTACCTGTTGTCCATAGGCAAAGATGAGATTGTAACATCTTCACCACTTTGTCTGGTAACTCTGCATGCAAAAAGAAGTAAAAATCAGCATGGTGATAAGTTGTATTAAAATGTTAATGATAACAACATTCGTTTGTAAGTTTTCATACCTCGACAAAGTCCATGTAGTCCGTCCGATAGATAAAGACGATCTCCACCTATGTTAGTGGAAGGAGGAGACATGACGAGTTGCATATGATGGTTGACTTGTCCAAGGAGGAAAGGCGATCGAGTTCAATTTCTGAAGGGCTGTGGTACGGGTTTATTGAAGCAGCAAATATGGGGCATGAAATCATCTCTTTTGTGATACCTACATAGAATAGTAAAAAGCACATTTTATATTCTTCTATTAGTACATATCTTAAAAAATTAAACTTGAAACACAGAATCCTAGAAATTAGGAATAAATTTACTTAGTGAAAGATTCGAAGGAGCGGTATTTGACCAGATTCCTTGCTCTCATTGCACCAATGTTGATTTCTTCCTCGCTATTTGAACCAGATCCTGCAACTCAACACCGTCTTCGTTATCTCCACCTAGCGCATCTTTTTTGTCTATCTTCTCCTCTTTTACATCCATAGAAGTACTACAATCATCGACATTTCTTGCGCACCGTCTCTTTCCTCTTGAAGGCATGACTGTACCATAGTAGTAGTCAAAATACACTTCATTTGCTGCCAATTCTGCTAAGTTAAATGGTTCTATATATGTGCAATTTTTGATGAAATTCATTGTATCATTTCCAAGTTCCCTTAAAGGGTTAAACAATAGCCTCTTGTTATTTTGAAAACAGGAAATCATAAAAAGTAGTGTTCACTATTTTGATTTTTATCTGTGTCAAATAGTCTTTATTTGAGAGCTAGGTCCAAAACCCTAAAATAGTAAGTAGTTTTAAGGTTTCTAAATTCCAATCACATTGTACCTAATCCACACACTCTATCTGTTCTTTCTAAAGGAAACATCCCGAAATCCTTTTATGATGAAAGCACTCCAAACGCAATAGGGTTTGAACTCGTGCTTCATTTTTGTTTCTTTCTAGTAAAAATTGACCTTTTCACTTGGAAATTAACATAAAAAAAGGAAAAACAAACATAAATTTCAACAGAACAAGCATAAAACTTACCTAACCTCATTTCCTAGACCACCCATGCTGAAGCTTGACCATGCTACACTTTGCAAAATATTCATTCATTCAGGGCATAACTGAGAAAATGCTTTTGCCAACTCTCTGTAGGAAAAAGGAAAAGTAGCTTGTTTAGTCCATGAGTATTCATTTACTACTGGAGGACTCTTGGAATTAAAGACATAATAATTTGCATGGACACAATAACACAAGCAACTTTACATTTCTGTTTCTATCATTTATATTCAGAATTCATTATCATAAAATGTATGCATTATACTACTATTAACAATGAGATAATACATGTATTCAGTAATTTAGAGCAACAGTAAGAATGGGTCATCAAAAGAAAAATGCAAAATCATGTAAATTTTTTTTTCTTCTATATTTGTATACATGAACAATCTATAAATGAGCATTCTACATAATACACTTTGGAATGACTAAAATGAAAGCATTCAAGATGATTGAATTAATGGTTTTTAGTTTATCACTTTATCTGCCTCAGAAGCCAATCTGAAGAGAACAAAAGTGTTTTCTGCTTTTTGTTCATAAACATACATAAGTGGAGTCCAGGGAAGTGTAAAATAATTAGCAGCAAGCCAAAAAAAAAATTCTCAACTTTTGAACTTAAAAAAAAAAATACTAAAACATAAAAAAAAAAGTAAGAAAATATATTAAGAAAGAAAGCAACAATTTGCCTATACTAAGTTAAAGTTGCTAGTATGTAAATAGTTCTCTGATGTATTTCTTTAAAATGATCGCGCAAGCGATATTTGCGGGATACATAACGGAAGCTACGATAATATGTCGATTATGTGAAATTGAATAGATATTCCATAATATTGAATCCTTAGATCCTTTCATCCAACTTCTGAATTTTTTTAATGGAATCAGGTGACACCACCATTCCCAATGCAAATTAATACATATTTATCTTTTGGATGATTAATCTTAGCACCATATTAGTTTTGACTTTTAAAGTAACTGACACTAGGTTCTGCAAAAAATATTAGCCCTATATGATTATATTAGACAAAAGAACAAGGTAATAGTAAAGTAATTCTTTTACATGCATTTCCTTTCATGTCATCACAAACATAATATTTTTAGGATTCTAAATGTACATGAGATTTTGGGTGAACAAAAACAATAAAATTTTCATCGACTCAGGTTTTGGATGTGTAGTCATGAATCAAGATGCATGCAAGTACTTACAAAAAATTACACAGTATGAATTTTTCATGTAACACTCAAAAGTTTTGTGGATACTTGTATAAACATCCACATTTGTGCAAGTACGAACAAGATGCACATGTAATTCTCATTTTTCAAAAGCCAAGTTATTTACTTAATAATTGTACTATAAGAAACAATCATAACAATTGCAAGCTAAAGTCTACTCAATTATGGTAATTGTACCAAATGCAGAACACCAAACTTATAAGGATGCAAACCAAAGTTTCTCATGTGTAATTTTCATCATTCCTAGGTTTGAGAAGTCAATTTTTATAGAAAAGCTAGAGGCTTAAATTCCTATGTTGAAATTCATCGTACAGGATATTGACATTTCTATATTGAAATTTCTAATTCAATCTTACAATGAAGAATCCCTTAAATTATGTCACGACCCGGGTCATGATCGCGAGCGAACGGATCAAATGCAAAGAAGTGCCAGGTCAGAACTCAGAAGCCAGGAAGGAGGAGAAGTGTAGGCAAGAAATTGAGGTAATTATTTTAAATCTGTTTGACAGCTGAAATTATGCTATATATGCTAAGAGAGAAACAAAAGGTACCAGGATAGAACCAAAAGGAGAATAGAAGGGCGGAGTGGTGGACTGACCTGATGGAGGCGGAGTGGCGGACTGATTAGGTGGCGGAGCCGCGGAGGCGAAAAAGAGAGAGAAAGGGAGGTGAAAGAGAGAAACAGCGGCGACGAAGAGAGAGAGAGTGAAAGAGAAAGAAAATCGCAGATAGCAGGTGATAAAACCCTAGCCCAATTCAGTAACTTTTTGTCAAAAGATAGTCCACGAGTCTGCCTGCGGGCTTTTTAGTCCGGGCCCAAATCTGACCTGATCTGTCTTTGGACTCGACCTTACATGTTTTTTTTTTCAATGGGAAACAGCTTGGGTCCGATGAGTTTATAGACCGTCCGGTCCACTTTAAGAGTCGTGCGCACGAATTTAAAGTAGACTCGAAAGTTGTGAGCACGAATCTTAAAGCAGATCGGACGGTCATCAAACCCAGCGAACTCACTTTGAGTCTGATGGGCATCGAACCCAAACTGTTCCCTTTACAATGCCAGACCTACGCTTAGAGTGAGAAAAACGTGCCGTGCCGTGACTAACACGCCGTGACATTGGTCTCGTGTCGTGCCGTGCCGTGACCAAAATGTCAAGGAGTGGTCACGGCACGCGAATGGTCATGCCACGTGAGTTACGCCGTGCCAAAACGTGCCGTGACCATACGTGACTCGCGTGACCATTTAATCATAATTTAGATTAGTTTATTCGAGATTCACCACTAAATCAATATCTAATGGTCCTAATTATACGTGACTAGCGTAACTACGTGTCGTGCCGTGCCGTAACTAAATTTTTCACGTGCCGTGCAGTACCGTGCCAAAGTTTCAAAAGATGAGCACGGTACGCGAATGGTCACGGCAAGGGACACGCGAATCACAGCACGTAACTGACACGCGTGCCGTGCCGTTCCGTGACGAAGCCGGCTCCGCCGTGCCATTTTTCCCACTCTACCTACGCTCCATCTCCTTTTTTTTTTTTCCATTGTATATTATTCTTCTCCATTTACATCCATCTCCTTTTTCCTATTGTATATTAATATTCTCCATTTACATTTTCAAGGACACCTTCATTTTCATTTTCATTTTAATTTTATTTTCTGATTTATTTTTCTTAATTTATTAATTTTCATTTTCATTTACATTATTCTTGGTATTTGTGACTATTCGCCATTTTCGGCATTTTCTGAATTTGGATCTCATTATGAAGTCCAAAACCTACCTTTGGCCCAGAACTGAAAAATTATCTATTTCCTAACCTCTACATTTTCCAATTAATTAATTAGGCCCAGCCCAACCCACTTCCTTCAACTTATTTTTCACACGATCTTGTTTTCTTCTTCTTTTTCTTAAATTTAAAATTATGTATCGTACAAGATTTGTGGCTGTATTATTCGTGAAATATACAAAACTTTCTTTTCTTTCTAAAAGTTTCAACACTTACATATATTATTTATAGTATAGAAAAATAAATTATTTTCCGAATTATACTATAATATTATAGTGGAATCATAAATATTAGAGCTGTAATAGAAGGGAAAGATAGCCAACAACTGTAAATTATTTCTTGAGTTGTAATTTTAGAAGAGGATTTAAGCAGGGTTTGTCCTTTTGAGTAGTATTTGGATGAGCGAGCTAATTCTAAATTTTTCTTTGGGTTAATTTCGAACGAGCTACTAATTACGAGTTTTTTTTGTTAGTCATAGGAAAAAAAAATATTTTTTTGTTCGAAATTTAAATTGGTCATTGAAAAAATTGGAAAAAGTCCCAAAATTGTATAAAACAATTGCAGAAGTTTGTAAAATGCAGAAAAAGTTGTTGGAGATTTTATTCTCATGTTTAAGAACCTTTTAATTTTTCTTATACAGATTCCGCATTATTTATTGGAATAAAATTAAAAAATTGAAGTCCAAATTATTAAAAAAATGCTGGAAAATTATTAAAAATTAGAGGTCAAGTCACGTGAGAATTGTGTGTGTTATAACGTTACCGATGATGACATGTCATTTAAAAATTTCTAATTCCTAGTATCGTTAGGAAATAGGAATGAATACTTGAGAGATAACTCACACATACTACATTACTAGTTTATGCTTGGCACAAGTTATGTATATATATTTTTTTAATTCCATTAAAATTCAGCAAAAAAATTGGAGACAAAGCCCACATGCCGACACTTTTATTAATATCCAAAGTTAATTATAAATTAATTATTATACCCACGATTCCAGACTTTTGCCAAAAATTGCCGGTTTTCTCCCTTTTTTTTTTTTTAGAGACACTATGAAGAGCAAGATAATGAAATTTAACACTAAAAATTTGAATTTTTGTTTAAATTATTTGTTAGATTACTTCTTTTGATTTATAATTAGCATATTTATACTAAAATACACTGGATTACCTGAAATTATGTTGAATTACACTATATTACAATAAATTATGTTGATAAATTACAATAACTTCGCTCATTATGCTGAAATACGGTAAATGAATGAACAAGTCGACAACACAAAAAAATATAAGAGTAATCTTGATAACATTTTTTTCAAAACAAAAAAATATAAGAATGTAGGATGAATTTATAATAACTTGTCGGTCTTTATTAATTGGCTTTATCTGAAATTTTTAAGTGTCATTTTACATTCTATCAAAATCGTTAAATACGACCTATGCATAATATGTAATTATGCAAAAAAATATAACATATCAAAATTTAAAGAATTTTTTTTGTCAAAATTATTAATATTAACTGATCACCAATCAATCCTCAATCCTGGATTAAACATCGTTTTCAAATTCCAGTTTAAGTGTCCAAAACGGCTGCAATTGGGAGAATAAATGAATAATGCAAATTAAACTTAGATGCTAGCTAGGGGTGTAAACGGAGCGGATTCGGAGCGGATAATGCTAATACCAAATCCGTATCCGTCTTTCAATGAGCGGATAAGGATAATAAACGGATATCAAAACTCAAAACCATATCTGCCTTAACCGAATACGGATACAGAGCGGATAATCTCCAAATACGGATACGGAACGGATAATTATCGGATATTGAGTCATATGTATTTCAAGATACAAATACCAATTAATAAAATTCAAATATGAAATCCTTTCAGCATATAACACGTTCGATTTACAAAATATAAAAGATATAAAGTCCGAATCTCTACTAAAAATTAGTCCCACGAGTGAAAAGATATAAAAGTGAGACATCATATATAAAAATCGCTTTGCCTCTGAAATATAAATGAGTTTCGAAGAGATGAATATTGGATACGGATATATGCAGATGTCCGCTCCGTTTAGAGGTATAGAAATTTATCCGTTTCCGTATCCGTATATTTTAACTATGTTCAATATATATCCGTATCCGTATCCATTAAGTATCCGCTCCTTTTAAAACTGATACAGATAGTAACCGGATACGGACCGGATAATCCGGATCCGTTTACACCCCTAATGCTAGCACTAGAGAGCATATACCTCAATTATATTATCTTTCTTTCCCTTTCTAATTGGCGAAAGTTCTGGGAAGCAGGTCGCTTTCAATTATTACCTTTACTATTCTCTTTTTCTCCTCTTTTTTTGGGTACATGTTGTGATCGGTCTCATGACTCATGAGCATAGTGACAAATTAAAAGTTCGGGTTCGGTGAGGTGAGGTCAAAAATTTGTGATTCGGGTATAATTCGGATATAATTCGGAAATAATTCGGTACATCAAGGAAGCAAAAAATAAAAAGTTGTAAAAAAAAAAAAAAATTTTGGCTTTTTTTTCGCGTTTTTATTGCGAATAATTCGTAACTCGCGTTTTATACGCGTTTTATTCGAAAATAAAACGTATTATACGTTTTTCCGCGTTATACGGAGTTCGGTTCGGTTATGTATAAAAAACGAATTATATGCGAATTATTCCCGTGTAATTCGCGAGTTATGTCACTATGCTCACGAGTCACGAGAGAATTACCAAGATCAGCTGTGAACAGGGATTGTGTTGTCTGTTTGTAGCAGATAACTGACACATTGTTGGTCAAAATTATAGTGACGAATGAATTATTCGGGTTCAGTTCGGCAGGGTTTAAAATTCGTGATTTAAGGAATAATTCGGGAATGATTCGAAATTATCCGGACCGGAGATCTCAGTCTCACAAGGGAGCAAAAATAAAAATTCGCAAATAATTCGATCAAAGTTCGGTCAACCGAATAATTCATCGTTCGGTTCACCATCACAAAAAAAAGAATTGTTCGCGAATCTTGTGACTATAGTTAAAATTGAGCGACGTTAAAAAAAATATTGATATCCTCTGTCGTTGATATTTTAGATAAAATATTGACAAAACTATTTTAACTTTATGTAACTCGTAGTGTATCAATTGTAGCCGATATTTTTATTAATATCCAAATTTAATTAGAAATTAATAAACCCATGATTCCCGACTTTTGCCAAAAATATCCAAACTGGCTATAAATGGCCGGTTTCCTTTTTTTTTTTTAGACACTAAGAAGAGCAAGATAATGAAATCTAACACTGAAAATTCAAATTTTTGTTTAAATTATTTGTTAGAATACTTCTTTTGATTTATAATTAGCATATTTATATTAAAATGCACTAGATTACTTGAAATTATGTTGAATTACACTATATTACAATAAATTATGTTGAATTACACTAAATTACATTAAATTACGCTAAATTACAATAACTTCACTCATTATGCTGAAATACGGTAAATCACGCTAAACTACACAAAATTACGGTAAAGTAGACCGATTTTGTGCCATCTTTCATGAATCATAAAAAATAGTAAAAAAATTCTGAAAATAATAAAAATTAGTATTCTACAAGTTCATTATGTAACTAATTTACTGAGCTACTTAGATTGAATAATAAAAATGAAAATCTTAATCGGAAAACTTCAACTCAAGTTTTGAGGCTTTTCTCTTAGTTTTTTGGCAATTTTGAATTTTAAAATTCAGTATAATAAGCACGAACGCATGCGTCTTTTCGCAAGCTCTCCGAAAAATAGTCATTTGCTGAAATCGGACACTCGAGCGCCGTTTTATGGCCGTTTGAAGTTTCGTCGTCGTTTTTCGTCTTTTCAGTGAAGATATCGTTCCTATTCATATGTAATTTAGCGTAATTTACCGTATTTTAGCGTAATGTAATGTAATTTAGTGTAATTAACTTAATATAGTGTAATTCAACATAATTTCAAGTAATTTAGCGTATTTTAGTATAAATATGCTAATTATACATCAAAAGAAGTAATCTAACAAATAATTTAAACAAAAAATTCGAATGTTCAGTGTTAGATTTCATTATCTTGCTCTTCATAGTGTCCCTAAAAAATAAAAAATAAAAAGAGAAAACCGCCATTTTGTGGCCGGTTTGGACATTTTAGGCAAAAGTCGGAAATCGTGGGTATAATAATTAATTTGTAATTAACTTTGTATATTAATAAAAATGTCGGGCCCACATGCAGAGTAAGAAAGAAAAATGACGTTTCTAAAAAAATATGGGAGTAAAAAATAACGTTAATATAAATTGGAATTTGATAAATAGGATCTAGGGTGATAGCTACATAGTTTTTTTTTTTTTTTTTGAAGTATAAATGTGGAGGTCTAGTCTCCCTATTCCATTAAGCTACATAGTTCTTATCCATATTTTTATTTGATAAGCTAAAGATTTATTTTTCTCATTTGTATCTTTATTTGATAAGTTACTGAAAATAATTTTATATGTACATGCCTTATAAAATACGATACTGTTAGAAAAAAAAAATTAGCAATATTGATCTCTTAAATTGAATTTTACAATATTTTTTTCATCTGAGAATCAACCTTTATTGTAGTGATTAAGATAATATTTTTAGAATTAAAGGTGGTAAGTTCATAATCGAAATTATTATTTTTATAAATATTTAAAATAGAAATTATTAATCTTTTTTTTTTAAATATTATCCCCTCCACGTTAACAACAATCATGATTTATCTTGTAGAATTTTTTTTCTAAATTGGATATCCCCTGAAATAACTCAAATTCTGAGTTAAGATTTCAAATCCAGACCAATTCGATCCGAAGTGAAATACATTGTATTATTTAACAAAATAGATAGGATGGTTTAGATTAAAACTAAAAAATTTGGAAAATAAATCCCGGGATTTTTATTAATATCCAAAGTTTAATAGAAATTAATATTTATGTCCAGATTTTTGGGTTTTCGTGAAAAATGTCCAAGCCGGCCATTTTGTAGCTGGGTTACTCATTTTTTTTTTTAGAGACTATGAAGAACAAGATAATGAAATCTAACACTGAAAATTTAAATTTTTTTATTTAAATTATTTGTTAGATTACTTCTTTTGATATATAATTAGCATATTTATACTAAAATACGCTAAATTACTTGAAATTATGTTGAATTACACTATATTAATTTAAATTACACTAAATTACATTACATTACGCTAAAATACGGTAAATTACGCTAAAATACATATGAATAGGGACGATATCTTCACTGAAAATGCGAAAAACGACGACGAAACTTCAAACGGTCATAAAACAGCGCTCGAGTGTCCGATTTCAGCAAATGACCACTTTTCAAAAAGCTTGCGAAAAGACGCATGCATCCGTGCCTACTATGCCGGATTTTAAAATTCAGAATTGCCAAAAAATTAAGAGAAGAGCCTTAAAACTTGAGTTGAAGTTTCCGATTAAGATTTTATTTCTATTATTCAATCTAAGCAGCTCAGTAAATTACTTACATAATGAACTTGTAGAATACCAATTTTTACTATTTTTTGAATTTTTTTACTATTTTTTATGATTCATGAAAGATGACACAATATCGGTCTACTTTAGCGTAATTTTGCGTAGTTTAGCGTAATTTACCGTATTTCAGCATAATTAGTAAAGTTATTGTAATTTAACGTAATTATGAATTATTCAGCATAATTTATTGTAATATAGTGTAATTCAACATAATTTCAAGTAATCTAGTGTATTTTAGTATAAATATGCTAATTATAAATCAAAAGAAGTAATCTAACAAAAAATTTAAACAAAAAATTCAAATTTTCAGTATTAGATTTCATTATTTTGCTCTTCATAGTGTCTCTAAGAAAAAAAAAAAAAAAAGTAAGCCGGCTACAAAATTGCCGGCTTACGGGGGGAGAGTAAGCCAGCCATTTTGTGGCCGATTTGGGTTTTTCGTGAAAATCTGAAAATCTGGGCATAAATATTAATTTCTATTAAACTTTGAATATTAATAAAAATGTCGGAAATAAATCCGTTGTTACTTCTTGGAATTTGTCTGTAGGCCGAGCTCCAATGCAGTTTCCTTTGAATTCACATCTTTTCCGGTACGGTAATAGGGAATCTTTGACAATTACTAGATCTGGACCGTTCTTTTTAACTTGGCACGAATCTTAAAGCCCAATAAGACTGCCCCACCGTATATCCAAAGGGTGATGATGATAAGTGATGTCATGTCATGTAACAACAAATATTTTACTCTTTTATTAGTGCAGACGGAAACCAGTCACTGGGTTGACGAAATGGTTATGTAAATACAACTTCCACTATTGAATCAAAAAAAACTTCCACTAATCCTAAAAAAAAAAAAATAATCATTAAATTCCAATCCAACCAATTTGGAGGATTTTTTTTAAAAACAGTAATTAAAATAATAAAAGTTAAAGAAACGACATGATTGCTTCGTTTGTTATAAAAACAGCAAAAACCGAATAGCCTATTCGGTTAAGTTTTTTTTTGCTTCACCGAATAGGCTATTCGGTTAAGCAGTCGGTTTTAACAGGGGTTGTGGGAACATTGCCACAGAAGATCCGTATTATAGCTTAACCGAATAGGCTATTCGGTGAAGCCAATTTTTTGGCTTAACCGAATAGCCAATTCGGTGAAGTTAATGGGATCGCCAATCCGGTAGGGTAGTTCATGGGGATTTTTTTTAAAAACAGTAATTAATATGTAGTTCATGGGATTGGCGAGGGATTGAGATCTTTCTCCAGTTAATATGTTGACTTCGTCTCCATTAATTGATTGTGTTGGGATGTAATATTAAACATACTTTTTTGGTGGGTAATATTTTTTAAGCAAAAAATATTGAAAAATATAGTTATTTATAGGTTATTTCTTTTATTAGAGGTTCAATTCTGTATATAAATAATAAATACTAATATATTAATAAAAGATTCAAATGTCTTCAGTTTTTGTGTCTCCACCATGCCTCTATTTTTAAGAACTTTAATAATTTAAAATTTAGAACTTAAAAGTCAAAATAAAACCATTAGATATGATATACATCATTTTATCTATGCACATGTAAAAAATTGTGACATTTCAACTTTTTTTTTTTGTTGTCATCAAGAGCTTGTAAAAACGTACTAATGTGGATAGTTTCTAAACGTTGATTTTTCAAATGATTGATTCACATAGAAACAAAATCGAAATGTAATATTTTTTTTATGAGCACATAGAGAAAATAACATAGATCACATCTAACGGATTTATTTTGACGTTTATGATTTTAATTTTTATTTATAAACATTTAAAAAAAATAGAGGCATTATAGAGTAAGGCATTTGAACCCTCTATATTAATTCATTTGAACATCCGACTCCCATTAGTTTATAAGGTGATCTATGAACATACGACTCCCATTAGTAAATTTATTTTTAATTCTCTCCATTCATTTGAACATCCGACTCCCATTAGTTTATAAAATAGGAGTGTCCATTAGTTATTGAATGGAGAGACAATTAAAAATAAAAAAATAATCTAAACCGAATACCATATTCGGTTTAGAATAAAAAATAAAAAAATAATGTAAACTGAATTCGCTATTCGGTTTACATTAAAAATAAAAAAATAATCTAAATCGAATTGGCTATTCGGTTAATGGGGTGTTACACGAGTAGTTACACTCGTTACATAGTTCGGGGATCTGGTCCTGTGAAAATCTGCTTAACCGAATAGCATATTCGGTGAAGCAAAAAAAAACCCACTTAACCGAATAGGCTATTCGGTTTTTGTTGTTATAAGAAGCAATCATGTCGTTTCTTTAACTTTTATTATTTTAATTACTGTTTTTAAAAAAAATCCCAATTTGGAACCACCTTCGTTATAGAACCCTCCATGGTTATATGTGGCCGCAGCCAACACCTGGGCGGAGCACGTGAATAATAGAAGCTATGCGTTACTACTGTGCGTCAATGATCTATGACATACTTCGCTTCATCAATTTCGTTATATAGAATCAGGTCTGATTCGTTTCGCTGGGTATATCCAAAAAAGGTGATGAAGTAATAAGTGATGTCACATATATTATAAGTTATACGTGGCGGATCCATATCCTCGACGGTACCGTAAAAGATTCCCTTTTATACAATTAGCTATTTACGGTGAGATTAACTCTCAGCCGGTTTGGGATTCGGGCTGACTGAGGGGGCAGTATTATTGGGCTTTGAGATTCGTGCCAAGTTAAAAATAACGGTCCAGATCAAGTAATTATCAAAGATTCCCTATTACGGTACTGCACTGGATGTGAATTCCAAAGGTGTTTGGGTCTGGGTTGGATATGCAATGGAATTTAGATAAGAGTTCATGATCCCAACCCAAATATTTTACTCTTTGCGATTAACTCCCAGCTGCTTTGACCGACATTTTTATTAATATCCAAAGTTTAATACAAATTATTAATTATGCTCAGAATCGGACCCATTATCAAAAAATACCCAAGCCGGCCAGAAAATGACCGGCTTACTCCCTCCTTAAGCCGGCCATTTTCTGGCCGGCTTGGTACTTTTTTTTTTTTTTTAAAACCGCAAAAACTCTATAAAAGGCACCCTCCCTTCAGATGAAGGCACACAGCTCGAGGCAGCTCGCTAATCACTGTTGAGGTAAATTTTTTTTTATTTTTTATTATTATTTTTTTATTTTTTATTATTATATTTTATTTTATAGAATAATTAATTATATTACTAAAAAATTTAATAATAAACCCTAAACCCTATAACCCTAAACGCTAAACCCTATAACCCTATAACCCTAAACCCTAAACCCTATAACCCTATAACCCTATAACCCTAAACCCTAAACCCTAAACCCTATAACCCTAAGCCCTAAGCCCTAAGCCCTATACCCTAAACCCCTAACCTAAACCCTAAACCCTAAACCCTAAACCCTATACCCTATACCCTATACTCTATACCCTATACGGTATACCCTATACCCTATACCCTATAACCTAAACCCTAAACCCAAAAAGAAGTAGTAACCAGTCAATTGTTTACTATTTAGTTACCTGACAATTGTTTACCATTTAGTAACCTGACAATTGTTTACCATTTTCTAAAATGTAGTTTGTTTACCATGGCCTTTATTTCATTACACTATGGAATGCACTTGCAGAGGTATCCAATTAACTTCTATTCCGTGGCTCATGTCTTAGCTGTTTGCCGTGACCGAAACTGGCAAGAGTACGACTTTGTTGCAGACTGGTATAAAACACCATATCTTGTGAGTACTTGGAACCATGTGTTCATTCCAATTGGCAATATGGGAGACTGGCCTCCTAATCCTGGAGACAGAATCCTTCCGAGTAGTGGTTGGATTAGGAAGGGGAGGCGAAAACACACCCGTCGTGTAATGACGATGGATGAAATGGAAGGTAGACGAAGGGGACATCAGGCTCGCCGTTCCACTTCCGATAGGCAACGAAGAGGTATGTAACATTCATCCAAAATTATTTTTATTTTCAATTTATACCAACTTACCTAAGTAACACATGCAAATGCAGAGGCAAGAAACGCAGCAAATGCGGCAGAAAATGAGCGAGTAATGGCGTCGGGAAGTGGGTCAGGAGGGTCACGGCGTAGCACAGCTACGAGCCGTTTAGATGCAACTGCTATGTATGCCGAAGCAATGGGAGAGGCGGTTGCCATAAGAGGAGAGGCGGTTGGGGTGCAAGGGGAGCCATCTGTCCAACCGAGGAGGTCCACTACTAGACGCACAACAAGAGCATCTACAAGCCAAGCAGGGCCATCTGGAGCCCAGACCGGCCCATCTACAAGCCAAGCAGTGCCATCTGGAGCCCAGGCCGGCCCATCTAGTGAGCAACCAGAGCCATCTGGTAGACCATCTCGTAGGGCATCTTTCGCAAGTGATTTACTTCAGGGATTAAATTTTAGACGTAGCAATAATAGGTGATTTGTATGCATGTTGTAAAAAGTGTGTGGACTCTATTTGCAATTTGTGTGTACTTTATTATGTTGTACGAAACTTAGAAATGAAATATTTGACTCTAATAGAAATCACCTAAAACAAAAATAATGCGGTTTAAAAAAAAAAAAGTACCAAGCCGGCCAAAATATGGCCGGCTTAGGGAGGGAGTAAGCCGGCTATTTTCTGGCCGGCTTGGATATTTTTTGATAATGGGTCCGATTCTGGGCATAATTAATAATTTGTATTAAACTTTGGATATTAATAAAAATGTCGGCTGCTTTGACGCTTTGAGAAGCTAGCGCAGGGCAGTATTATTGGACTCTGCGAATCGTTCCAAATTAAAAAGGAAAGTCCAAATTCAGTAATTTTAAAAGATGGGGGAATTTCATGTATATCCCTCAAAAGTTTCAATATTACGCATTTATTCCTCCAAAATTAAAAATTACATATTTATCCTTGAAAATGGTACAAACTCACATATTTGTCCAATCTAATTATATAACATATCAAATATCACCAAAAATAATTAAATAATATTTTTTAAAACTTTAAAATCTATTTTACAATATTAATTAATAATATGTTAACCATTATGTCATTCGTTTCTGTCTCTTTAGTCTGCCTGAGTTCTCTTTTCTTTAAGACACCAAACCTCCCGCCTCTCTCTCCAAACGTGCCAAATCATAGATTTCTCCCCGTCTTTCCTCGTCGCCTCCCCTCTCATAAATTTATGTCGCCCCTCGCTGCTTTAATTTTTTCATCTTCGTTTGGAGAGAGAGGCGAGAGGTTTGACGTCTTAGAGAAAAGAGAACTCAGGCGGACCAAAAAAAAGAAAATGAAGGGGCATAATGGTCAATATATTATTAATTAATTTTATAAAATTAATTTTAAAGTTAAAAAAAATATTATTTAATTATTTTTGGAGGTACTTGATATGTTATAGAGTTAGATTGGACAAATATGTGAGTTTCTATAATTTTCAAGGATAATATGTAATATTGAAACTTTTGAGGGATATACATGAAATTCCCCCTTAAAAGATCACCTGTTACTGTAAACGGAAGGATCTGATCTGCGGCGGAGCACTTAAAATAATAGAAGCATGCGAATAAATTAGTTATAAAGAATCAGATGGCTGTCCGCGTGTCTTCGAAGGTCTTGATCCCAAGTCCACCCAAATATTTTACTCTTTTATTAGTGCATAAGAAGCAGGTCAGTTATTTGTTTTGTGTGCAATTTACAACTTACAACACCATCTCCAATCTCCAACTCGCCTGCAACAATGGTTAGCCCCCGTACAAAATTCTTCCTAATTCTTGTTCTACAACTTGTAATTCTGATTTTCGATTATCCCAGCAGTCCAAATTTTACTATTCCAAACGCATCCCCATTTGATCCACCTCAACAAACACAATTCAACCACCTTTATTATATGCCAAAGTGTATTCATCTCCTCAGTAACTCTAAGGAAGCATTTCAGAAAGTGATCGAACAAAGCACAACTGATTTGGATATGACAAAGCGAATATGTGCTAATATGAGTGCTAATTTCAATATATCCCATGTTTTTCTTCGCATAGCTTTGGAGGTGCTTCTTGATTGTGACAATAATAATCATGACGATATTGTTCAAAATCAAGAGGTTGTCCAACATCCTACGTGATTGTAATCACGACATGTCCGATGGATATTAGATCAAATTTGGTTTGCTTTGGGTTTTTATTGACCCGTAAGAAAGATTCAGTCTCTCGTGTGATTGGAATCCCTCTAGTTTTAATTTAAGTTCAAGATCATGTCGTTTTTTATCTTTTGTTTTTCTTTTTAAAAAAGAATAGTATGTTGGTATTTTCTTAGTGGATGATCTTTTAATATCCAATAGATATGTTCAATTACTAAACTATAATAATTGAGATCCCAACTAATCTCTGTTTATTTTTGTATGTTCAATTAATCTTAAAGTCCAACAATTTTATTCACTTCTACTCTATCAGAAAACGGGTTTTGGATCGGCAAATAAATAGTTTACAGAATGAAACATGCACTGAACAAAACACTAAATTAATGTCTCGTGAAAATAGTTAATAATACAGTTAAGCATGTGCTTTGAGTTGCATAATCCAACATAGTGAAAATAGTTTATATGGTTCCTTGTTGCTGGTTCGTGAAATTCAGCTGGCCCAACCCCACTTTGAAAAAGAAATAAACTCAAAACAATAAAAAGAGGCTAAACAATAAACTAAATTTTCATTTTAATATATTTGTTTAATTCTCCACTTAAAATATTTGTTAATTTGAAGGGCTAAATTGAAAATTGAAAATATCATATCTAATTAAAGAGGCCAATTTAGGGATGCAAACGGATCGGATAATATCAATCCGACCGTATCCGGACCCGTATCTGAAAATTAGATACGAATATCCGATATCCGAATATCCGTGCGGATATGGATATTATTTATATCTTGACTGGTTGCCAGGACTGCCTTCCAACCTGCTTGATTTGTAACCAAAAATATAGATAAAGTAAAATACTAAAGTATTGCCATTGGAGGCGTAGCCAAATTTTTTTACAAGAAATAGGCAAAAAAAATATTATTATTTTATTATTAAATTTTATTTAATTTATTGTTAAAATATTGTTTTTATTTTTTATACAAATTCTATCTATAGTTGATTACAGAATTCATTTGTTTATATCTATCTATAGTTGATTAAAGAATTTGGATGTGTAAGGGTATTACATGCTATGGTACTTAGCAAGGGTTATATGCAAAATTGAAACCATTAGTGAAATCGTTATTTATTTTAAATTTATATGTTCTGTATTTAATTCCTCTCCTTACAGAAGTAGTACTTTAAGCTCGATCCCGTTTTCAGTGCTGGTACTAATTAAGGTTAATTATGCCATGGTGTTGTTTAGTTGCAGATTAAGTGGTGGAATAAGAGACTTATTCCACAGTTAAGCTGCCAAACAAGAATAAAGGCAGCCGGAATAAGATGGAGTAAGAATGAATTTACGACGGTGTAACTTAACCCATCAATTCAACCTCCGTAACTATTCCGCATGTTTTTCTCTTTCCTTCTGGTACGAGAAAAGAAGGATCATGGCGCTGTCAATCTTTCCATTTTCAAGCTTCTCTAAAGTGAAGTAATTATGCAGTTTGAGCTAGCTGGTTCAATGGATGGCAAGTTGGTAACAAAGGCTGAAGGATTAGGGGTGAAATATATCCAACTTAGGCTAGTTTGGTTTATGCTATGCAACTTGAGACTTTAACCAAATAAACCAGCTCGATCAGTGTGCTATATTGGGCCGATGAATGTTACAAGTGGGCTATATAGGGCCGATGAAACTTATTGTCGCTGTTAGAATTATCTTGTATCAAGTATAGAAGCAGGAGCATATCAAAATTAATGTTTTTTTTTTTCGAATATGAGAGCATCACCTATTTGATCTTTGGTAATACTAAGAATATTTTAGAAAATTACATTTGATTATGTTATTATTCAAAATCTAGCACGTTTGTTTAATAAGATGAAAATTCAAGATTTCTTATATTTTCGAGATCAAATCAGAAATATAATCACACCACTCTTTCGGGTTACCATTGATAATTTTTATTTGGGAAAATTTCATGTATACTCCTAAAAAACTTTGAAATTATGCATTTTTTTCCTTAAAAATTTCATATACCATATTTACCCTTTTAAATTTTAAAACGCACAAATTTGCTCAACTATTTGTTGAATTTATACTTGTATTTTTTGTAAGACAAAGAGAGAAGACACTACTACAAAAACTGGCTTTGTACACTGCACATTGTACACGGATTTGGCAATTATATTAAAAACAGTGTACCAAATATGAGTCCAAAAGATCTGCACGATTTCTACACGGATAATTAGTTAATAATCAGTGTAGAATTATTAGAGAGAGCTACACGGTTTATTAGAAACCACAAATCCGTGTGTAAAGAAGTGGGTGTGCAAATAATTGAGAGAGCTACACGGTTTATAACTAAATATCCGTGTAGGAACATTACACACGGTTTTTTGATAATATAGCCGTGTAGAATTCTTATAATTGTACACGGATTTATAACTAAATAGCCGTGTAGAAATAGTTGGAGAGCTACACGGATTTATAACTAAATAGCCGTGTATAATAGTGTAGGGTTTTTATCTCTTCCCTTCCAGAGCGCCGTTTTGATCAAGTCTTTTAGTTAATACATCTCGAACTGAGCTTTTTATTTCTGCGAATTGATCGAGGCCAGCAGCTGAGATCTGAGATCTTTGAATTAAGTTTGTATTTTCTCCTCTCCATCTTTCTAAGGTTAGTAATATGTATTTAAATCATTTTCTTCCTCTAATTTTCTGTTATTTAGGCTTATTTAATTAGGTCATTTCATGCATGCTTGAATTCTTAATTTTAGATGTAATTAATTAGTGTATTGTGGTCCAATAACCGACCTTTAGATGCTTTTAGGTCCATGCCCGTTCAAAATTAATCCAATAGGGATTAATTTTGGATAGTCCCCGTTTTGGGACTGCTCTTTGAATATTATGTCTCATTTAGGATGTGAACACATATTAGCGGGATTTAATTAGTATTTGAGAAAAGTTCGACAGTATTTTCCCTTATTGCTCCTACGAGTATGTGGTTCGTACGCATACTTGGGGAGTTAAGGGGAAATGCTGCCGAATTTTTCTCAAATACTAATTAAATCTCGCTAATATGTGTTCACATATGAGACATAATATTCAAAGAGTGGGTTAGGATTGTAAACCGGCCCTTTGTAAGCCCAAAATTTTGTACACGAAGGAGAATGTTGACCATGCATGATTAATTGATCAAATTATTTTTTTAATTTAATTTACAGATGGATCGAAGCTGGATGTATGAAATGCGACGTGACAGTGAAGAATATTTGGTTCGCGTTGATGAGTTTATAAAATTTGCTGAGAGTTATAGAGTGAAGAAAAAAGAAGAAGACATTTTATGTCCTTGTAAAGATTGTAAAAATTTATTAAGATTTTGGACATCGAAGAAATTAGAGCTCATTTGATTTGTCGGGGATTTAAGAAGAGATATACATGTTGGTTCATGCATGGTGAGAAATTTGGGGAAAGTAGTAGTGCCAATAAAGATTGTAATCGTGAATTGAATGATGAGAATGTTGGAATTTCTGATAATTTTGAACTTGATTGGAACGAGGATTATGAGAGTGCCGAATATTCTGATATTAACGTCGAACCCGAAAATGACGATGATGAGATGGAGAGGAATTTTGATGAAAATGTAGAACACGAGTTTACTGAAAATTTGGAGGATATGTTACGTGATGTGGAAGATGAAATTAGTGATAAAATTATGATAAATTTCAAAATTTGTCTAATGAATCCAAGAAGCCGTTGTATCCCGGGTGTACCAAATTTACAAAACTGTCAGCTGTGTTGAAATTATTAAACTTAAAAGCAGACAATGGTTGGAGCGATAAGAGTTTCACGTCCTTATTACAGCTTTTAGGAGAAATGCTCCCAGATAACAACGAGTTACCCGGTACAACATATCAGGCAAAGAAGTTGATATGTCCAATGGGGTTGAAGATCGAAAGAATACATGCATGTCCGAATGACTGTGTATTGTATCGTAACGAGTACGAGGCCATGCATGTCTGTCCTAAATGCGGTGTTTCACGATATAAACGTCGTAAGGACCAGGACACTGATGATTGTAACGAGGACACAAGTGGCCGACCTCCGGCTAAGGTATTGTGGTATTTGCCTATAATACCGAGATTCAAACGGTTGTTTGCGAATCCCAAAGATGCAAAATTATTGCGCTGGCACGAAGAAGAGCGCAAAAATGACGGTAAACTAAGGCACCCGGCTGATTCTCCTCAATGGAGAAACATTGACAGACATTTCAAAGAATTTGGTTCTGAAACGAGGAACCTTAGGATTGTGGTGAGCTCAGATGGAATGAGTCCGTTTGGAAGTATGAGCAGTCGGCACAGTACTTGGCCTGTTCTTTTATGCATCTACAATCTTCCTCCTTGGTTGTGCATGAAACGCAGATATATAATGATGTCATTACTAATCCAAGGACCCAGACAACCCGGAAATGACATAGATGTATATCTCGCACCATTAATCGAGGACCTCCAAAAATTATGGCGTGATGGCGTCCCGGTGTGGGATGCGTATATGAAAGAGACCTTTAACTTGCGGGCCATGGTGTTTTGCACCGTAAATGATTTCCCCCCGTACGGGAATTTGTCGGGTTACACTTGTAAAGGAGCAAAAGCGTGCCCGATCTGTGAAGATGACACGCAGGTGCTGAGGTTGAAAAATTGTCAAAGAATGTATTCATGGGGCATCGTAGGTTTCTTCCTATTAATCAACCCATATCGTAAGAAGAAGATGGCATTCAACGGGAAAATTGAGCTTGGAGTGGCTCGTCATCCATTAGACGGGGAGAGTGTCTTCGAACGGGTAAAAAACATTGATGTTGTTTTTGGAAAGTGCGCCAAAGCACTACCGAAGAATATTTGGAAAAAGAGGTCCATATTTGGGAGCTACCGTACTGGAAATATTTAGAAGTGAGGCATTGCCTAGATGTCATGCATGTCGAAAAAAATGTCTGTGACAGTTTAATTGGTTTATTATTGAACATTCCGGGGAAGACGAAAGATGGTATTAAAGTGAGAAAAGACATGGTAGAGATGGGAATACGACCCGAGCTCGCACCGCAGGAGAAAGGGAAGCGCACATACCTACCCCCCGCACTGTGCACAATGTCAAAGAAAGAGAAAACAAGCTTCTGTGAATGCCTCAATGGTATAAAAGTCCCATCAGGATATTCTTCGAATATTAAGAAGTTGGTGTCGATGAAGGACTTGAAACTGGTCGGTCTGAAATCTCACGACTGTCATGTTTTACTGACACATATAATTTCGGTTGCAATTCGGGGAATTTTACCAAAGCACGTTCGTCAAACCATTACGAAGCTTTGTTCTTTCTTCAATGCAATAAATTCCAAAGTGATAGACCCTCTAAAATTGGACTCTTTGCAAAAGGAGGTCGTCGTTACTCTTTGCCAACTTGAGATGTATTTTCCGCCATCTTTTTTCGATGTCATGGTTCACCTTGTTGTTCATCTTGTGAGAGAAATTAATATTTGTGGTCCCGTGTTCCTTCGGTATATGTATCCATTCGAGAGATACATGGGCATCTTGAAAAAATACGTAAGGAACCGACATCGACCCGAAGGCAGCATTATAGAAGGATATTCTACGGAGGAGGTGATTGATTTTTGCACCAACTACTTGACCGGTGTGGATCCTATTGGCGTTCCAAAATCTCGATACGAGGGAAGGCTCCAAGGAGTCGGACAATTGGGTTGAGAGCCGTAGTTGCTGATCTAAATGAACTACAAAAGGCACATTTTATTGTACTACAACACATGACAGATGTTGCTCCCTATATAGATGAGCACATGACAATCCTTCGACAACAAAACTACACGAGGAGTCAGAAGTGGCTTACTAACGAGCATAATCGTTCTTTTATAGGATGGCTGAAAGAAAGAGTGCAGTCACACCCCGTACCTGAAATTGTTAAACTGCTTGGCGAAGGACCCCAAATTGTTGTTAGAACATTCCAAGGATACGAGATTAACGGATATATATTTTATACTAAATCCCAGAGTGATAAGAGCACGATGCAAAACAGTGGGGTGACGTTGGTGGCGACCTCTCAAGAATTCAGTAGATCCGGAGATGGCCGGGCTGTAATAGCATCAAAGTCATATTATGGCGTTATTCAAGAAATTTGGGAGCTCATTTACAGTCCTCGCCTGAGCATTCCCGTGTTTCGGTGTCAATGGGGTCGAAGACCGAGGTGTTAAAGTTGATAACGACGGGTTCACACTCGTTGATTTAAACAGGGTTGGGCATGTTGATGATCCGTTTATACTCGCCAAGCAAGCCACCCAAGTCTTTTATGCCACTGACCCGAGTGATGCTAGGTTGAGCGTCGTTCTATCCGGAAAAAGAAGGATTGTCGGGGTAGAAAATGTCGTCGATGAAGAAGAGTACGACCAGTTCGACGAAGTACCTCCATTTTGTACCGATGTGCAAACTGAGGTAGCAACACTTGAAGGGGTAGACGAAGCTGACTACATGCGGTCCGACCACAATGAAGGATTATGGGCCGAGGGTACTGTTCAAATAGTGGGAAAAAGGAGAAAAAGGAAAAAAAAAAGCATAATGTGTAATATTTATTTTGTTTAAGACCGTGTAGCTTTTAATATTGCAACTTTAGCTTGTAATATATCAAATAAAAAAGGAAAAAAAGAGGGAAAAAAAGAAAAAAGCATAATGTAGTAATAGTATTATCAAATATTATCAAATATTAGTTTAATGCTTATAATGAAGGATTATGTTTAATGCTTATAATATTATCAAATATTAGTATTAGTTTTTGAAAATATTAGTTAAAACATTTAATAATAAAATAAAATAAATATTAGTTAAAATATTAGTTTTCACTAAATATTAGTTAAAATATTTAATATTAGTTAAAATATTTAATATTAGTTAAAATATTTAAGGAAGGATTATGTTTAATGAAAATATTATGTTTAAAATATTATGTTCAACTTTATCAAACATTTAATATTAGTTAAAATAAATATTAGTTAATAGTTAAAATAAATATTAGCTTATGTTCAAAGCATTTTACTGAACCTGGGACCCGCCTGTCGGAACGATTTATACACGGACTTTTAGCTAATAGTCCGTGTAGAAATGGAAGAGAGCTACACGGACTATTAGCTAGATGTCCGTGTAGAAAGGTGATTTGCACACGGATTTTTATGTACAACCGTGTAGAAAGGTGATTTGCACACGGACATTAACTTAACAGCCGTGTATAATGAGGAAACATTGGTTATTTCGAAATCCTTCTCTGCCAAATTTTCATAAGTCCGAAAACCCTTCTCTGCCAAAAACCTCCCCAAAGACACGAGCTCGATCTTCACCGCTCACCGCGCGCCTCACCGCCTCGCCGCCTCGCACCACCTCGGTCTCTCTCACCCGTGGTCTCTCTCTCTCTAACCCGTGGTCTCTCTCACCTAGGTTAGCGTCTCTCTATCTCGTTCTTTTTCTTATTGGGTTTGAACCCGTTAGCCAATTTTGTGCATTAGTCTTGAACCAGATTGAACTGAAAACAAATATAAACATTAGTCTTGAACCAGATTGATACGGATTCTAATACAATATAAGAAAGTGATTATTCAATAATAGTTATTTTAACAATTTCGATAATGAATTTAAAAAAATAAATAAACTGATATTAAAGTATATTTATAAATATTTTATTGAACATATAATCTAAGTATTATTTGAATGATGTAGAAAAAATGATTAATTATGAATCGTTGAACTCTCAAGTTACTTGATGTATGATAAAACACACATTAAATTTTACCGTTTTTGTATATATATGATGCTAGATTTTAAATTTAAGTTTGATATTTGGAAACTGTCAAAATGTGCAATCAAATCAATTTTGAGTAAGGATAATTAATTGCATGGATAGTGCATGATCAACTGATACTGTAGAGAATTTTCATTTTAGAATTAATAAAATCTTAAATTATAAGAAACAAGATTGATTACTGTTTTTTTATTTTGATCCAGTATTTTTCGTAAGTTGCATACATTGTGGTTATTAAATTGGGAAATTTGAGTTTAAATAAATGGCCGGCCTTTAATTTTAGGTTATTGAATACATTGTGGTTTTTCATAATTTGTATATAGGGTATTTTAGGGTATTTTAGGTTATTTTATGGTACTTGTTAATTTTAGGGTATTTTAGGTTAATTTAGGGTACTTGTTAATTTAGGGTACTTGTTAATTTTAGGTTATTCAAATAATTATGGTACTTGCATGTTAGGGTATTTTAGGTTATCTCTATTTTGTTCATTTATCCCTACAAAGACAAAATATGTAATAGACCATGTCGAATGTAGTAGACAAAATATGTAGTTCATTTATCTCTATTTTGTTAATTTATCTCTTTAATTTATCTCTTCAATTATTGGTCACTTATGATTTGATCTTTAATTTTATGCAGAACCATGTCGAATGAGGATGAGTACTTCGATATGATGGAAGAAGAGGAGCAGCAAGCTACTGCCTCGTCAGAAAGAAGGAGAAGAGGGCCGACAATGTGCACGAGCATGTCCGAGCAGACCCATCAAGAAATCTGGTTCACAGAAGACGGGCGTGCGCAGGGACCAAAACGGCAGAAATACTCAAATTGGTGTACGAGCTTCGTGAGGCAAAATGCGAGTATCCTTGTTGAGAGATGGATCATTTCGAGGATAAGGTGAAGAACGGGTGGTGGAACACGGTGAAGGTAAAGTGCCTAACAACTCTTCTCTTGAATTTTCACTTATGTATGACCTATACTTAAATACACTAAATTTTGTGTCAATCAGGCTCAGTGGAACATCAAGAATGATGTTCCAAAGGATAAGACTTTGAAGATTATGAACAATGGTTGGAAGCAATACAAGAGCACGTTGAAGACGGAGTTCATGGAGAAAGGGAAAAATCCGGTCGGCTACTACAAATGGCTAAAACAAGAGGACTGGGATGCGTTTCAAGCTTTGAAGTCTACCGAAGAGTTCCAGGTATCTAACTCGTGCCAAATTTATGCTTATTCTTTCTCGATATGTACTTATCTTTCTAAAACTAACTGATCGTTATTGTCTTGTTTCTGTGAAGGCAAAGAGTGATAAAGGCAGGAGGACCGTTGTCTTTAACAAGTATCCACACCATCTAGGGTCAGGTGGTTACGAGGGTAAGTCGGCAGAATGGAGGAAAGTCCTGGACGCGAACAAGGCTTCTGACTCACCCGTGGTTAGGATCCAAAATCCTAGGGGCAAAGATTGGGTCCTGGGTAGAGCCGAGGAAACCGCTAAAGGGAGAATAGTACTCACAACGGAGTTGCAAACCGTGGCTCAAAGAATGGTAAGAGTCCTTTATATTTACTTTGAGACATTCACTCGAAAATTATAACTCCGAAAGTACGTCAATTGTTCTTTTGCTTTAACTAATTCTTCTACTTGAACAGTTGGAAGTAGAGGAGGAGGTCAACTCGGGTGCCCGGAGTGTCGAACGACAAAATGATTCCTTGTCCGCAGCGCTCGAGAATCCAGAACACCCGGGTCGAGTAAGGGGTGTAGGGGGCTACAGGGGCTAGAAGGAGGTGTTCCGAGTGGAGGGACAAAAACCTCGAAGAAAATCTCGTGCCAAGATAAACAAAGACGAGATAGTTGCGCAGATACGCGCGGAGGTGAGCAAAGAGTACGACGCAAGGTTTGCTGAGATGGAAGCAATGTTGACACAAATTAGATCAGCAACTACGCAGCCATCCGAGCAACCACCTCCCATTTCGCCGGGAATTCGGCGAAGTAGTCAAGCATCCGGCACGTGGGGCGCCTTAGACGATTTGGATAATCTCAAGGTAATCAATACTTCTTCATAATCTAAAGGTATTTAAAACCTGTTTGCAACCTTGTTGGACAATATCGCATCACTAGAATAAACAACTTTCCTATAAATTTGCAGGACCCCAGAGCATGCAACCTCGTCCTGCGGAATGGCAGTGTTTCTATGATCGTTGCTAAGGGCGTTGTACATCCACTCGCCAAAAGTGTACACAATACTCAGCTAAGACCCGACCATGCATGCGTGCAGGTTGAGTTAGTCGTGGATGGATGGCAGCGCGTACCCCTTCCTGTCCCTACCGACGACGCGGTTGTGCTTGATGACGCACGGATGTCATTTGTCCAATGGCCCAAGAGTCAGATTGTTTTGAATCAGGTGATCCATAAAAAAATTCATTTATTTTGTTACATTCAACTCATTCTTTTGAAATACTTGAATAATACATCTATAACTTGATACAGACACGAGGAGATGATGTTACCGGTACGGCTCTCTCACCGGTACGTCAGGAGGTGGCTTGCGACGTCGCGCCTGACGCGCCACAATCACCGCCCGTCCTATGGTCACAGAAGAAGAATACAGCCGTTTGCCCAATGATTTGCGCCTTCTCCACGACTACTTGATGACGGCGCCCGACGGCATGAAGGCTATCGTCATCCCTGTCCCACCTGGGATGTTTCTACACGAAGGCAGGGAGCTCCTGCTGTCGTTCAGAGACTTCAAGGACCTCTTCCACCACTCGTCATCCGACAAATGGCTCGATGTTTCACACATCACCATTTTCCTCATGTTAGTGATATTAAAATATTTTCATTATTATATAGAACTCAAATATATTCTAATTACAATATGATGAGTTTTCAGGAAGCTAGTCCGAAACTGTGATGAGATGGTTGAGCAGAAGAACTTGTGCATGTTTCTGGACCCCGAGAAAGTGAGTTCTACGGCAGCGACATATTATCCGGATATGGCTATCGAGTACATGTGTTCTGCGATGCATCGTGCTAAGGCGGAGGAGAAGAAATTCATTCTCATGCTATACCACGAGGGGTTAGTTCTAATCTTAACTTATTTGTTGTTTATATTTTAATTAAAGAATTGTATAAAGGAATTAAAAGTTAAACATAAAAAAATGAAATCACACCATCAATCATAGCAAATACTCGTGTGACTTTTATATGCTAAAGTACTATAATTCTTCTCCTCGATCCAACAGCAAACATTGGTGCACGATTCTCATTGTGCCGTACTTAAGTGTGGGCATAATTATTGATTCTTGTAAGCCAAAAGGAAGGACCGCGGCTGCCAAGTGCAAAGTTATCTTGCCTTTTGTGAATAAGTAAGCAATAATAATTCTATAGGTTTGCATTTCTTTCAATCATATCAAATTATAAAATTGCTAATTACATTCACTTACTTTTGTAAGGGCTTTTGTGAAATATATTAAAGAGGGAGGATCAGATAGCACGGGCCCGGGCAAGAAAAGCAAGTTGAATTGGAAGTACATGTTGGTGAGCACACTTTATGAGTTAGAAATTTCATATCTTGTTAAAAAAATTATTGTCATTCTAACAAATGCCACTAAATGTAAATTTCAGAGCCCGCAACAGAAGGAGGGTTGGGAATGCGCTTATTACACGATGATATTCATGTTTGACTTTGTCGAAAGAATACAATTCGAATTCCCAAAAGCGGTATGTACTTCATATGAATTTCCTATATAATAAGCAATTGATATCTACCTTTTCTGAAATACTAACTATTATCAAATTATAATTTTGTAGAATGTGACAAAGCAAGATCATTACACTTGGGCTCAGATCGACGATGTGCGGTGCATGTGGGCAAGGTGGTTTGCCATGGAATTTTGTAATCCTCGATATGGATTTGCATAGATTAATTTGTAATAAAAATATGTTTCGAATGAATTTATTGCTATATGAATTTTGTATAAATTTAGTATATGAATTTCTTGCTAATTAATCTGTTTCGAATGAATATTTGTATTTCTGTTGAAAAAAATTGGCTAGCAAAGCTGGAGGCTAGCCCAAAAACAAAATATACAAAAAAAAAAAAAAGGTATTTATACACGGCTATTTAACAGTTGTCCGTGTGCAATACTAATCATACACGGTTTGTTTACCTAGCTGTATTTATACACGGCTATTTGCCAGTTAGCTGTATGAGTACAAACGACTCGTTTGTTTACCTAGCAGTTGGATTACATGCATACCAGGTAAAATTCCTCCAGCGATCGTGTTCCTATCTTGCCATGCTTCCTATATCAGATAATATTACAGGCAGTGCTTTCGAGCTTCTCCAGAAAGGATTTACACTTGTATACGGCCGGCCATATACCTTCTCATGGATTGAAATCACTGAATTTTATGCACCACAAATTGGAGCGATACTGCTAAGTATGTCATGACTTAAATATATTCTGTTAAATTTATTTTCATTTTGTGCAACAGAAAGATAGAGATGCAATTTAAAAAAAAATTCTTATTCACAAACCAGCAAAAGGATATGTTGATTATACCAAATTGGAAAAGTTTTTGTTGATGCCTAGGATAGCTTAAACAATGTCATTTTTTTTTTTGGAAATGTTTTGATCTGATTAAGAGTATGGATGATGTCGATTGCAGCAAGGAGCCAAGGATGCTTTTCATCAGAATTTTCCTCATGCCGCCTACTATTTTGGTGTTCCTCGCCTACCTTGTGCTTAAATCAAAGACATCCACTGACAATGTAGAGAGATTCCTTCAAAACCTAGAAAGCCTTATGCCAACAAGGTATGCATATACCGACATCATCAGAATCACAGAAAACTTCAGACAAAAACTCGGGCAAGGCGGATTCGGCTGTGTATTTAAAGGCGTACTTCCTGGAGGTATTCTCGTAGCGGTGAAGGTGCTAGGCAACTCGAGTTGCAACGGAGATGATTTCATCAATGAGGTCTCCTCTCTCGGTAGAATCCATCACTTCAATGTGGTCAGGCTCATTGGGTTTTGTGCTAAAGGATCAAAAAGGGCTCTCATCTATGAGTACATGCTGAATGGATCTCTTGACAAATGCATTTTCACTGCTAGCAGTAATAAAAGGGGACACCGCACTTTTACTGTGGCAAAGCTCAAAGAAATAGCCTTGGGCATTGCACGTGGTATCGAGTATTTGCACCGAGGCTGCAACATGCAAATTTTGCATTTTGATATCAAACCAAACAACATCTTGCTTGATGTGAATTTCACCCCTAAAATTTCTGATTTTGGTCTGGCAAAGCTGTATCCTAAGGAGCACAGCCTTGTGTCACTAAGTGCTGCAAGAGGAACCATTGGTTACATGGCTCCTGAATTAATATCCAGGAGCTTTGGTTCTATATCAGACAAGTCTGATGTTTATAGTTTCGGAATGCTTCTGATGGAAATGGTTAGTGGTCGAAGAAATGCTGATCGCAATATCGATAGGCTGAGCCAGGTATACTATCCGTCGTGGATATATGACAAGCTGATTAAACATCAACAGAATGATATTAGTGAAAATTTAGATCTATCTGAGGTGGAAAAGAAGCTTTGTTTAGTAGCACTATGGTGTATACAAATCAAGTCATCGGATCGCCCTGATATGAGTAGGGTTATTGAGATGCTCGAATCAGATCTTGATTCGCTCAGAATGCCACCGAGGCCGTTTTTTGCATCGGATAGCTCAGCCGATGTAGCTCAGGTTGAAATGGCTCATTCATCTCATCAGCTACCTGTTATCTCAGAGTTCTCAAGTGAGCAATATACCCCCAGTTATCTGTAATCTTAACACTAATTTTAATTTATGCATAGTTTGTGTTATATAGTTAAGCCTACATATACTTTTGTAAAAGGAGAATGTCATTATTATTTGGTTATGTGAATTTCAATATATTGCCTTCCAATGTTACTTTGTTTGATATTTTGCCTTCCTTGAAACTCATACTTGTAACTTGTGGTGGTTCTCTGATCAAAGTCTCTGGTCAAAGTCTTCAAAGTTTATAATTATATTATATGAGGAGGGTTTAAATGTCTTCAGTTTTTGTGCCTCCATTATGCCTCTATTTTTAAAAACTTTAATAATTCAAAATTTGAAACTTAAAAGTCAAAATAAAACCGTTAGATATGATTTACATCATTTTTTCTATTCACATGTAAAAAATTATGACATTTTAACTTTGCTTTGGTTGTCATCAAGAGCTTTTGAAAAATGTACTAATATGGATAATTTCTAGACGTTGACTTTTCAACTTATTGATTCACATGAAAATAAAATTGAAATGTGATTATTTTTTATGAGCACATAGAAAAAATAACATTGATCATATCTAACAGTTTTATTTTGACGTTTATAATTTACATTTTGAGTTATTAAAGTTTCTAAGAATGGAGGCATGGTGGAGACAAAAAATAAAGGCATTTAAACCTCATATTATTATTGATATTTCTTTTATCCATCCGATTTAAGTTTTTGTTTCTCCTCATTTAAAAGGTATGTGTTTGATACGCCTAATATATACAATATAATTCTTAACAAAAAAAAATATTACTTATTTCTTTGTTTATTAATTGTGCAGTTAATTAATCAGAATTTGTTACCATTTTATATTCTCCAATGTATTGAGACAAAAATATTTATTTTACAAGATACTGATTTCTATTGATAATTAAGTTGTTTTTAACATAGTAATCAAGAGCTCATATAAAGTAACATGTGGAACAATAATTATTTTTTTAACCAATTAAATTGATCAAATTTAAATCCATATAAGGTACCGTCACTGATTAAATTGATCAAATTTAAACCACCGATTTAGTTGTTTGTTTTTCTTTATTCTTGGTATTTGTGACTATTCGCCATTTTTGGTATTTTATGAATTTGGATCTCTTTTGCATTTGGGCATCTAGGAGTATTCCCTAAACTTGAGAAATTTCAGACCTTTTGTAAAAAAAAAAATCCTCATTATGAAGCCCAAAACCTACCTTCGGCCCAGAACTGAAAAATTATCTCTCCTAACCTCTATATTTTCCAATTAATTAATTAGGCCCAGCCCAGCCCACTTCCTTCAACTTATTTTTCACATGATCTTATTTTCTTCTTCTTTTTCTTAAACTTAAATTTTTGTATCGTACAAGATTTGTGGCTGTATTATTCGTGAATAGACAAAACTTCCTTTTCTTTCTAAAAGTTTCAACACTTACATATATTATTTATAGTATAGAAAAATAAATTATTTTCCGAATTATACTATAATATTATTGTGGAATCATAAATATTAGATCTGTAATAGAAGGGAAATATAGCCAACAACTGTAAATTATTTCTTGAGTTGAAATTTTAGAAGAGGATTTAAGCAGGGTTTTTCCTTTTTAGTAGTATTTGGATGAGCGAGCTAATTCTAAATTTTTCTTTGGGTTAATTTCGAACGAGCTACTAATTTCGAGTTTTTTTGTTAGTCATAGGAAAAAGATGTTTTTATGTTCGAATTTGAATTGGTCATTGAAAACTTTGAAAAAAGTCCCAAAATTGTATAAAACAATTGCAAAAGTTTGTAAAATTCAGAAAAAAAAAATGTTGGAGATTTTATTCTCATGTTTAAGAATATTTTAATTTTTCTTATACAGATTCTGAATTATTTATGTGAAAAAAATGAAAAAATAGAAGTCCAAAATTATTGAAAAAAATGCTGGATAATTATTAAAAATTAGAGGTCATGTCAGTGAGAATTGTGTGTTATAACGTTACCGATGATGACATATCATTTAAAATTTTCAAATTCCAAGTATCATTAGAAATGAATACTTGGGAGATAACTCAAACATACTACATTACTAGTTGATGCTTGGCACAAGTTATGTATTTTTTTTTTTTTAAAATTCCATTAAAATCCAGCAAAAAAAATTGCAGAGTAAGAAAGAAAAATGACGTTTCTAAAAAAAGTATAGGAGTAAAAAATGAGAGGGATGAGGTGAATAATGGTAAAATAATGATAATATAAATTGGAATTTGATAAATAGGATATAGAGTGATAGCTACATATTTTTTTTTTTTTGAAGTATAAATGTGGAGGTCTAGTCTCCCTATTCCATTAAGCTACATAGTTCTTATCCATATTTTTATTTGGCAAATTCTTCTATGGGCGTAAGGACCTATTTGTAAAATGCGCATATTTTCATTTTCAAAGTTCAAACAGTCGATCCGACCGTTCAACATTTTCTCCATATTAGAATGTACTTGGAGGTCAAATTTTACATTTTTTTGAATTTTTTTACTATTTATTAAGATGGGTACAAAATTCAATGGTCTGAATTTGACTAGTTTTGTAAAATACTTAATAAATAGTAAAAAAATTCAGAAAAATGTAAAATTTGACCTCCAAGTACATTCTAATATGGATATAATGTTGAAAATAATTTACTGAAAATAATTTTATATGGATATAAATTTGACCTCCAAGTACATTCTCATTTGTATCTTTATTTGATAATTTACTGAAAATAATTTTATATGTACTTGTCTTATAAAATACGATACTGTTAGAAAAAAAAAACAATGAGCAATATTGATCTCTTAAATTGAATTTTACAATATTTTTTCATCTGTGAATCAATTTTTATTGTAGTGATTAAGATAATATTTTTTAGAATGAAAGGTGGTAAGTTCATAATTGAAATTATTATTTTTATAAATATTTAAAATTGTAATTATTAATCTTTTTTATCTTTTTTTCGAAAAATATTATCCCCTCCACCTTAACAATAATCATGATTTATCTTGTAGAATTTTTTTCTTAATTGGGTATCCCCTGAAATAACTCAAATTCTAAGTTTAGATTGAAATCCGGACCAATTCGATCCGAAGTGAATACATCGTATTATTTTAACAAAATAGATAGGATGGTTTAGATTTTAACTAAAAAATTGGGAAATAAATCTGTTGTTACTTCTTGTGAATAACAGAAACATGTTATTCTGATCTCAACTGTTCAAATTTTTTCATTCGAGAATCTCAACAAAATAAGTTTTTCAATCACGAATTTCAACAAAAACCAACAATTGAGATCGGAATAACATGTTCATATTATTTCCCACAGATTTATTTCCCAAAAATGAGATACCTTAGGTGATATCATATAAATACGAGTCCATATTCTCGACGGTACCGTAAAAGATTCCCTTTTACAATTAGCTATTTACGGTTAACTCTCAGCCGGATTGGGAATTCGGGCTGACTGAAGGGGCAGTATTATTGGGCTTTGAGATTCGTGCCAAGTTAAAAAGAACGGTCCAGATCAGATCAAGTAATTGTAAAAGATTCCCTATTACGGTACCGTCGGTGATATGAATTCACATAAATACCGGAATTTTGCCTGTAGGCCGACTCCAAGGCAACTTCCTTTGGTGATGAAATGTGATTATGTAGAATTAATAATCACTAAACTCTTTCCACGTGGATTGGAGCCATTTTTCTAGACAAAGGGCGGTTCCCATTTGTATGTGGCCGCAAGCAACACCTGGGCGGAGCACGTGAATAATAGAAGCTATGCGTTACAACTGTGCGTCAGTGATCCATGACATACTTTGCTTCATCAATTCGTTATAAAGAATCAGATCTTCTTGTTCTATGACATACTTTGCTTCATAAATTCGTTATAAAGAATCAGATCTCCTTGTTACGCCGCAAGTCTGGACTTTGGTATTTGAGGTTTGTCCTAAGTAATTCAACAATTGAATTTTATTAATATAAAAAAAAAAGAAATTATCAAATCTAACCTCACCCCAAAATTATTATTAAAAATACCCTAACCGCCCAGCCACTGGGCAGTCCAGATCCATAGCAGACCGCCCAGTGGGGGGCGCGGTCCACTATTTTTTTTTTTTTTTAGAGATAATATGAATATCAAGATGCTGAATTCTAACGCTAAAAATTTTAGATTTTTTTTTAAATATTAGTTAGATTACTTCTTCTAAGCATATTTATACTAAAATATGCTAATTAAATTATATTGAGTTACACTAAATTATTTTAATTATGCTAAATTACACTAAATTACATTAAATTACGTCAAAATACAGTAAATTATGCTAAATTACATATGAATAGGGACGATATCTTCACTGAAAAGGCGAAAAACGACTATGAAACTTCAAACGGTCATAAAACGGTGCTCGAGTGTCCGATTTCAACAAATAACCACTTTTCGGAAAGCTTGTGAAAATACGCATGCGTTCGTGTAGGCAATGCCAGATTCCAAAATTTGGAATTGCCAAAAAATAAAGGGAAGATCCTCAAAACTTGAGTTGAAGTTTCCGGTTAAGATTTTCATTTCTATTATTCAATCTAAGTAGCTCAGTAAATTAGTTACATAATGAACGTGTAGAATACCATTTTTTACTATTTTTGGAATTTTTTTACTATTTTTTATGATTCATGAAAGATGGCACAGAATCGGCCTACTTTAGCGTAATTTTGCGTTGTTTCGCGCAATTTACCGTATTTTAGCATAATTAGCGAAGTTATTGTTATTTAGCGTAATTTAAAGTAATTTAGTGTAATTCAACGTAATTTAACATAATTTTCAAGTAATTTAGCGTATTTTAGTATAAATATGCTTAAAAGAAGTAATTTAACTAATATTTAAAACAAAATTCGAATTTTTAGCATTAAAATTCAGCATCTTGATATTCATATTGTCTCTAAAAAAAAAAAAATTAATAGTGGACCGCCCCTCCTCTAGGCGGTCTGCTATGGATCTGGACCGCCCACCCAAAAAAAAATAGTGGACCCCCCCCCCTCTCTGGGCGGTCAGCTATGGGTAGTGGACCGCCCACTTTCTGGGCGATCTGCTATGGATCTGGACCGCCCCAAGGGGGGGGGGGGGGGGCGGTTAGGGCATTTTTGAAAATAATTTTGAGGCGAGGGCAGATTTGATAAAAATTTTTTTGGGGGTATTAATAAAAATATCGGTATGATTTACATCATTTTATCTGTGTACATGTAAAAAATTACGACATTTCAACTTTGTTTTGGTTGTCGAGCTCCCTTTAAAAAGCTTTTTAAAGAAGAGATGATGAAAGATTTTTCGAGATTTTGCAAGAGCAATTAAAAAAGAAGAAGAGAGAATGGTGACGCGAGCTCCCTTTAAAAAACTTTTTAAAGAAGAGATGATGAAAGATTTTTTGAGATTTTGCAAGAGCAATTAAAAAAGAAGAAGAGAGAATGGTGACGCGGTTGTCAATGCCAAAGTAGATGCATAAATCTAATATATAGATGGCATATGCTTCGGTACTTGGGTCAACGCGACCTTATTAAATGTGAATGAGATATTTACTATTTATAAACAAGATGACATGCATTTTCTTATGGAAGGCCAATAGTTCCGTCATATGTTTATCCTCGGTTTCCATTATATGTCAGAATAAAAAAAAAAAAAATAGGGATAAAATGATGTATTAATTAATTAGGCCCAGCCCAGCCCACTTCCTTCAACTTAATTTTCACACGATCTTGTTTTCTTCTTTTTTTTTTAAATTTAAATTTATGTATCGTACAAGATTTGTGGCTGTATTATTCGTGAAATATACAAAACTTTCTTTTCTTTCTAAAAGTTTCAACACTTACATATATTATTTATAGTATAGAAAAATAAATTATTTTCCGAATTATACTATAATATTATAGTGGAATCATAAATATTAGATATGTAATAGAAGGGAAAGATAGGTAACAACTGTAAATTATTTCTTGAGTTGTAATTTTAGAAGAGAATTTAAGCAGGGTTTTTCCTTTTGAGTAGTATATGGATGAGCGAGCTAATCCTAAATTTTTCTTTGGGTTAATTTCGAACGAGCTACTAATTACGAGTTCTTTTTTGTTAGTCATAGGAAAAAAAATATTTTTTTGTTCGAATTTAAATTGGTCATTGAAAAATTTGAAAAAAGTCCCAAAATTATAAAACAATTGCAAAAGTTTGTAAAATGCAGAAAAAATTGTTGGAGATTTTATTCTCATGTTTAAGAATATTTTTATTTTGTTTATACAGATTCTGAATTATTTATTGGAAAAAAATTAAAAAATTGAAGTCCAAATTATTGAAAAAAATGCTGGAAAATTATTAAAAATTAGAGGTCAAGTTACGTGAGAATTGTGTGTGTTATAACGTTACCGATGATGACATGTCATTTAAAATTTTCTAATTCCTAGTATCGTTAGGAATGAATACTTGAGAGATAACTCACACATACTACATTACTAGTTGATGCTTGGCACAAGTTATGTAATTTTTTTTTTAAATTCCATTAAAATCTAGCCAAAAAAAAATGGAGACAAAGCCCATATGCATAGTAAGAAAGAAAAATGACATTTCTAAAAGAAATATAGGAGTAAAAAATGAGAGGGATGAGGTGAATAACGGTAAAATAACGTTAATATAAATTGGAATTTGATAAATAGGATATAGGGTCTAGTCTCCCTATTCCATTAAGATACATAGTTCTTATCCATATTTTTATTTGATAAGCTAAAGATTTTTTTTTTTCTCATTTGTATCTTTATTTGATAAGTTACTGAAAATAATTTTATATGTACTTGCCTTATAAAATAGAATACTGTTAGAAAAAAAAAACAATGAAAAATATTGATCTCTTAAATTGAATTTTACAATATTTTTTTCATATGAGAATCAACTTTATTCTAGTGATTAAGATAATATTTTTAGAATGAAAGTGGTAAGTTCGTAATCCAAATTATTATTTTTATAAATATTTAAAATTGTTCTTTTTCAAAAAATATGATCCCCTCTACCTTAACAACAATCATGATTTATCTTGTAGAATTTTTTTTCTTAATTGGATATTTCCTGAAATAACTCAAATTATGAGTTTAGATTTGAAATCCGGACCAATTCGATCCGAAGTGAAATATATCGTATTATTTAACAAAATAGATAGGATGGTTTAGATTTAAAGTCAAAAATTGGGAAATAATTCTGTTGTTACTTCTTGTGAATAACAGAAATATGTTATACCGACCTCAACCAGGCAAATTTTTTTATTCGTGAATCTCAATAAAATAAGTTTTTTATGCACGACTTCAAACCAATGCAGTCTTGTGCGTAGGCCGCGCTCCACGCAGTTTCCTTCGGAGGTGAAATAGTGGCAACACCGGGTCGGAACACGTGAATAATAGAAGCTATATGTGGCCGCAAGCCCGCAACTAACACCTGGGCGGAGCACGTGAATAATAGAAGCTATGCGTTACTACTGTGCGTCAGTGATATACCACATACTTTGCTTCATAAATTCGTTATAAAGGTTCCGTGCGGCCTTATTACAAGTTGTAGAACATCAAAAGGGTCAACCCAAATATTTTACTCTTTTGCTACTGCATAAAAAGCAGGGTAGTTTGCAATTTACAACTTACACAACCATCTCCAATCTCCAACTCAGCCGCAACAATGGTTAGCCCCCGTACAAAATTCTTTATAATTCTTGTTCTACAACTTGTAATTCTCATTTTCGACTATCCCAGCAGTCCAAATTTTACTATTCCAAATGTATCCCCATTTGATCCAACTCAGCAAATACAATTCAACCACCTTTATTATATGCCAACGTGTATTCACCTCCTCAGTAACTCGAAGGAAGCATTTCAGCAAGTGATCGAACAAAACGCAACTGATTTGAATTCGAGAAAGAGAATATGTGCTGATATGAGAGCCAATTTAATATATCCCATGTTTTTCTTCGCATAGTTTTGGAGGTGCTTCTTGATTGTGACAATAATAATCATGATGACATTGTTCAAAATCAAGAGGTTGTCCAACATCCTACGTGAGTGTAATCAGGAGATGTTCGATGGATATCAAATCAAAGTTGGTTTGATGCTTGATCAGAGTTGTTTGATCTGCTTTTAAGATTCGTGCAAATGATTTATTTATGCAAGAGTTTATTTTAATGTTGAATTTGGTTCAATGCATGTATTGTTTTCAAAGAAAAAGAAAGGCTCTTTGGATTTTTATTGATTCGTAAGAAAGATTCAGTCTCTGGTGTGATTGGAATCTCTCTAGTTTTAATTTAAGTTTGAGATTATGTCGTTTTTTATCTTTTGTGATGATCATTTAATATCCAATGGATATGTTCAAATTTGATTCCTCTCTCATCACTTTGAAGCCTATGCTAAAATTAAAAAAAATTAAAAAAATACTGAACTAACAATCCAACATACTGAAAATAGTGTATACGGTTCCTATTTGCTGGTTCATGAAATTCAGCTGGGCCAAGCCCACTTTGAAAAAGAAATGAACTCAAAACAATAAAAAGAGGCAGTTCCCTTGGCCCAACAAAGCTGTATCATCCCATTCTTTTGCAAAAGGAATATTCTGCGTTGCGTAGTTGAATGCATGGTAATAAAGTAGTTTTCTTAATATATAATTGTTAATAATTATGTAGTTTTATTAATATACAAATAATTAATTTTAAGGTAATTATATTTTCCCCCGACAATTAACCGTCAAACTCAAATCTAAGAAAATAAAGTTTCTTGTCCCTTGTCCGATCCCCTTTCTCATAAAGGAAAAAAAACAAACCTAAATCGCAATCTGCCTCCACCCCTTTCATTCTCATCAAACCTTCGCCTCCGCCGCGACATGGATCTCCGGCGACTTGCTCCTCCTTTCGTTGGCTGGTAATCACATCATTGCCTCCGATCTGGTAAACTTGCGCTCCATCACCTTCCCTTTTGAGGCGGTGGCCGATCTCTCCCGGATCGCTGTGTCAGACGACGGCCGCCTCTTGTTCGCTGTCGACTCCACCGACAAAGGCCGTGTTTATCTCATAAGCGTGAGCGATATTGCATCGCACTACCTTCAAGAAGTCAGTCTCGGCTGCACGATTCAGGTCCGATGGGTCGCTTCTAGCCGTCGGACTGGAGAAGCTGATCCAGATTTTTCACATACGGTAGAGGTAAGGATCTTGTTATTACCATATGAAGAATCTCAGTGATTCTAACAACTGAAAACTTCTTTTTCGAAACTTTCATTAGTATCATTTTCTCAGGTTAAACGGTTGCCGATTAGAGACAAGCTTTGGATTACGCGGCACAGGCAGAGTAAGAAGGAATACGTGCTTGATTTCATTGTAGAAAGGACACATGTAGATGACTTAAGAGGATCTATTAGAGATAACAGATACAAATATCAGAAATTAAGCTTGTATATACTACACAATCTAAATTCTGAACTTGTAAATGTGGTACAACATGCTTTGGTTAGACCGTTCTTTCCTCTCTCTATTTAGGAACACCCAGTGAGCACTACTTTCATACTAATCAAACATATTTTAATGTCAGAATGTTATGGAATGTAACTAAGCAGCTGCTACTGGTACATTAAATCAGTTGGTACCTAAAGCAAATGACTATATCCTAAAGAGCTAAAAAAAGATAAAATGACTTTTATGAAAAGAAAAAACATCCTGCATACTTGTTAAATCTGTATGAGTAGCTAGGATTCATGCAGCTTTTGGAATTCCCATCTCATCCAAGCCTTTCACTCATCTGACATGATTCTTGGATTGTGAAGGTATTAGTGTTAAGAATTGGCTCTGTGTTCACTCATCTGGCTGTTCTTTCCTCTTGTTTGTACATTTCTTGTAGAGATGTGGGTTGAGAAAGCTGATTTATCTGGTTGAAGGTGAGTGCTGCCGAGATGGCAGTGTCGTACTGTCGGGTCCTACCACGTAGCGTGCGTATCGTACAAATAATGGAAACATGGAGTCTGATGAGAAGAGTTGAAGGTTTTAGACTAAGATACAATTCAAGTGAGAAGATTAAAATTGCCCACACATTGCCAAATTGGGGCAGGGTAGCTAAATTGAACTATACTGGGTTTTCCTTCTCTTTATTTTCTGAATCATTGATGTATGTGTAACCTGTTACCAGTTATTTAATTGAAGCCTACGAGCGTATTTGAAGCAAAAAAAAAATGAGCATCGAAATTAGGAGATATGTTGATGTACTATATTGCAGTAATGAATGATTCATTTACTTCTTTTCTCTGTCAAAATTTGTTATTCAATTGTTCACAAAAGCAAAAGGTATACGAATTTGATTCTTTGATAAACTTCAATCTTGTGTTCAGGTGTGAAAGACTTGTGAGACCAAATAGAGATGCATTATTTTCCATTTGCATATACTCTAAAAATTGGAAGTGGTAGTTAAAACATGTTGATGTATTTTCTTTTCTACTTAGACTTAAATACTTATAATTTATTTAATATTAATACTTTCTAACGTCATCCAGTGTTATATAGAAAACAAATTAAAATTTGATATAATATGTTATGTACAAATACTAGACACATAAACTATTCACACTTACATGATAACGTATAAATACTTGAAATATTTGATATAAATACTAGCAGATTCTATCAATTTTTTTTTCTTGTGGCACTGGATGACGTTTTAATTTTTTTTTTTTGTAAAATAAAAAAAAAATTCAAACGTCATCCAGTGCCATAAGAAAAAAGAAATTGATAGAATATGCTAGATACAAACACTTGATACATGAATAATTCACACTTGTATGATGAGGTATGAATATTTTCAATGGTTGATATTAATACTTTTAAATGTCATCCAATGTCATAAGGAAAAAAAATGATAGAATCTGTTAGATACAAATACTTGATACATAACATATTCACACTTGCATGACGAGGTATGAATGCTTGCAATATTTGATGTTAATACTTCCAGACATCATCTAGTGTTATATGAAAAAAAATAGTAAAATTTGATATAATATGTTAGGTACAAAATACTTGACACGTGAACTATTTACACTTACATGACGAGGTATAAATACTTGCAATATTTGATATCAATACTTTCAAAAATCATCCAATGACATAAGAAAAAAAATAATGTATGAATATTTGCAATACTTAATATTAATACTTTCAAATCCGACATTTTTATTAATATCCAAAGTTTAATACAAATTATTAATTATGCCCAGATTTCCAAACTTTCGCTAAAAATACCCAAGCCGGCCAGAAAATGGCCAACTTAGGTAAACCGACCATTTTCTGGCCGGCTTACTCCATGTTTTTTTTTTTTTTTTAGAGAGAGACTATGAAGATCAAAATATTGAAACCTAACTCTGAAAATTTGAAATTTTTGTTTAAATTATTTGTTATATTACTTCTTTTGATGTATAATTAGCATATTTATACTAAAATACGCTAGATTACTTGAAATTATGTTGAATTACACTATATTACAATAAATTATGTTCAATTATACTAAATTACGTTAAATTACAATAACTTCGCTAATTATGCTGAAATACAGTAAAAAAAACACTAAACTACACAAAATTACGCTATAGTAGACTAATTTTGCTCATCTTTCATGAATCATAAAAAATTGTAAAAAAATTCCAAAAATAGTAAAAATTGGTAATCTGCAAGTTCATTATGTAATTAATTTACTGAGCTACTTGGATTGAATGATAGAAATGAAAATCTTAACCGGAAACTTCAACTCAAGTTTTGAGGCTCTTCCCTTTGTTTTTTGGCAATTCTGAATTTCGAAATTTGGCATAGCAAGCACGGACGCATGCGCATTTTCGCAAGCTTTCCGAAAAGTGGTCATTTGCTGAAATCGGACACTCGAGCGCCGTTTTATGACCGTTTGAAGTTTCATCGTCGTTTTTCGCCTTTTCAGTGAAGATATCCTCCCTATTCATTTGTAATTTAGCGTAATTTACCGTATTTTAGCGTAATGTAATATAATTTAGTGTAATTTAACATAATATAGTGTTATTCAATATAATTTCAATTAATCTAGCGTATTTTAGTATAAATATGCTAATTATATATCAAAAGAAGTAATATAACAAATAATTTAAACAAAAATTTCAAATTTTCAGAGTTAGGTTTCAATATTTTGATCTTCATAGTCTCTCTCTCTAAAAAAAAAAAAAAATGGAGTAAGTCGGCCAGAAAATGGCCGGTTTACTGGGGTACCTAAGACGGCCATTTTCTGGCCGGCTTGGGTATTTTTAGCGAAAGTTTGGAAATCTGGGCATAATTAATAATGTGTATTAAACTTTGGATATTAATAAAAATGTCGGCTTTCAAATGTTATCCAATGCCATAAAGAAAAAAATGATAGAATTTATTAGATACAAACACTTGATAGAAAACTATTCACACTTGCATCACGATGTATGAATTCTTGCAATAGTTGATATTAATACTTTCAGACATCATCCAGTGCCATATGGAAAAATTTCAAAGACAAACACTTGACGTATGAGCTATTTACACTTGCATGACGAGATATAAATACTTGAAATACTTGATATTAATACTTTCAGACGTCTATCAAAATTTAATAGTTTTTTTAGTAATTATCAATACGTTCAAGAACCAAATAGATTAACTGGTTTAAGTTACTTTACAACATAACAATTCATACTTCAATGCATAAGTATGAATACTTTCAGACATCATCCCAGTGCCATATGGAAAAAAAAAATTTGATATAATTTGTTAGATACAAACACTTGATACATAAACTTTCCACACTTGCATTACGAGATATGAATAATAGCAATACTTGATATTAATACTTTAAGACATCATCTGCCATATGGAAACAAAATTGATAGATTTGTTAGATACAAACACTTGATAAATGAACTATTCGCACTTGCACGACAAGGTATGAATACTTGCTTGACGATGTATAAATACTTTCATGACGAGGTATGAATATTGTGCGACGGACAACCCGAAAGTATGTCATCATGGATCTCATTTGAAAGAGAAAATTACGTAGAAGACGTTTGTGATTTTAAATTCGCAAAATTCCTCAGAGATCGTCAGAATTTATTAGATACAAATACTTGATACATGAACTATTTACACTTGTATGATGAGGTATGAATACTTGCAATACTTGATATTAATACTTTCAAATGTCATCCAGTGTCATATGAATTTGTTAGATACAAACACTTGACCATGAACTATTCACACTTACATTACGAGGTATAAATACTTGTAATATTTGATATTAATACTTTTAGACATCATTTAGTATCATATGGCAAAAAAAATTAAAATTGGATAGCATCTATTAGATACAAACACTTGATACATGAACTATTCACACTTGCATTGCGAGTTATGAATACTTTGCAATACTCGATATTATTACGTTCAAACGTCATCCAATGTCATAAGGAAAAAATATTAATAGAATTTGTTAGATATAAACACTTGATACATGAACTATTCACACTTGCATGGCAAGATATGAATACTTGCAACACTTGGTATTAATACTTTCAAACATCATCGAGTGCCATATGGAAAAAACATTGATAGGATTTGTTAGATACAAACACTTGATACATGAACTATTCACACTTGCACGGCGAGTATGAATACTTACTCAGTGAGGTATAAATACTTGCACGACGATGTATGAATACTTGTTCGACGGACAACCCGAAAGTATTGCAAGTATCCCCCCATATGAAAAAAAAATTACATGAATGAATACTTCAATGTGTATTGCAAGTACTAAGAAATGACAGAAAAACAAATTTTGAAAAAAATAGAGGTGTATGAATGAATACTTGATGTCTTAGGTATGAATACTTCAACGTGTATGAATGAATACTTGATATCTTATGTATAAATACTTCAACGTATATGTATGAATATTTCAATGAAGTATGTTTTATTTCTCTTAAATGTTTTGTTTTTTTGTGTTTGTAACATTTCAATTACATGATCTGTAAAATTTGATAGATTATTTTTGTTTCGACAGTGAAACATGTGGCAACTATTTTTTATTTCCAAAAAATAAAATTGAACTAGAAAGCAATAAAGCAATGTTCAATATTATTCGGCTGCTCTTGTAAAATTAATCAATGTATGCACATATGCTTGTAATATTCTTGATACATGAACTATTTACACTTACACGACGATGTCTGAATATTATCTCGATGAGGTATGAATACTTGTGCAACGGACAACTCGAAAGTATGTTATCATGGATCTCATTTGAAAGAGAAAATTGTGTAGAAGACGTTGGTAGTTTTAGATTTGCAAAATTCCTCACAGATCGTCAGAAATATTGGTTAGATTGAACGGAGAAAAAAAAACTATCTCTAAAAACGTGTAAAAGATGGATGAGTGATGTGTCCAATTTTTTTTTAAAATACTTGATATGTTAGGTGTGAATACTTGATGTATTATATATGAACACTTGATTTATTATCTATGAATACTTCCGCGCGCTAATTGTAAAATATTTTAAATATTAGGCAGTCCCCAAATAGTAAGTGGTCCTCCCAAGTAGTTAGTAGTTATTAAAGTAGTTATTGACTGCGAGATGAAACGGGGATAACTAGGCTCTCCCTTAATTTTAATTTTAATAAGAAGTAGGCATTGACCGTTTAATGCACGGTAAGAAAGTGAGCCCTCAATTGCGTCCACATAAAGAGGCGCCAATTGGAGACCTCTAATTCATTTCCGATATTTATTTGGTAACCAACATAATTGAATAGAAATTAACCTCTCTTTAATATTCATTCTCTAAGTAATTAATTACTCTCTCTCTCCTCTCCTTGTTAAGGGACCCCTAAGACCAATACATTCTCTCCGAATGCCTTTCTCTTATTAGTATCTCTAAATTAAAGTAATGAACTCCTCTGATTTATTCTCCAATTAACATTTTGTCTCCATCTCATTCAATTTTGATTCTTGCCGAATATTATGAAGTTATCATTAGTTACCTCTATGATCGTATCCTATTAAATAGTGACATTTCTGAATTATCTTGATTACGATTCTAAGTTTTGCACGATAGAGACAAAATACATTTAAGGATCATGTCTCGTACACAATCCAGATATTATTGTTTCAACTTGGTTTATTTTATTTTATTTATGAATTTATTTAACTATCTGAATTTCTGAAAATTTATCCCAACAATTTTAAGCATATGGATCTTTTATCTGGATTTTTATTTATGTTTTGATTTAATATCTAACAGTTTTGAATTAAACTCCACAAGCAAAACAGGATTTTAACAGAGCAGTTTTGGCTTAATGCAGCGCATGGATTATAGAATCAAAATTGCACTGCATATCTGTTTGTGCGCTGCATGAAGTCAAAACTGCTCTGTTAAAATATTTACCCCAGATTATATGTTGATTTTTTGCTAACAATTAAACTAGCACAAATTTTACAGGCACAACCCTGATCTTCACTGCAGTCTACAATGCCATAACCGGCATCCTCTTTGGCATCCCCATGCCAGTACAGCCCATGAAACCCATTGCAGCAGTTGCTCTCTCTGCTTCCACAAATCATGGCTGCTGGCCTCTTCACTGCTGCTGTTCTCTTTATCCTCGGAATAACCAGTCTCATTTCTACTCTCTATTGCCTCCTCCCCTTACCTGTTGTCCGTGGCATTCAACTCTCCCAAGGCCTATCTTTTGCTTTATCGGCCATTAAATACATAAGGTACAACCAAGATTTCACTGCTTCTACTTCTTCCTCAACCTCATCTCCTCGCTCGTGGAAAGGTTTAGATGGCATAATTCTCGCTCTTTTCACCTTGTTATTTCTCGTAATCAGTACCATGTCGAGTGATGACCAGGAGAGGAATGAAAATGGGGATTTGGATCGCACCCGGACCCGTTCGTGTAAACCCGTGTCTCGAATCCCTTCTGCATTGATAGTGTTTTTACTTGGTATTTTAATTTGTTTCATTCGGGACCCTTCCATTCTGCAAAATCTCAAATTTTCGGACCGTCAAAACTCAAAAGTTACGATAATGTCTATTTCCTGGGATGATTGGAAGATTGGTTTCTTACAAGGTGTTGTACCGCAAATCCCTCTTTCAGTATTGAATTCAGTTATAGCAGTTTGTGAACTCTCGTCAGATTTATTTCCAGAAAGCACTGAACTCTCCGTCACGTCAGTATCAGTTAGTGTCAGGCTCATGAACCTAATTGGGTGCTGTTTCGGTGCAATGCCAGTATGTCATGGGGCAGGTGGCCTTGCCGGGCAGTACCAGTTTGGTGGTAGGAGTGGTGCCTCGGATCTGTTTCTTGCAATTGGGGAACTTATTCTCGGGTTGGTTTTTGGCTATTCTTTTGTCACGATTTTAAGTCAATTTCCAATCCGAATTCATTCTACATTAACTGAAAAGTTTTTGAGGTAATGCAGAGGATACGGCATTTGCTGGTCTCTTGTCATCCCTGAGTCCGGATCCTTTGAGGTAATGCATTATTTGAGTTTCAATATGGACAGTTCTATCATAATCCAGACCAATCTGAATCAAATTATAATACGCAAAGCCCTTTTAAGATTTGTACTAATATAGAATAAACGGACCGGATTCAAACTCGAAAAATGAGGTACCTTAGGTGATATGAATTCTTTCTTCACCAAGGACAGGTTCGAATGAAGTGCTCTACAGACTTGAACAAATTATGGCCGAATATCTTCGGGATTAATAAAACTAAAATTTAAATAATGAACAAATTATGATAATCATGTTTAGGAAATTCGAAATTTAACATGTGTTTACCAAGTGAAGTAAAATTAAAACGAAGTAAATATTAGATCATTTTGAAAATTGATATTCTATGAAGCAGTTTAAGCTCGATCCCGTTTTCGGTCCTGGTACTAATCAAGGTTAATTATGCCATGATGTTGTTTGGTTGTAGATTAAGTGGTGGAATAAAAGACTTATTCCACACTTAAGCTGCCAAACAAGAATAAAGGCAGTCGGAATAAGATGGAGTACGAATGAATTTACGACGGTGTAACCAGGTGCGGGCCCACATTGGCTTGGGAGGGCAACTACCTCCATGGATTTTGAAATTTATTAGAAAAAATAAGCATGTTTCTGTTTTGCTCCCTCTGGAAATTAAGTTTTGCCCCTAGTTAGACTAATAAGCCCAATCCTGTATTGTATTAAGTGCAGTTTAAAAATAAAATTATAGGCCAAGTCCAATTGACATTGAAGTTGCTGTTGTTGGACTGTTGGTGCTGCTTAATAAAATGAATTAATTCATTCTCCCAATCGTTCACGTTAATGAAATTTCTGTAATCTGAATCCAGCCGTCAAACTATTTCGAGATGCATGCACGGAAAACCAGCTCTTTCAAGATGCGTTCTCGAAAAAATTTGACGGCTAGATTCGAGATTGTAGGATTTCAGGATACTATTCACTGGACTCGGGATTGCAGCAGATTTATTTTAGGGGGAGGGGGGAGGGGGTTATTTGGGGTGGAAAAAACAAAGAAATTATGATCTTTGCAAAAAATCTGAAGGAGACTTGAATTCAAAAGGAATAATTGCTTACAAGTCAAATGTCAAAGTCATGTATGGCACCAAATGGTATGGGACAGATTGCTCCATTGAAAATCAATGTTATCGGATTGCTGATCGGATTGCTCCATTGAAAATCAATGTCAAATGGTATGGGACAGATTGCTCCATTGAAAATCAATGGTACGTATGGTGAGGCGGATATTGTTTGCTGATCTGATATTTTTTTAATTGATTTAGACAGTTCCTTGTTTATTGAAAATTTGAAATATATTAAAAGTATGGTAGTTTTGAAGGGAAGAAATCAAAGTATTAAAGAAACTTGCCCAACATATATAGAACTAGTTTGATCTCGTGCTGCTTTATTTTATTTTGTCTACATACAGCCATACAGATGCAACCTCTATCTTCTTCCCTTTTCCTTCTCTCATGGATTCTTCTATCTCTAGTTGAACAAACCTCATGTCTCCCATGGCAAAACCAAAAATGCTATCAATCTTCATGTGGAAATCTGCAAATAAAGTACCCATTCTACCTGAAATCCGATGCATCAGCATGCAATACTACTGGTCCTGAATTTGAGCTAAACTGTGAAGGGAACAGAACTATTCTTCAAATCTTTCAACCAGAGAAGTATGTCGTTACTAATATACAACGGCACTTAATCAATGTCGTGACTGAAAGATTTGTCGAAGGCAGTTGCACTGTTCCAACAGTATCGCCATCTCATTCAATGTTGAAAGCACCCTACTACTTTTTAGTTTGAGGTGGGGATCATTAGTGAAGTGCAGAGAATCAATTTCGAATCATTCCATGTATATGCCAGTTAGCTGTATGAGTACAAACGACTCGTTTGTTTACCTAGCAGTTGGATTGGATGCATACCAGGTTAAATTCCTCCAGCGATCGTGCTCCTATCTTGCCATGTTTCAATATATCAGATAATATTACAGGCAATGCTTTCGAGCTTCTCGAGAAAGGATTTACAGTTGAATACGGCGGGCCATATACCATCATTGAAAATTTTGCATATCAAATTGGAGCGATACTGCTATAGTGCTATGTATGTCATGACTTGTAAATATTCTGTTAAATTTTATTTTCATTTTGTGCTACAGAAAGATAGAGATGCAATTTCAGAAAAAAAAAGTTCTTATTTCACACACCAGCAAAAGGATATGTTGATTACACCAAATTGAAAATGTTTTGGTTGATGCCTAGGATAGCTTAAACAATATCAATTTTTTGTGTGTAAATGTTTTGATCTGATTAAGAGTATGGATGATGTCGATTGCAGATAGGATGCTTTTCATCAGAATTTTCCTCATGCCGCCTACTATTTTGGTGTTCCTCGCCTACCTTGTGCTTAAATCAAAGACATCCACTGACAATGTAGAGAGATTCCTTCAAAACTTAGAAAGCCTTATTCCAACAAGGTATGCATATACCGACATCATCAGAATCACAGGAAACTTCAGACAAAAACTCGGGCAAGGTGGATTCGGCTGTGTATTTAAAGGCATGCTTCTTGGAGGTATTCTCGTAGCGGTGAAGGTGCTAGGCAACTCGAGTTGCAACGGAGATGATTTCATCAATGAGGTCTCCTCTCTCGGTAGAATCCATCACTTCAATGTGGTCAGGCTCATTGGGTTTTGTTCTGAAGGATCAAAAAGGGCTCTCATCTATGAGTACATGCTGAATGGATCTCTTGACAAATGCATTTTCACTGCTAGCAGTAATAAAAGGGGACACCGCACTTTTACTGTGGCAAAGCTCAATGAAATAGCCTTGGGCATCGCACGCGGTATCGAGTATTTGCACCGAGGCTGCAACATGCAAATTTTGCATTTTGATATCAAACCAAACAACATCTTGCTTGATGTGAATTTCACCCCTAAAATTTCTGATTTTGGTCTGGCAAAGCTGTATCCTAAGGAGCACAGCCTTGTGTCACTAAGTGCTGCAAGAGGAACCATTGGTTACATGGCTCCTGAATTAGTATCCAGAAGCTTTGGTTCTATATCACACAAGTCTGATGTTTACAGTTTCGAAATGCTTCTGATGGAAATGGTTAGTGGTCGAAGAAATGCTGATCGCAATATCGATAGGCTGAGCCAGGTATACTATCCGTCGTGGATATATGCATGACAAGCTGATTAAACATCAACAGAATGATATTAGTGAAAATTTAGATCTATCTGAGGTGGAAAAGAAGCTTTGTTTAGTAGCACTATGGTGTATACAAATCAAGTCGTCGGATCGCCCTGATATGAGTAGGGTTATTGAGATGCTCGAATCAAATCTTGATTCGCTCAGAATGCCACCGAGGCCGTTTTTTGCTTCGGATAGCTCGGCCGATGTAGCTCAGGTTGAAATGGCTCATTCATCTCATCAGCTACCTGTTATCTCAGAGTTCTCGAGTGAGCAATATACCCCCAGTTATCTGTAATCTTAACACTAATTTTAATTTATGCATAGTTTATGTTATATAATTAAGCCTACATATACTTTTGTAAAAGGAGAATGTCATTATTATTTGGTTATGTGAATTTCAATATATTGCCTTCCAATGTTACTTTGTTTGATATTTTGCCTTCCTTGAAACTCTTACTTGTAACTTGTGGTGGTTCTCTGGTCAAAGCCTTCAAAGTTTATAATTATATTATATGACGGTTCAAATGCATTCATTTTTTTTTTGCCTCCATTATGTCTCTTTTTTTTTTAAACTTTAATAACTCAAAATTTCAAACTTAAAAGTAAAAATAAAATCGTTAGATATGATTTACATCATTTTATCTATGCAAATGTAAAAACAACATTTTAACTTTGTTTTGGTTGTCATCAAGAGTTTTTAAAAAATGTACTAATGTGGATAATTTCTAGACGTTGATTTTTCAAGTTATTGATTCACATAAAAAGATAATTGAAATATGATAATTTTTTATGAGCACATAGAAAAAATAACATAGATCATATCTAACGGTTTTATTTTGACGTTTATAATTTAAATTTTGAGTTATTAAAGTTTCTAAGAATGAAGGCATGGTGGAGACACAAAAAATGAAGGCATTTGAACCCTCCTCATATTATATTATTGATATTTATTTTATCCATCCTATTTAAGTTTTTGTTTCTCCTCATTTAAAAGGTATGTGATTGATACGCCTAATATATACAATATAATTCTTAACAAAAAAAATATATTACTTATTTCTTTGTTTATTAATTGTGCAGTTAATTAATCAGAATTTGTTACCATTTTATATTCTCCAATGTATTTAGACAAAAATATTTATTTTACAAGATACTGATTTCGATTGATAATTAAGTTGATTTTAACATAGTAATCAAGAGCTCATATAAAGTAACATCTGGAACAATAATTTTTTTTAACCAATTAAATTGATCAAATTTAAATCCATATAAGTACCGTCACTGATTAAATTGATCAAATTTAAACCACCGATTTAGTTGTTTATTTTTCTTTATTCTTGGTATTTGTGACTATTCGCCATTTTTGGTATTTTGTAAATTTGGATCTCTTTTGTATTTGGGCATCTAGGAGTATTCCCTAAACTTGAGAAATTTCAGACCTTTTGTAAAATAAAATCCTCATTATGAAGCCCAAAACCTACCTTCGGCCCAGAACTGAAAAATTATCTATTTCCTAACCTCTATATTATCCAATTAATTAATTAGGCCCAGCCCAGCCCACTTCCTTCAACTTATTTTTCACACGATCTTGTTTTCTTCTTCTTTTTCTTAAATTTAAATTTATGTATCGTACAAGATTTGTGGCTGTATTATTCGTGAAATATACAAAACTTTCTTTTCTTTTTAAAAGTTTCAACACTTACATATATTATTTATAGTATAGAAAATAAATTATTTTCCGAATTATACTATAATATTATAGTGGAATCATAAATATTAGATCTGTAATAGAAGGGAAAGATAGCCAACAACTGTAAATTATTTCTTGAGTTGTAATTTTAGAAGAGGATTTAAGCAGGGTTTTTCCTTTTGGTAGTATTTGGCTGAGCAAGCTAATCCTAAATTTTTCTTTGGGTTAATTTCGAACGAGCTACTAATTACGAGTTTTTTTATTAGTCGTAGGAAAAAAAAATATTTTTTGTTCAAATTTAAATTGGTCTTTGAAAAAAATTTGAAAAAAGTCCCAAAATTGTATAAAACAATTGCAAAAGTTTGTAAGTTTCAGAAAAAAAAAAATGTTGGAGATTTTATTCTCATGTTTAAGAATATTTTAATTTTTCTTATACAGATTCTGAATTATTTATTGGAAAAAAAAATAAAAATTGAAGTCCAAAATTATTGTAAAAATGCTGGAAAATTATTAAAAATTAAGGGTCAAGATATGTGAGAATTGTGTGTGTTATAACGTTACCGATGATGACATATCATTTAAAATTTTCTAATTCCTAGTATCATTAGGAATGAATACTTGAGAGATAACTCACACATACTACATTACTAGTTGATGCTTGGCACAAGTTATCTATTTTTTTTTTAAATTTCCATTAAAATCCAGCAAAAAAATTGGAGACAAAGCCCACATGCAGAGTAAGAAAGAAAAATGACATTTCTAAAAAAATATAGGAGTAAAAAATGAGAGGGATGAGGTGAATAATGGTAAAATAATATTAATATAAATTGGAATTTGATAAATAGGATATAGGGTGATAGCTACATAGTTTTTTTTTTTTTTTTGAAGTATATATGTGGAGGTCTAGTCTCCCTATTCCATTAAGCTACATAGTTCTTATCCATATTTTTATTTGATAAGCTAAAGATTTTTTTTTCTCATTTGTATCTTTATTTGATAAGTTACTGAAAATAATTTTATATGTACTTGCCTTATAAAATACGATACTGTTAGAAAAAAAAAACAATGAGCAATATTGATCTCTTAAATTGAATTTTACAATATTTTTTTCATCTGAGAATCAACCTTTATTGTAGTGATTAAGATAATATTTTTTGAATGAAAAGTGGTAAGTTCGTAATTGAAATTATTATTTTTATAAATATTTAAAATTGAAACTATTAATTTTTTTTCGAAAATATTATCTCCTCCATCTTAACAACAATCATGATTTATCTTGTAGAATTTTTTTCTTAATTGGGTATCCCCTGAAATAACTCAAATTCTGAGTTTAGATTTGAAATCCGGACCAATTCGATCCGAAGTGAAATACATTGTATTATTTAACAAAATAGATAGGATTGTTTAGATTTAAACTAAAAAATTAGGAAATAAATCTGTTGTTACTTGTGAATAACAGAAATATATTAGTTTGATCTCAACCATTCAAATTTTTCATTCGTGAATCTCAACAAAATAAGTTTTTATGCACGAATTTCACCAAAAACCTTAGGTGATATCATATGAATACCGGAATTTGCCCATAGGCCAGGATTTTTTTTAAAAAACATAATTAAAAAAAAAATTTATCAAACCAACATGATTACTTTTTTTCTAACAAAAACCATAAGAACCGCATTACCAATTCGGTCCGCTTGATTTTTTTTTTTGGACCGAATTGGCAATTCGGTCCATGTTGATTTCACAAATTTTTAGAAAGGCGGCCACAGAAAATCCGAAAAAGACTCCGGACCGAATTGGCAATTTGGTCCCAATTTTTTTTTTTTTTTAGGGTTATGCTATTGTAAATTTAGTTAAGAAAACATTTACATTAACAAAGATGTGTAATTCTTACTCGCTAGGTTGTGCCAAAAAAATTGAAAATGAAATAGAGTAAATCAAATTTCATCTAATATCCTCTATGGGAGATAAAAAAAAAATGATCCGGCTAAAATTCTATCTAGTTTATTCGTTTTAAAATTTCAATTGACCATATTATTATTTCATTAAAGAATCTAATTTAATAAATTATTATTTCAATTGACCAATCCTAATTTAAATTGTTCTTAACATGTGATGTGATAAAATTCTTATAATTGTTAAAAACAGGAATATGAAATTTTAAAACGAATAAACTAGATAGAATGTCTATGTTAAAATAATATGTAAATTAAAAATATTTTATAAAATTAGTTAATACTATGTATTTTAATAATTTTTAAAATAATCTATATGTTAGAAATATTCCACGTATAAGCTAATATTATGCTTTTTTTATTTAAGCAAATAAAATTTTACGCTACAATTTTTAATTCTAATCAGTTATACACAAAAAAGATAAAAATAATTCAAAACGTGAATGAAATTATAGTTGTATTTTTCTATTTAAACAAAGAATAAAGAAAAGTAGTAGGGAGAAGTGGGAGAGAAGGGAAGAGAGGAGAAAAGTGGAGTCCACAAGGGCATTTAATTGTCTTTCGATTTCAAATTCAATTTGACCTACATCCCATATGATATATATACACAAGTGAGAAATTCAACCAAAAAAAAAAAATTTGGACCGACTTGGCAACTCGGTCCGGACTAAAAAACTCTGGACCGAATTGACAATTCGGTCCTTAGCCATTACACAAACGCAACAAGGTTTTCTATGAAAATTTGTGAAATCAACATCGACCGAATTGGCAATTCGTTAAAAAAAAAAAAAAATTAGCGGACCGAATTGACAGTTTAGTTCTTATGGTTTTTGTAAAAAAAGATAATCATGTTGGTTTGGTAAAAATATTTTTTTAAATTATGTTTTTAGAAAAAAATCCCATAGGCCGAGCTCCAAGGCAGTTTCCTTTGGTGATGAAATGATTACCGCATGTATGTTAATCTTACCAACACCTTTATAAGTTATATGTGGCTGCAACCGCAAGCAACACCTGAGCGGAGCACGTGAATAATAGAAGCTATGCGTTACTACTATGCGTCAGTGATCCGCAACATACTTTTATTCGCAATTTCGTTATGCAAAATCTGAGTTACGTCTCGGATAAATTATTTGATGCACTGGAGGTGGCTACTGGTAATTTCTCTGAGACTAATCTCCTCAGCTGTTGTGAGTTGGGACCCGTTTACAAGGTAAAATCCCTTTGTTTTTATACTTTGTTTAATTATTTGCTTATTATACCTAATTTGTATTAAGTTGTAGCACATGGGTTGTTAACTAAAAGATGAAATTTCAGATTGAATATCAACTCTTCCATCCACACACTTTTTTCCACTTTTTAAATGTAATTTAAAAAGAATTTGGATTGATTGATAATTAATTGGTAGTAGATGGCAACTTTTGATATACAAAATCTAGCACAATTGAATGAGGTATCAGTTGGAGATGCATGGTTGCTGCACTTGCCTTCAAAATTATCTACATATATTACAAAAGTTTATAAAAAAAATGGTGAACTCATATATATTAAAAATGAAGGCATTTGAACTCACATATTGTATTGTCATCTATCTCCTATTTCCAATTTTAAACCCACCTTTTCAAAATCACCTCATATCACTAGTAAAGCTCAAAATAAAGAACCGAAGGTTCTTGCATGCAGTTAGCCAAAAAAAAAAAAACAGTAAACATCAAAGTGATCATAAACCATCAAGATACATACTAGCTAAAGCAGAAAATAATAATGTAACAAGCAAAAACACAATAAACGACCAAATCCCTTAATTGCATGAAATTAAGCAAAAGCCAAATCACTTAGGCACCTACAAGTACAATACTATAAAGTAAAGCAAGTACACAAATTTGAGACACCACAAGACAAAAGTGCTACTAAAAACTCATGTATAGTAAACCAGATTCAACAAGGTTATTGCTCGACACTTGAGAAGCCGCATGCCACATAGTTCACATGAGCAGAGGGTTTGGCAGAATCCTTAGGGCAGAATGAGAAATTTATCTTGGATTAGATGAAGCTCTTCCTTCGAGAAATTTATCTCCCCATGAAGTGTGGGGTTATCATGCTAGCTCAGGAAAGATGTAATGTAAACTTTGATTTTGCCTATGATCTGATTATTGGTCAAATTTAGTTTCAAATTCAATGGAAGTACGAGAAGTCCCGTGAAGCTAAGAAAAAATAATACCTAAAAGAGAGCATATTGTGGAACCTAGGTGCAAGTATCCATAAAAAATTAAAAAGTGATGTTGCAAAAAATGATATTCATCTCCAAGCTTCTAAGTTTGATGGTACATCCATGTCTGATGTTGCAAAGATGATTTTCCTAATCATCAACTTTCATCATCCGAAAGATAAATTACTTCCTATTTTTCTTCCACTAGAATGTAATGATATTCATTTGAGATCAAATTTCATCCGTGCCTTGTTGATCCACTACCGAATTCATTTTTGTTTTCTAATTATATTGTGATTCTTATTTTAATCGAAACAGGATGCTGGTACATAACATACCTAAGTTAATAATGCCAATTGACATAGATCAGATGGACAGACCTCAAAATAATGGTGCTATATCTTAAAATTAGCACACTAAAATTAGATACATCAAAATCTATCGGACAGAAATACCAATCCTCTTTATAGAAACAACATGCCTAGGCAAAGGAGATATAACAAAAAAATAAACTCACTAATAACCGTCAAGAAGGCCTCCGAACTTTTCTTGACCCGTGTATCAGAGCAGTAGAACCTGATACAAGAGAAAATGAACAAGTCACATAAGGATACCTATTAAAACAATCTAACAAAAGTAGAACCAGATAGTATACCCAATTCTGCACCAATTCAGCAATTATGGGTTTCTCCATCTTTTTTGACCTGAAAATTTCAAACAAGTAGAATTCTATCAACCCTTGTAATATTCTGATATTACTTACATTCAACACCCTCCATTTTATCATATTTACTTTTGGATCTACGGAATGAGAAAATGAATTAACCAGCTGTGTCGGATGCCATGATAACATCATCTTTGTATTTAATTGGTGTATATACTAGATATCCTATTGTAAGTCACAATTAGTTCAGGTTAATTGTGAAACGAGACTAATTCAGACTCAATCACAAACGGTCAGCCAAAATCTCCAAAAAGAAATCACAGAGATGGGCAAATTGTAGAAGAAGAAATTACCATTCAATAGGTACACCAAAAACAACAGCTCTGGTAGGAGCATGAAAAGCTAAAGAGACCCAGTCTAGCACACTCGCTGTTACATTCACCGTTGCTGATGCCATCTGTTTTTATTTTATCTCTTAGACCGATTGAAATTGCCCCAAATTATTCAATAGTTCACCAATATTCTTTTTATGCATGAGGAAGGGTGGGGCAGACCTGTAAATAAGTGTATACACTGATTTGTTAACTCCATTTCGGAAAAAAACCGCACAAAAGAGAAATATTTTCATATAAAATTCCGAAATAAGAATTGTTCCCATTAGAATTAAGATTTAGTCAAATTCAGGGAGAATTTGTACTTGCTCAAATCTAGTCCGGTTAATTGTAATCCTCCTTATACAATTGAGGCGGCTGAGGCGGGGAGAGAGACGAGCTGGGATCCTCAGATCTAAGGCGCGGTGATCTCTAGGGGTGGAGTGGCTGGGCGGAGGAGAGGGGATGCGGCAGAGAGGAAGTGGGGTGCGGGGAGCGGCTGATTGGGGGCTGAGAGGAAGTGGCCGGGCGGGGGAAGCGGGGATGCGGCTGATATTGAACAAGTAGTGTCGTAGCTCGGTCTTAGCGATGGGTTTCAAAGTTTCGGTGCTTGGGCCGAGAGAGAGAGAGAGAGAGAGCGCGGTGGGGGAGGGTTTGGGGTGAGGTTTAAAGTTTCCTTCAGCAAAGAAGGCACGACGGATACTGACTCTTTGCTTGGATTAGGGTTTCGTTGGAGGGAGGGGAGTGGGACAGATGAGCAGAGACGAACAGAAAGCATCGACGATGAAGAGAGCACGCTTGTGTAAATTACCGTGTTACCCTTCCGAAATTTTTTTCCGTTACATTTAACAGAGAATATTTGCCTATAAAGAGATTAACTGACCGTAGTAACAAATAAACGGTCCAAATTTGTTTGTATGCACAGAAGCATTTGCCCTTGAGTAATTGCGCCACACAGAGTCTGTTCCGAGGACAAAAGGACCAAGCAGCAGACCCAAAGTCCCAACCCAAATATTTTACTCTTTTATTAGTGCATAAAAAGCAGGCCAGTTATTTGTTTTGTGTGCAATTTACAACTTACACCACCATCTCCAATCTCCAACTCGCCCGCAACAATGGTTAGCCCCCGTACAAAATTCTTCCTAATTCTTGTTCTACAACTTGTAATTCTGATTTTCGATTATCCCAGCAGTCCAAATTTTACTATTCCAAATGCATCCCCATTTGATCCACCTCAGCAAACACAATTCAACCACCTTTATTATATGCCAACGTGTATTCACCTCCTCAGTAACTCGAAGGAAGCATTTCAGCAAGTGATCGAACAAAGCTCAACTGATTTGGATTCGAGAAAGAGAATATGTGCTGATATGAGTGTTAATTTCAATATATCCCATGTATTTCTTCGCATAGCTTTGGAGGTGCTTCTTGATTGTGACAATAATAATCATGATGATATTGTTCAAAATCAAGAGGTTGTCCAACATCCTACGTGATTGTAACCAGGAGATGTTCAATGGATATCAGATCAAATTTGGTTTGATTTTTTATTAGAGTTGTTTGAGTTTATTTATGATTCATGCAAATGATTTATTTATGTAAGAGTTTATTTTAATGTTGAATTTGGTTCAGTGCATGTATTGTTTTGAAAGGAAGAGAAAGGCTCTTTGAGTTTTTATTGACTCATAAGAAAGATTTAGTCTTTCGTGTGATTGGAATCCCTCTAGTTTTAATTTAAGTCCGAAATTATGTTATTTTTTATCTTTTGTTTTTCTTTTTAAAAAGAAATAGTATGTTGGTATTTTCCGTCGATGATCTTTTAATATCCAATATATATGTTCAATTACTAAACTATAATAATTGAGATCCCAACTAATCTTTGTTTATTTTTGTATGTTCAATTAATTTTAAAGTCCAACAATCTTATTCACTTCTACTCTATCAGAAAACGGGTTTTGGATCGGCAAATAAAGTTTACGGAATGAAACATGCACTCAACAAAAACACTAAATTAATGTCTCGTAAATATCGTTAAACACCCAAAGGTCGAGAATGTAATTAGGGATGGCCCAAGATTCAGAAAAAGAAAACAGAATAAATAACAAAAGAAAATAAAAGAAAAGAAAACAATATCCAGCCATAACTGTACATGTTTCTGTCTCACATGACAGTAGCACATTAAGAAAGAAAAAGGGAAGTCTTAATCAGCTCCTCATTGTCACCAGTCACCACAACTCATCACCAATCAAACTCTACAGCTTGTAGCTAACAAGACAGTTAAGCATGTGCTTTGAGTTGCATAATCCAACATACTGAAAATAGTTTATATGGTTCCTTGTTGCTGGTTCGTGAAATTCAGCTGGCCCAAGCCCACTTTGAAAAAGAAATAAACTCAAAACAAAAAAAAGAGGCTAAACAATAAACTAAATTTTCATTTTAATATATTTGTTTAAATTCTCCACTTATAATATTTGTTAATTTGAAGGGCTAAATTGAAAATTGAAAATATCATATCTAATTAAAGAGGCCAATTTAGGGATGCAAACGGATTGGATAATATCCGACCGTATCCGGCCCCGTATCCGAAAATTAGATACGAATATCTGATATCCGAATATTCGTGCTGATATGGATATTATTTATATCTTGACTGGTTGCCAGGACTGCCTTCCAACCTGCTTGATTTGTAACCAAAAATATAGATAAAATAAAATACTAAAGTATTGCCATCGGATCAGGCGTAGCCAGAATTTTTTACAAGGGATAGGCAAAAAAAATATTATTATTTTATTATTAAATTTTATTTAATTTATTGTTAAAATATTATTTTTATTTTTTATACAAATTCTATCTATAGTTGATTAAAGAATTCATTTGTTTATATCTATCTATAGTTGATTAAAGAATTTGGATGTGTAAGGGTATTACATGCTATGGTACTTAGCAAGGGTTATATGCAAAATTGAAACCATTAGTCAAATCCTCATTTATTTTCAATTTATATGTTCTGTATTTAATTCCTCTCCTTACAGAAGTAGTTTAAGCTCGATCCCGTTTTCAGTCCTGGTACTAATTAAGGTTAATTATGCCATGGTGTTGTTTAGTTGCAGATTAAGTGGTGGAATAAGAGACTTATTCCACAGTTAAGCTGCCAAACAAGAATAAAGGCAGCCGGAATAAGATGGAGAAAGAATGAATTTACGACGGTACCCACTGATTCAACCTCCGTAACTATTCCACATGTTTTTCTCTTTCCTCCTGGTACGAGAAAAGAAGGATCATGGTGCTGTCAATCATTCCATTTTCAAGCTTCTCTAAAGTCAAGTAAGCTGCTGGTTCAATGGATAGCAACAAAGACTGAAGGATTAAGGGTGAAATATGTCCAGCTTTGGCTAGTTTGGTTTATGCTATGCAACTTGAGACTTTAAAACCAAATAAACCAGCTCGATCAGTGTGCTATATTGGGCCGATGAATGTTACAAGTGGGCTATATTGGGCCGATGAAAATTATTGTCGCTGTTAGAATTATCTTGTATCAAGTATAGGAGAATGGAGTAGGTCCGATGCCCATCAGACCTACTTTTAGGTTCAACGAGCATGATGACCGTCCGATCTAATTTAAATTTGTGCGCACGAAAATTGAAAAAGACATGCACTGATTTTAAAGCGTTCCGCACAAATCTTAAAGCAAATCGACGGTGATTAAACCCATCGAACCAAAGTAGGTCCGATGCCCATCGGACCTACTCTCAAGTGCAAGTATAGAAGCAGAAGCATATCAAAATTAATGTTTTTTTTTTTCGAATATGAGAGCATCACCTATTTGATCTTTGGTAATACTAAGAATATTTTAGAAATTTACATTTTATTATGTTATTTTTCAAAAATTTAGCACGCTTGTTTAATAAGATGAAAATTCAAGATTTCTTATATTTTCGAAATCAAATCAGAAATACAATCACACCACTTTTTTCGGTTTACCATTGATAATTTTTATTTGGGAGAATTTCATGTATACCCTCAAAACTTTAAAATTATGCATTTTTCCCTTCAAAATTCATATACCATATTTACCCTTTTAAATTTTAAAACACACAAATTTGCTCAATTAATTGTCTAATTTATACTTGTTATTTTTTGTAAGACAGAGAGAGAAGAGCTTGGAGAAAATAAACTATATTACAATCTTATTTTTTCTTATTACAAGTGTCTTTATTTATAATAAAAAATTTAAAACTAGCCGTTAGCCCAATTCCCTATTCGATCTATAACACTATTCTCTATTCTAGTAACGATTAAAAAACTAGCCGTTATTTTTCTATATTTGAATCCTTTTCAATATTTCAACAATACTCCGTCATTTTGTTTCCTGATCATCTCTTCCGATATATCAGAAACGCAAAGACTAGGTCTTTACAAATCCAATTGACTAAACTCTTTCTCTTTCAAAATTAATTCTAGCCTAATTTTCAGAAATAATTTTTAAAATCAGCGGTCTATATCTTTAGAAAAAGTCTAGCTTGCATTAATTGTAATGTAACAAGTAATAACGACATCTCTTGCTAAAATTTTGCCTTAGTCTTAAGCTTTTTATCCACTGTTTATTTGGTTTTTCTTATATAGGGTCTGGTTTTGGGAATTGGGTTTTGTCCAAAGGGCTTTGGACAGAATATCATCCAAAGCCGAGCCTTACTGTTTAATTTGCTTTAATATTCATGCCAACATATGTAAAATTTAATAACTCTGAATGAAAAATCTAAACCATCCATATAAATTTTAATACAGATCGGACGGTTTACAACTGACTTTGAGTGGGATTTTGTCCAAAGCCCTCTGAATAAAAACTCCACCCTTGATTTTGGCGCTTATAGTCAACATCATAAACCCTCTTTCTTTCTTTGAAAATTTTGAAGAAAAAAGAGAGAGGATATATGAGGTTGGTTATATCCTCTCTCTCTCCATCACATACGTACATTACTAGTTCATGGGATACGTTTTAGCAACTAACTATTTTTTGTAACATAATGCACAAATGAATTGTTGGCTATAAGTGGCAAAACCGGAACCTTATAAGAAAAAACAAACAGAAAATTGAAACAAGCTTAAAGTGCAAGAGATGTCTTTATCATATCAAAATTAATGCGATCTACACTTCTTCTAAAGAAAACATAGACCGCTGATTGTGAATATTTTTTCTAAGAATTTGTATAGAAAATTATTTATATCTTGGCTGGTTGCCAGGACTGCCTTCCACCCTGCTTGATTTGTAACCAAAAATATAGATAAAATAAAATACTAAAGCATTGTCATTAGAGGCGTAGCCAGAATTTTTACAAGGAATAGGCAAATAAAAAAAGTATTATTTTATTATTAATTGTTTATTTAATTTATTGTTAAAATATTGTTTTTATTTTTTTCGGAAGCAGAATCGGGAGAATCATTAGGAATCGAGGAAATCAGATCGTTAACTTGAATTTTCTTGCAAAATTAAATTAAGATAAAATTATTAATGTAAAGCATTAATGTCTAAATTTTACTTTGAAGCATAGCATAGTCATCCTTCAATTGAAATTCAAGATGAACAGTTCAATCTCAGAAAATAATTTAAAGTTCTATATTAAAATTCGGTCCATTCCTTTGTAAAAGAATTTGGCTCATTCTTTTGAAAAAAAATAGGTTCCTCGGAGTCCCACTCTCAGACCCTCCTCCCTCTTTTGTTCTATTTTAAAAAAAATAGAAAACTCGAGCAAATTTGCAGCGAATATGCCCATTTTTATCATGGAATGAGGCGCAGTTAGGGTAGGCAAAATTCATATCAAGGAGTAGGCAAAATCCAAATCCAAGCAAACTATATATGGGTTTACAAGCAACTATATACTTTTCTCTAAATAGAAGAAAATTACCAATAAGATACCTTAAAACAATACCGTTGCATGATTCGTTGTTATCCTTGTAAATGGACTAGTTTTATTTTATTTAATTTGGCATATGCAGCAAAGTTTATAGCCTACGTTAAACTCTGCAATATTCCCAGGGGCGGAACCAGAATTTGAGTATAGGGGTGCTAAACAATATCTTTATTTTTTTTAATAAAAAAATGCATAACACAATATAACACGAGGAGGGATCCACTTACACTGTTTTTTTGTGACACCGGATTACACATTACATTTTTAAAGTCCAAACAGTCGATCTAAACCGTTCAACATGATGGATATATTAAAATGTGTTGTAGATCAAATTTTACATTTTTTTTTAATTTATTTACTATTTATTAAGATGGGTACAAAAATTCAATGGAAGGATCCATATTCTATATAGGATCGGGCATTATTTTTTCTATATAGGATCCGTTTTCTATATAGGATCATGGCAGCTCCAGATGAGTACAAAAAATCAATATATAGAATCGGGCATTATTTTTTCTATATAGGTATGACATTTTCAAATTGGAAGGATCCGTTTTCTTTTGTTCACTGCACAAACACAGAAATCGAAACGTCCAAATAAAATATGAAGCCCAGTCTGCTGTGACTTTGATTTTTAAAATTTACGTTCAAGCCCTTTAAATTTGTTAGTATTATTGGGGGTGTTAATACATATAAAAGAGACAAATTAGTAAGAATTTTAGATACTTGATAATAAAATTTTGAAAATTTGGGGTGGCTTAGCACCCCGCAGCTTGAACTATCATCCGCCCCATTATATTCCACTCTTTGGAAGGAAAAAATTAAACTAGCATTTATATACCTTGGGAAAATAAATTACTTTTAGTGCCCATTTTAAGATCCGTAAAAGCCTCTGTTATTAATATCCCATTTAATTTACAAGTTGAATTAAAACAAAATTGTTCTCACAAACTTCTAATTTTGAAAAGATGAGTTTTTCTATGGTATTATCTTTTTTGGAAATTGACGCAGTGCGTCCCGGGATGGTATTGCGTTTCGAGGTGATAACCGATTCAGACTCGGATATGGACGAAGGCCCCACTAGATCCAGACCGATCAATGATTTATATATACAACTTGAAATTTGATCCACATATTCAATGGCCTGGCCGTATTTCTAAGGAATTAATTCAACAAGTTTTATTGAATAATCTTTTTATTAAGATGCCTGCATGACAATCTTCTAGGATTTCTTAAAGTAATTAAACAATTTAATAATTTTGACTACATGGGCCGAACTTCCAAGAGAGCTTTGAACAAGTAATCAATTTTGATTAGACTATACGGAAGACTGCATATAGGCTTTATTAAGAAATTACAACGTCAGTCAAACTTTCATTGGTTTACTAAAATTTAGTATTTATTGTTTAAGTTTCCTATGAGAGCTTTTAATTTTGTTTTACTTTAAATATGTATAAAAGTTGTTGTTCCAGCAGCGAATATTGAAATAGCAAAAGTTGTTAGTTTGTTTGTTTGTATTCTTTGTGACTCTTTACCCATCTCTATTATCATAAAACCGAGTACTTGAGCTTATTGGGCAAGACAGTATCGGGATCGCCTTGCGTCAGAAATATAGAAACTAATGAACATTATATTAAATACAGTATTAACTATTATGAATCTTTGAATTTTTTTATCAACAGTTATGATGGATCATAGCACAAATTTTAAAGAGTGGCATCCAAAAGAAGTTTATATTTTTATTTATTTTCGGAGGGCAGGGGGGGATGGAATTTGGGGTGGAAAAAACAAAGAAATTATGATCTTTCCAAAAATCTGAAGGAGACTTGAATTCAAAAGGAATAATTGCTTACAAGTCAAATGTCAAAGTTAGGCATGGCACCACCAAATGAAACAGATTGCTCTATTGAAAAATTAATGGTATGGAGAAAGGGAGATAGTATATTTGATTAGAAAAGAAGTTTTAGGGTTGTTAGTTATTTAAATATTGAGAGTTTGACTTTTTCTCATGACTTCGTAGCTTATGTGAAGATTTAAAAAAGAAAAGAAAAATCAATGGTATGGTGACGCGGATATTGTTTGCTAATATGATATTTTTTTTAATTGATTTAGAGTACAGTTCCATTTTTTGTGTTTTTGCTAACATGAACAAATGTTAATTACACTTGCATGTATATATTTCTTTTACCAGTGTAAACAATAACAATACCAGCGGTCTTAGGGACCTCCGAAGAAACTTACCCAACGTACATATATAGAACTAGTTTTATCTCGTGCTGCTTTATTTTATTGTCTACATACAGCCATACAGATGCAACCTCTATCTTCTTCCCTTTTCCTTCTCTCATGGCTTCTTCTATCCCTAGTTGAACAAACCTCATGTCTCCCATGGCAAAACCAAAAATGCTATCAATCTTCATGTGGAAATCTGCAAATAAAGTACCCATTCTACCTGAAATCGGATGCATCAGCATGTAATACTACTGGTCCTGAATTCGAGCTAAACTGTGAAGGGAACAGAACTATTCTTCAAATCTTTGAACCAGAGAAGTATATCGTTACTGAAATAGGTAAACGCTATATCAATGTCGTGACTGAAAGATTTGTCCAAGGCAGTTGCACTGTTCCGACAGTATCGCCATCTCATTCTATGTTGAAAGGACTCTACTACAACGCTTTTAGGTGGGGATCATTAGTGAAGTGCAGAGAATCAATTTCGAATAATTCCATGTATATGCCAGTTGGCTGTATGAGTACAAACGACTCGTTTGTTTACCTAGCGGTTGGATTAGATGCATACCAGGTAAAATTCCTCCAGCGATCGTGTTCCTATCTTGCCATGCTTCCTTTCGGGGGTCCTGTGTCAGATAATATAACAGGCACTGCTTTTGAGCTTCTCCAGAAAGGATTTACACTTAAATACGGCTGGCCTGTGTCATGGATTGATTTAATTGAACTTCGTGTACTACAAATTGGACTGATACTGCTAGGTATGTCATGACTTAAAAATATTCTGTGAAATTTATTTTCATTTTGTGCAACAGAAAGATAGAGATGCAATTTAAAAAAAAATTCTTATTTCACACACCAGCAAAAGGATACGTTGATTACACCAAATTGGAAATGTTTTGGTTGATGCCTAGGATAGCTTAAACAATATCAATTTTTTTTTTGTGTAAATGTTTTGATCTGATTAAGAGTATGGATGATGTTGATTGCAGCAAGGATGCTTATCATCAGAATTTTCCTCTTGCCGCCTACTATTTTGGTGTTCCTCGCCTACCTTGTGCTTAAATCAAAGACATCCACTGACAATGTAGAGAGATTCCTTCAAAACCTAGAAAGCCTTATGCCAACAAGGTATGCATATACCGACATCATCAGAATCACAGGAAACTTCAGACAAAAACTCGGGCAAGGTGGATTCGGCTGTGTATTTAAAGGCGTGCTTCCTGGAGGCAATCTCGTAGCGGTGAAGGTGCTAGGCAACTCGAGTTGCAACGGAGATGATTTCATCAATGAGGTCTCCTCTCTCGGTAGAATCCATCACTTCAATGTGGTCAGGCTCATTGGGTTTTGTTCTGAAGGATCAAAAAGGGCTCTCATCTATGAGTACATGCTGAATGGATCTCTTGACAAATGCATTTTCACTGCTAGCAGTAATAAAAGGGGACACCGCACTTTTACCGTGGCAAAGCTCAATGAAATAGCCTTGGGCATCGCACGCGGTATCGAGTATCTGCACCGAGGCTGCAACATGCAAATTTTGCATTTTGATATCAAACCAAACAACATCTTGCTTGATGTGAATTTCACCCCTAAAATTTCTGATTTTGGTTTGGCAAAGCTGTATCCTAAGGAGCACAGCCTTGTGTTACTAAGTGCTGCAAGAGGAACCATTGGTTACATGGCTCCTGAATTAATATCCAGGAGCTTTGGTGCTATATCACACAAATCTGATGTTTATAGTTTTGGAATGCTTCTGATGGAAATGGTCAGTGGTCGAAGAAATGCTGATCGCAATATCGATAGGCTGAGCCAGGTATACTATCCGTCGTGGATATATGACAAGCTGATTAAACATCAACAGAATGATATTAGTGAAAATTTAGATCTATCTGAGGTGGAAAAGAAGCTTTGTTTAGTAGCACTATGGTGTATACAAATCAAGTCGTCGGATCGCCCTGATATGAGTAGGGTTATTGAGATGCTCGAATCAAATCTTGATTCGCTCAGAATGCCACCGAGGCCGTTTTTTGCTTCGGATAGCTCGGCCGATGTAGCTCAGGTTGAAATGGCTCATTCATCTCATCAGCTACCTGTTATCTCAGAGTTCTCGAGTGAGCAATATACCCCCAGTTATCTGTAATCTTAACACTAATTTTAATTTATGCATATAGTTTATGTTATGTAATTAAAGCCTATCTATACTTTTGTATAAGGAGAATGTCATTATTATTTGGTTATGTGAATTTCAATATATTGCCTTCCAATGTTACTTTGTTTGATATTTTGCCTTCCTTGAAACTCATACTTGTAACTTGTGGTGGTTCTCTGGTCAAAGTCTTCAAAGTTTATAATTATATTATACGAGGAGGGTGAAAATGCCTTTTTTTTTTTTTGCCTCTCCATTATGCCTCTATTTTTAAAAACTTTAATAATTTAAAATTTGAAACTTAAAAGTCAAAATAAAACCGTTAGATATGATTTACATCATTTTATCTATACACATGTAAAAAATTACGACATTTCAACTTTGTTTTGGTTGTCATCAAGAGTTTTTAAAAAATGCACTAATGTGGATAATTTCTAGACGTTGATTTTTCAACTTATTGATTCACATAAAAACAAAATTGAAATGTGATAATTTTTTATGCTCCGTGATTTTTTATTTTCGTTTTTAAAATCCGAACATTCGATCTGAACCGCTCAACATGATCTTCATAATAAAATATTCTTGGAGACCAAATTTTATATTTTTTTAGAATTTTTTTACTATTTTTTTAGATAGGTACAAAATCATTGTTTAAGGAGGTTCTGGATCATCCGAAAAAGTGATATTGTACTTATTTAAAAGTAGTAAAAAGATTCTAAAAAATATAAAATTTGGTCTCCAAGAATAATTTATTATGAAGATCATGTTGAGCGGTTAGAATCGACTGTTCAATCTTTAAAAACAGAAAAAAAAAATATAGAGCATATTAGAACACAAAATCACGGTGCATTTGAACCCTCCTCTTAAAGTATTCCCTAAATTTGGTCAAAGTCTCTGGTTAAAGTCTTCAAAGTTTATAGTTATATTATATGAGGGTTGCATTCATTAATTTTGCCTCCATTATGTCTCTTTTTTTAAAAACTTTAATAGCTCAAAATTTAAAACTTAAAAGTAAAAATAAAATCGTTAGATATGATTTATATTATTTTATTTATTTACATGTAAAAAATTACGACATTTTAACTTTGTTTTGGTTGTCATCAAGAGCTTTTAAAAAATGTACTAATGTGAATAATTTCTAGATGTTGATTTTTGAACTTATTGATTAACATAAAAACAAAACTGTGATAATTTTTTATGAGCACATAGAAAAAATAACATAGATCATATCTAACGGTTTTATTTCGACGTTTATAATTTAAATTTTGAGTTATTAAAGTTTCTAAGATTGGAGACATGATGGAGGCACAAAAAATGAAGGCATTTGAACCCTCCTCATATTATATTATTGATATTTCTTTGAGTGAGGCTACGGTGCTATGCATAGCACCGTTTGGGTCCGTGCTACGGCTCAAAATTTAGATTTTCAAAATCCTAACGGTTGATCCGAACCGTTCAACATGATTATAAAATGAATATGTACTTGCAAACCAAATTTTACATTTTTTCGAATTTTTTTACTATTTTTTCGAAAATCACTTGATCTGAACATTCTGGACCATCCAAAAACAGCATATCTAAAAAAATAGTAAAAAAATTCGAAAAAATGTAAAATTTGGTTTGCAAGTACATATTCATTTTATAATCATGTTGAACGGTTCGGATCGACTGTTAGAATTTTAAAAAGTCAAATTTGTGCCGTAGCACGGACCCAATCCGTGCTATGCATAGCACCGTAGCCTCACTCTATTTCTTTTATCCATCCGATTTAAGTTTTTGTTTCTCCTCATTTAAAAGGTATGTGTTTGATACGCCTAATATATACAATATAATTCTTAACAAAAAATATATTACTTATTTCTTTGTTTATTAATTGTGCAGTTAATTAATCAGAATTTGTTACCATTTTATATTCTCCAATGTATTTAGACAAAAATATTTATTTTACAAGATAATTAAGTTATTTTTAACATAGTAATCAAGAGCTCATATAAAGTAACATGTGGAACAATAAATTTTTCTAAACCAATTAAATTGATCAATGTAAATCCATATAAGGTACCGTCCCTGATTAACTTGATCAAATTTAAACCACCGATTTAGTGGTTTGTTTTTCTTTATTCTTGGTATTTGTGACTATTCGCCATAAACTTGAGAAATTTCAGACCTTCTGTAAAAAAAAAATCCTCATTATGAAGCCCAAAACCTACCTTCGGCCCTGAAATGAAAAATTATCTATTTCCTAACCTCTATATTTTCCAATTAATTAATTAGGCCCAGCCCAGCCCACTTCAATTTATTTTTCACACGATCTTGTCTTCTTCTTCTTCTTTTTCTTAAATTTAAATTTATGTATCGTACAAGATTTGTGGCTGTATTATTCGTGAAATATACAAAACTTTCTTTTCTTTCTAAAAGTTTCAACACTTACATATATTATTTATAGTATAGAAAAATAAATTATTTTCCGAATTATACTATAATATTATAGTGGAATCATAAATATTAGATCTGTAATAGAAGGGAAAGATAGCCAACAACTGTAAATTATTTCTTGAGTTGTAATTTTAGAAGAGAATTTAAGCAGAGTTTTTCCGTTTGAGTAGTATTTGGATGAGCGAGCTAATCCTAAATTTTTCTTTCGGTTAATTTCGAACGAGCTACTAATTACGAGTTTTTTTGTTAGTCACAGGAAAAAAAAAAAAATTTTGTTCGAATTTAATTTGGTCATTGAAAAATTTGAAAGAAGTCCCAAAATTGTATAAAACAATTGCAAAAGTTTGAAAAATTCAGAAAAAAAAAATGTTGCAGATTTTATTCTCATGTTTAAGAATATTTTAATTTTTCTCATACAGATTCTGAATTATTTATTGAAAAAAAAATGAAAAAATTGAAGTCCAGAATTATTGAAAAAATGCTGGAAAATTATTATCAAGTCACGTGAGAATTGTGTGTGTTATAATGTTACCGATGACGACATATCATTTAAAATTTTCAAATTCCTAGTATCATTAGAAATGAATACTTGGGAGATAACTCACACATACTATTACTAGTTGATGCTTGGCACAAATTATCTATTTTTTTTTTAAATAATTCCATTAAAATCCAGAAAAAAAATTGGAGACAAAGATGGATTCAAGTAAAGTGGCGTTTTTTACAACACTGATATAATCTAACGATAATTTATTTTTTATTCTAAACAAATACTGAAATACTAATATATTAAGAAAGAAAATAAAGAAAAAATCAGGTTGAAATCACATATTTTATGTAAACATCATAATATCCATAAATAATACGGGAATAGAGAGATTTATTCACGATTGTCTTTTTAATTTCAAGAAGAAATATATCGGAATTTTAATTCGAGGAGGGTGCATGTGTCAACCGGTGTATAAAAAAAATTATGTATATTTCTCTGTGTCATGCCGATATCAGCTACCAATAATTGCAGTACACATTGCTGGAGCTCTTTAACCGCCACTTTACTTGAATCCATCTTTGTCTGCAAAGACATTATCTTTTACAAACCCCACATGCAGAGTAAGAAAGAAAAATGACGTGTCTAAAAAAAATATAGGAGTAAAAAATGAGAGGGATGAGGTCTAATCTCCCTATTCCATTAAGCTACATAGTTCTTATCCATATTTTTATTTGATAAGCTAAAGATTTTTTTTTCTCATTTGTATCTTTATTTGATAAGTTACTGAAAATAATTTTATATGTACTTGCCTTATAAAATACGATACTGTTAGAAAAAAAAAACAATGAGCAATATTGATCTCTTAAATTGAATTTTACAATATTTTTTTCATCTGAGAATCAACCTTTATTGTAGTGATTAAGATAATATTTTTAGAATGAAAGGTGGTAAGTTCGTAATCGAAATTATTATTTTTATAAATATTTAAAATTGAAATTATTAATCTTTTTTTTGAAAAATATTATCCCCTCCACCTTAACAACAATCATGATTTAACTTGTAGAATTTTTTTCTTAATTGGATATCCCCTGAAATAACTCAAATTATGAGTTTAGATTTGAAATCCGGACCAATTCGATCCGAAGTGAAATACATCGTATTATTTAACAAAATATATAGGATGGTTTAGATTTAAACTAAAAATTAGAAAATAAATCTGTTGTTACTACTTGTGAATAACAGAAACATGTTATTCTGACCTCAACCAGTTGAGTCAATTTGTTTGAATCTCAATAAAACAAGTTTTTTATGCACGAATTCCAACAAAAACCTCAGATGATATTATATGAAATACCGAAGTTGCCCATAGGCCGAGCTCCAAGGCAGTTTTAATATATTTATATTATCAAGCAAACACGGTAACAGCGTCATGCATTATTTTTTTCTATTTTTTTCTATTTTTGTCTGGTGTTTGCAGGTGAAACCAGAAAAGAATTTGGTCCTATCGTCCATGGTCCCAACCCAAATATTTTACTCTTTTATTAGTGCATAAATACCAGGTCATTATTTGTTTGTGTGCAATTTACAACTTACAACACCATCTCCAATTTCCAACTCAGCCGCAACAATGGTTAGCCCCCTAACAAAATTCTTCCTAATTCTTGTTCTACAACTTGTAATTCTGATTTTCGATTATCCCAGCAGTCCAAATTTTACTATTCCAAACGCATCCCCATTTGATCCACCTCAGCAAACACAATTCAACCACCTTTATTTTAGTATAAATATAGTAATTATAAATCAAAAAAGTAATTAAACAAATAATTTAAACAAAATATTTGAATTTTCAGTGTTAGATTTTATTATTCTTCGTAGTGTCTCCAAAAAAAAAATAATAATAATAATAAAGAGGAAACCGGCCATAAAATGTCCGGTTTCTAAGGAGAGAAAACCGGTTATTTTATAGCCGGTTTGGACATTTTTAGTGAACCCGGAAATTCTAGGGTATAATAATTAATTTCTATTAAACTGTGGATATTAATAAAAATGTCGGCTCGGCTGTAAGACTATAAGTCTATAACCAGTATACTATATTTTCTTTTAATGATCATAGAACTTCTTTGAAATTTCCTCAGCCTAATGACCTATCATATAAATATCTCGCATCCTATCCACCTCTCAAAGCACAAATTCATCGCTCTCTCTCCCTCTTCATTTGAACTTATCTGGACTTTGCGAATCGTTCCGAATTAAAAAGAAAAGTCCAAATCCAGTAATTTTAGAAGATTACCTGTTACGGTAAAGGGAAGCATCTGATCTGCTGGCGGAGCACTTACATAATAGAAGCACGCGAATAAATTCGTTATAAAGAATCAGATGGCTGCCACGTGTCTTCGAAGGTCTTGATCCCAAGTCCCAACACCATCTCCAATCTCCAACTCAGCCGCAACAATGGTTAGCCCCCGTACAAAATTCTTCCTAATTCTTGTTCTACAACTTGTAATTCTGATTTTCGATTATCCCAGCAGTCCAAATTTTACTATTCCAAACGCATCCCCATTTGATCCACCTCAGCAAACACAATTCAACCACCTTTATTATATGCCAACGTGTATTCACCTCCTCAGTAACTCGAAGGAAGCATTTCAGCAAGTGATCGAACAAAGCGCAACTGATTTGAATTCGAGAAAGAAAATATGTGCTGATATGAGTGCCAATTTCAATATATCGCATGTGTTTCTTCGCATAGCTTTGGAGGTGCTTCTTGATTGTGACAATAATAATCATGATATTGTTCAAAATCAAGAGGTTGTCCAACATCCTACGTGATTGTAATCAAGACATGTCCGATGGATATCAGATCAAATTTGGTCTTCTTTGGGTTTTTATTGACCCGTAAGAAAGATTCAGTCTCTGATGTGATTGGAATCTCTCTAGTTTTAATTTAAGTTCCAGATCATGTCGTTTTGTATCTTTTTTTTTTCTTTTTAAAAAGAAATAGTATGTTGGTATTTTTCCCTTTTAATATCCAATAGATATGTTCAATTACTAAACTATAATAATTGAGATCCCAACTAATCTCTGTTTATTTTTGTATGTTCAATTAATTTTAAAGTCCAACAATCTTATTCACTTCTACTTTATCAGAAAGCGGGTTTTGGATCGGCAAATAAATAGTTTACGGAATGAAACATGCACTTAACAAAAACACTAAATTAATGTCTCGTAAATATCGTTAAACACCCAAAGGTCGAGAATATAATTAGGGATGGCCCAAGATTCAGAAAAAAAAAAACAGAATAAATAAAAGAAAAGAAAAGAAAAGAAAACAATATCCAGCCATAACTGTTTCTGTCTCACATGACAGTAGCACATTAAGAAAGAAAAAGGGAAGTCTTAATCAGCTCCTCATTGTCACCAGTCACCACAACTCATCACCAATCAAACTCTACAGCTTGTAGCTAACAATACAGTTAAGCATGTGCTTTGAGTTGCATAATCCAACATACTGAAAATAGTTTATATGGTTCCTTGTTGCTGGTTCGTGAAATTCAGCTGGCCCAAGCCCACTTTGAAAAAGAAATAAACTCAAAACAATAAAAAGAGGCTAAACAATAAACTAAATTTTCATTTTAATATATTTGTTTAAATTCTCCACTTATAATATTTGTTAATTTGAAGGGCTAAATTGAAAATTGAAAATATCATATCTAATTAAAGAGGCCAATTTAGGGATGCAAACGGATCGGATAATATCCGACTATATCCGGACCCGTATCCAAAAATTCGATACGAATATCCGATATCTGAATATCCGTACGGATACGGATATGGTTTTGAATTTTAGTTATCCATATCCAAATAGTAGTATATATACTATATATTTTAATATATATATCCGAGATCCGATCCGTATCCGTATGTATCCGTTTGATATCCAATTCATATTCGTATCTGAAAAATAAAAATAAATACAGATATGATTTTACCACTATCCGATCCGTATCTGATCCGTTTGCACCCCTAGGCCAATTAGATAGACTTATCTGATAACCGACATAAAGAAGCGTAAATTACCTCTAATTAATTTCCGATATTTCTCTGGTAACGACATAATTGAATAGTAATTAATTACACTCTCTCCTCTCCTTATTAAGGGACCCCTTAAGACTAAGAATAATTATTTCAATCTCCCACTCCATTATTTGCATTGTACCTGCAGTAATAATAGAGGAAAGTTGTACTACGGTTCCTATTAATTAGAGAAAAGTTGTATTTATTTTAAAACAAAACAAAATTGAAGTGAGGAGAGGCTAAATCTTATTCTATATTATATCTCCATATATGTATCAACATCAACCATTTACAAAACCTCTATTTATAGGCTAGAGAAAGCAAATGAAAAGCCATACAATTAACAAGATAATTAATATAAAATTAAATCTAATAGATAGTGGATGAGGTGGAGAAAGTGAAATGTCTACTATTATTATTTCATAACACTCCCCCTTAGATATTTTACCTTATATTATACACTATTAATATTGTACAGCAGGACAAAATTTAATTTGGTACTACATGACCAATTTGAATTAACTGATACTTCCGGATTAGTTATGCTGCCTCATTAAAAACCTTACTAAGAAAAACTCAGTGGGACAAAACTTAGTGAAGGGAAAAAGAGTGCAGCGCGTATAATACTCCCCCTCATTTTAACATATATCTTTTAAGCGACGGATGCCGATCTTCTGTGAAAGTTGCTCAAAAACTTTTCTTGGCAATGATTTTGTGAATAGGTCTGCGAAATTGTCGCTTGATCTGATTTGACAAACATTTTATCAAGCCATCATTTTGTAGATCATGAGTTGAGAAGAATTTTGGCGAGATGTGCTTGGTTCTGTCACCTTTAATATATCCTTCTTTGATTTGAGCAATACATGCTGCATTATCTTCATATAGTACTGTCGGACTTCCTTTGATTGACTCCAGCCCGCATTCCTCCTGGATGTGTTGGATCATTGATCTTAACCAGACAAATTCTTGACCAGCATCGTATAGAGCAATTAATTCGGCATGATTTGATGATGTTGTCGTGAGTGTCTGTTTTGTCGATCGCCATGAAATTACAGTACCGCCATATGTAAACACATATCCGGATTGTGATCGAGCTTTATGCGGGTCTGATAAATATACTGCATCTGCATATCCAACTAATTTGGACTTTGTATATTTTTGATAAAATAGTCCCATATCACGTGTTCCGCAAAGGTAACCAAATACATGTTTAATTTCGTTCCAATGTCGGCGTGTTGGATCAGAACTATATCTTGTTAGTACATTTATAGAAAAAGCAATATCAGGTCTCGTATTATTAGCAAGATACATCAAAGCCCCAATTGCACTTAAGTATGGTACTTCTGGACCAAGAACTTTTTCATTCTTTTCTCGGGGACGGTAAGGATCCTTTTTTATATCAAGTGATTGGACAACCATTGGTGTACTTAAAGAATGAGCTTTGTCCATATTAAAACGTTTCAACATCTTCTGGATATAGTTTGATTGATGGACAAAAATACCATTATACAAATGCTCGATCTGCAGGTCGAGACATAATTTTGTTATTCCAAGATCTTTCATTTCAAATTCTTTCTTTAATAATTTTGCAGTCTTTTCGATCTCTTCAGGAGACCCAATGATATTTAAATCATCAACATATACTGCAATAATTATAAAACCTGAGATTGATCTTTTAATAAAAACACATGGACTAATTACATTAGATTTATATCCTTCTTTTACGAGATATTCACTGAGTCGATTATACCACATTCGACCTGACTGTTTTAGTCCATATAAAGATCTTTTTAACTTTATAGAATACATTTCTCGATGTTTTAATTTCAATGCTTCAGGCATTTTTAATCCTTCAGGGACTTTCATATAGATATCATTATCAAGTGATCCATACAAATAAGCTGTGACTACATCCATGAGGCGCATTTGAAGGTTTTCAGTGATTGTGAGACTGATTAAAAATCTAAGAGTTATTGCATCCACTACAGGTGAATATGTTTTTTCATAATCAACTCCTGGTATTTGTGTAAAACCTTATGCCACATGCCTTGCTTTATATCTCACAATTTTATTTTTCTCATTCCTTTTTATTGCAAATACCCACTTGTAACCTACAGGGTTAACATCTTTTGGAGTTAAGACTACAGGTCCAAAAACATTGCGCTTTTCAAGCAAATCTAATTCAGCCTTCAAGGCATCTTTCCATTTTGGCCAATCATTTCTGTGCATACACTCTTCAAGAGTTTTTGGCACATAATCTTTCTCATTTAGCACATCAATTGCTATAGCATATGCAAAAATTTCATCAGTACATGTTTCATTTCGGTTCCATATTGTACCATTCTGTACATAGTTTATTGAGATCTCATAATCACTAGGTACCTGAGTTTCTTCTAGAACTTCATCAACCTCTTCTGGGGTTTTATCAATCTCTTTTGAGATTTTATTAATCTCTTCTAGAATTTTATCAACTTTTTCAGGAGTTCTACTATCAACCTATTCTTGAGTTTTATTGACTTCTTCAGGAGTTTTACCATCAACCTCTTCTGGAGTTGGACCAACTGCTTTATTCTGTTCTTTTCTTTTACGTGGATTTACATCCTTAGAACCAAGTGGTCTTCCATGTTTTCTACGCACATTAGATTCATTATATATTTTTTGTAATGTCAATTCGAGCAAGTGCGTTTATAGCTAGAATATGCAATTTAGTAACTCTATTGTATCTGTAAATGCATCAGGCAATATTCTTTTGAACTTCGAGTTCACATTGACCACTTCGGGGGTCAAGATAAGATAACAATGAATTCCAAGTTACTTGTTTATCCAGCTTTGGTTTTTCTTCTCCTAAGTTTGGGTTCACTAAAATGACAATCAGCAAATCTTGCTGTAAAAACATCTCTATTAATGGTTCTAAATATTTAATAATAGACGGAGAGTTAAAATCAATATAAATTCCCAACCTTCTTTGAGATTCCATTTTTGTGCGTTGTGGAGGAGAAATTGGAACATATACTGCACAACCAAATACCTTTAGATGGGACAAATTTGGTTCTCTTCCAGAGACCAATTGTAACGGGGAATACCTATGATCTGCAGTTGGCCTTAATCTAATTAGTGCAGCAGCATGTAATATGGCATGTCCCCATGCAGCAGACGATAAACTAGATTTCATAAGTAAAGGTCTAGCAATTAATTGCAACCTTTTAATCAACGATTCTGCTAGACCGTTTTCTGTATGAACATGGGCCACTGGATGCTCTACCGTAATTCCAATAGACATGCAATAATTATTAAAAGTTTGAGAAGTAAACTCTCCTGCATTATCAAGCCGGATTCTTTTAATTTGATAATCCGAAAAATTAGCTCTTAATTGGATAATTTGTGCTAATAGTCTAGCAAACGCAATATTTCTTGTTGCTAACAAACTCACATATGGCCAGCGTGTTGATGCATCAATTAACACCATAAAATATCTAAATGGTCCACATGGAGGTGTAATAGGCCCACATATATCTCCTTGAATTCTTTCTAAAAATGAAGGAGCTTCAGGTCCAATTTTATTTGGAGATTGCCTAATTATCAGTTTTCCAAGAGAACATGCTGCACATGATAAATCTTTTGATAAAATTATTTTCAGGTCATTTAGGGGATGCTCATTTGCACTTTCAATTATTCTCCTCATCATAATGTTACCTGGATGACCTAATCTGTCATGCCACAGAGTGAACATCTTTGTGTCAAGTAACTTCTGGTTACTTACCATATTTGATTCTATTGGATTAATGTTCGTACAATATAATCCAGAGGATAAAGCTTCCATCTTTTCCAATATGATCTTCTGGCCATATTCAATAGATGTAATTTGGAGATACTCAATATTATTTTCAGTCATGGTTTCAAGATGATAACCATTACGTCGAATATCTTTAAAACTTAGTAAATTTCTTCTGGATTTACTAGAGTATAATGCATCATCTATTATTAATTTTGTTCCTTCAGGTAACAAAATACAAGCTCTTCCGGAGCCTTCAATTAAATTAGTTGTGCCAGATATAGTGTGGATATTATTCTCACCAAGATGCAATTGTGAAAAATATTTCTTACTTTTCAATATGGTATTTGTTGTTCCGCTGTCTACTAGACATGAATCTTCTTTACTTACCATTGCGTCAGTCATATTCCTTTAAAATAAAAGAATGCAAGAATAAATTAAAATAAAAATAAACTATCTTTATTCATTAATTTTATTTGCATACAATATAAAAATTAAAATGTAAACTAAACTTTTATAAACATAAACTTCTACATTATATTTTCTCCCTTAGTAAAGTGTCTATTTTTTTTTTATCCACATTATGGAAGAAATCTGATACATCAAAATGTGTATCTATATGGCATTCATATTCGAGGTCATTTTAGTTTCCACATTTTCTCTTTTTTTTTTTTCTTAATTGAGGCTTGATAAAGCCATACAAAATACTTATTATATAACTTCAGGTTAATATTATATGACTTCAGGTTATAATAAAATACTTATTTAATAACTTCTGGTTATTAAATTGCTTGACTGCGCTATGTAAAATTTAATTTGAAATAACTTCGGGTTATATTTTCATCCAATGACCTATAATAACTTCTGGTTATTATATTGATTTATATGAAAATTTCTAATAAAACTTCAGGTTTTTAATTGAGAATAACTGCAGGTTATTATTCATCCAGTGGCTTATAATAAGTCTGGTTATTATATTAATTTAAAATTTCAAATAGAACTTCAGATTCTAAACAATTATAACAACTTCAGGTTATTATTCTTATTATTCTATTCGAGTAATACGAACTTCAGGTTCTTGAATTAAATATTGGAGGCATTTTATCGATTTGATAACTTCTGTTATCATAAATATCAATAACTTTCTTGTTCATATAAGAACTTCTGGTCCTTTTTTTTTTTTTTTTTTTTAAGAACTTCTGGTTCATAAAATAACATAATACAACTTTACATAGTTATAATTTATAAACAAAGGAAGAAGTAAAATTAAAAAAATTAAAAAAATACTCAACCGTACAAACAGAGAAGTAAAATAAAAAAAAAGATTATGATTATGATTAAGAAAAAGAAAAAGATTACAAACCGTACATATATAATGAATTCGTTTTCATATTACTTTTTCTTCTGCTGATGTAAGTAGCGAAATCTTTTTTTCTTTCTTTTTTTTCTTTATTATTTTTATTTTAACTTTGGCTAAGAATTTCAGGTTCTCTTAGAAAAAGCTTCTAGCTATAGTATGTACAAAAGCTTCTGGCTATTATCATGTACTTGTTTTATCATTCTCTTCGGGGAATGAAAATATTACTCTCATTAAATATAAAATAAGAAAATTTCATCCAAGAAATAAATATTATTACTAACAGTAATGTTAATGAAATGTAATCTAAAGAGTACCTTCTAGGTGTGCTTCTACGAAATTCCGTCGCAACTTGACTAGAGCAAACTCGTGCTGATAACGTATTATAAACAAAACAAAATTGAAGTGAGGAGAGGCTAAATCTTATTCTATATATTATCTCCATATATGTATCAACATCAACCATTTACAAAACCTCTATTTATAGGCTAGAGAAAGCAAATGAAAAGCCATACAATTAACAAGATAATTAATATAAAATTAAATCTAATAGATAGTGGATGAGGTGGAGAAAGTGAAATGTCTACAATTATTATTTCATAACAGTATTATGGTCTCCACTAATTATATGGTCCCATTTTTCAGTCTTCACACCCGTCTCCACGTCAACATTCATAGATATAAATACTAGAACATAAAATATTAATACTTGCAAAATAAGATATAAATACTTGCATGCGTAACTTGATATGATCATCCCCTTTTTCAGTCCCCTAATCGTTCCCGCGTCAACATTCCTCTAACAAAAATAATTGACCTTATAGGTATAAATACTTACAATATTTGATATTAATATTTTCAGATGTAATCTAGTGTCATATGTAAAAAAAATACTTACAAGTATAAGTATAAATACTTGTGTGACGACGATCCCGAAAGTACGTCCTCATGGATCTTATTTGAAAAAAAAAATTACGTAGAAGATGTTCGTAGTTTTAGATTCGCAAAATTCTTCACAGATCGTCAAAAATATGATAGTTAAGATACGGGATACTGGAGTGCGGGTACTCATATCAGCTTCCTAAGAGTAATGCATTCTCTCCGAATTCCTTTGTTTTATTAGTGTCACTAAATTAAAGAAAGAAATGAACTCTGATTTATTCTCCATTTAACATTTTGTTGTTTTTTGCTAGATATCATGAAGTTATCATTAGTTGTTTCATGTTCGTAGCGACATTATTAAAGGAAGGGGAGTTATTCTTATTAAATAAAAATATGATTGTTTTTGAGTTGTTTTATTTATTCCGTACGAGGGAAGGGAGGGGATTTAAATGTCTCACATCTTTTATGTCGTAATATTATTTTCATTTTCAAAGTTCAAATAGTCGATTTGAATAGCTCAACATAATATTTATATAAATATATGCTTGAAAACAAAATATTATATTTATTTATTTTGAAAAACTTCTATTAATTTATAAATAGATAAAAATTCACTATTTTTTTTTAAATTATTCGAACATATTTTAATATGAAAATTATATTTGATAGATTTTAAAAATAAGTATAAGAATATGAATGCAGAGTAGGTCCGATAGGACATGAGACCTACTTTTGAGTTTAATGAGCTTCAAAATCATCCGATATGCTTTAATATATGTGTTCCGTTTTAATATTTATATGTGTCCATTTTAATTTTTGTCCGATACGCTTTAATATGTGTTTTTGAGATTGTTTTAAAAAAACACTCAAACTTTGAGATATCTTAGAGGAAGCGAATTCGTTGGCCCCCGGTTACTCCAAAAGACAAAAGAGTCGAAGACTATTTGTAAGCCCAAAACCCTCCGCCACGCAAGTATGTCATGGGGCAGGTGGCCTTGCCGGGCAGTACCGGTTTGGTGGTAGGAGTGGTGCCCCGGTTCTGTTTCTTGCAATTGGGAAACTTATTCTCGGGTTGGTTTTTGGCAATTCTTTTGTCATGATTTTAAGTCAATTTCCAATCCGAATTCATTCTACATTAACTCAAAAGTTTTTGAGGTAATGCAGAGGATACGACATTTGCTGATCTCTTCTCATCACTGAGTCCGGATCCTTTGAGGTAATGCATTATTTGAGTTTCAATCTGGACAGTTCTATCATAATCCAGACCAATCCATGTATATGCCAGTATCGCCATCCAGACCAATGTCCAAGGCAGTTGCACTGTTCCAACAGTATCGCCATCTCATTCAATGTTGAGAGGAACCTACAGAGCATTTAGGTGGGGATCATTAGTGAAGTGCAGAGAATCAATTTCGAATCATTCCATGTATATGCCAGTTAGCTGTATGGGTACAAACGACTCGTTTGTTTACCTAGCAGTAGATGCATACCAGGTAAAATTCCTCCAGCGATCGTGTTCCTATCTTGCCATGCATTCCTATATCAGATAATATTACAGGCAGTGCTTTTCAGCTTCTCCAGAAAGGATTTACACTTCGATATTATCCACCCTTCTCATGGATTGAATACATTGAAGATTATGCATCACAAATTGGAGCGATACTGCTATGTAATTATGTATGTCATGACTTGTAAATATTCTGTTAAATTTTATTTTCATTTTGTGCTACAGAAAGATGGAGATGCCATTTCAGAAAAAAAAAAATTCTTATTTCACACACTAGCAAAAGCAGCAAAAGGATATGTTGATTACACCAAATTGGAAATGTTTTGGTTGATGCCTAGGATAGCTTAAACAATATTAAATTTTTTTTGTGTGTAAGTTTTGATCTGATTAAGAGTATGGATGATGTCGATTGCAGCAAGGATGCTTTTCATCAGAATTTTCCTCATGCCGCCTACTATTTTGGTGTTCCTCGCCCACCTTGTGCTTAAATCAAAGACATCTACTGACAATGTAGAGAGATTCCTTCAAAACCTAGAAAGCCTTATGCCAACAAGGTATGCATATACCGACATCATCAGAATCACAGGAAACTTCAGACAAACTCGGGCAAGGTGGATTCGGTTGTGTCTTTAAAGGCGTGCTTCCTGGAGGTATTCTCGTAGCGGTGAAGGTGCTAGGCAACTCGAGTTGCAACGGAGATGATTTCATCAATGAGGTCTACTCTCTCGGTAGAATCCATCACTTCAATGTGGTCAGGCTCATTGGGTTTTGTGCTAAAGGATCAAAAAGGGCTCTCATCTATGAGTACATGCTGAATGGATCTCTTGACAAATGCATTTCACTGCTAGCAGTAATAAAAGGGGAGACCGCACTTTTACCGTGGCAAAGCTCAAAGAAATAGCCTTGGGCATTGCACGTGGTATCGAGTATTTGCACCGAGGCTGCAGCATGCAAATTTTGCATTTTGATATCAAACCAAACAACATCTTGCTTGATGTGAATTTCACCCCTAAAATTTCTGATTTTGGTCTGGCAAAGCTGTATCCTAAGGAGCACAGCCTTGTGTCAATAAGTGCTGCAAGAGGAACCATTGGTTACATGGCTCCTGAATTAATATCCAGGAGCTTTGGTTCTATATCAGACAAGTCTGATGTTTATAGTTTCGGAATGCTTCTGATGGAAATGGTTAGTGGTCGAAGAAATGCTGATCGCAATATCGATAGGCTGAGCCAGGTATACTATCCGTCGTGGATATATGACAAGCTGATTAAACATCAACAGAATGATATTAGTGAAAGTTTAGATCTATCTGAGGTGGAAAAGAAGCTTTGTTTAGTAGCACTATGGTGTATACAAATGAAGTCGTCGGAATCGCCCTGATATGAGTAGGGTTATTGAGATGCTCGAATCAGATCTTGATTCACTCAGAATGCCACCGAAGCCGTTTTTTGCATCTGATAGCTCAGCCGATGTAGCTCAGGTTGAAATGGCTCATTCATCTCATCAGCTACCTGTTATCTCAGAGTTCTCGAGTGAGCAATATACCCCCAGTTATCTGTAATCTTAACACTAATTTTAATTTATGCATAGTTTATGTTATATAATTAAAGCCTATGTATACTTTTGTAAAAGGAGAATGTTATTATTTGGTTATGTGAATTTCAATATATGCCATCCAATGTTACTTTGTTTGATATTTTGCCTTCCTTGAAACTCACACTTGTAACTTGTGGTGGTTCTCTTGTCAAAGTCTCTGGTCAAAGTCTTCAAAGTTTATAATTATATTATACGAGGAGGGTTCAAATGCCTTTATTTTTTGTGCCTCTATTATGTTTCTATTTTTTAAAAACTTTAATAATTCAAAATTTGAAACTTAAAAGTCAAAATAAAATTATTAGATATGATTTACATCATTTTATCTATGCACATGTAAAAAATTACGATATTTCAACTTTGTTTTGGTTGTCATCAAGAACTTTTAAAAAATATACTAATGTGGATAATTTCTAGACGTTGATTTTTCAACTTATTGATTCACATAAAGACAAATTTAAAATGTGATAATTTTTTATGAGCACATAGAAAAAATAACATAGATCATATCTAACGGTTTTATTTTAACGTTTATAATTTAAATTTTGAGTTATTAAAGTTTCTAAGAATGGAGGCAAGATGGTGGCACAAAAAATGAAGGCATTTGAACTCTCCTCATATTATATTATTGATATTTCTTTTATCCATCCTATTTAAGTTTTTGTTTCTCCTCATTTAAAAGGTATGTGTTTGATACGCCTAATATACAATATAATTCTTAACAAAAAAAATATGTTACTTATTTCTTTGTTTATTAATTGTGCAGTTAATTAATCATAATTTGTTACCATTTTATATTCTCCAATGTATTGAGACAAAAATATTTATTTTACAAGATACTGATTTCTATTGATAATTAAGTTATTTTTAACATAGTAATCAAGAGCTTATATAAAGTAACATGTGGAACAATATTTTTTTTTAAACCAATTAAATTGATCAAATTTAAATCCATATAAGTACCGTCACTGATTAAATTGATCAAATTTAAACCACCGATTTAGTTGTTTATTTTTCTTTATTCTTGGTATTTGTGACTATTCGCCATTTTTGGTATTTTGTAAATTTGGATCTCTTTTGTATTTGGGCATCTAGGAGTATTCCCTAAACTTAAGAAATTTCAGACCTTTTGTAAAAAAAAAAAATCCTCATTATGAAGCCCAAAACCTACCTTCGGCTCAGAATTGAAAAATTATCTATTTCCTAAACTCTATATTATCCAATTAATTAATTAGGGCCCAGCCCAGCCCACTTCAATTTAATTTTCACACCATCTTGTCTTCTTCTTCTTATTCTTAAATATAAATTTATGTATCGTACAAGATTTGTGGCTGTATTATTCGTGAAATATACTAAACTTTCTTTTCTTTCTAAAAGTTTCAACACTTACATATATTATTTATAGTATAGAAAATAAATTATTTTCCGAATTATACTAAAATATTATATGGAATCATAAATATTAGATCTGTAATAGAAGGGAAGATAGCCAACAACTGTAAATTATTTCTTGAGTTGTAATTTTAGAAGAGGATTTAAGCAGGGTTTTTCTTTTGAGTAGTATTTGGATGAGCGAGCTAATTCTAAATTTTTCTTTGGATTAATTTCGAACGAGCTACTAATTATGAAACTTTTTGTTAGTCAAAGGAAAAAAATTATTTTTGTTCGAATTTAAATTGGTCATTGAAAAATTTGAAAAAAGTCCCAAAATTGTATAAAACAATTGCAAAAGTTTGTAAAATGCAGAAAAAATTGTTGGAGATTTTATTCTCATGTTTAAGAATATTTTAATTTTTCTTATACATATTCTGAATTATTTATTGGAAAAAAAATTAAAAAATAGAAGTCCAAAATTATTGAAAAAAATGCTGGAAAATTATTAAAAATTAGAGGTCAAGTCACGTGAGAATTGTGTGTGTTATAACGTTACCGATGACGACATATCATTTAAAATTTTCTAATTCCTAATATCATTAGGAATGAATACTTGGGAGATAACTCACACATACTACATTACTAGTTGATGCTTGGCACAAGTTATGTATTTTTTTTAAATTCCATTAAAATCTAGCAAAAAAAAAAAAATGGAGACAAAGCCCCACATGCATAGTAAGAAAGAAAAATGACATTTCTAAAAAAATATAGGAGTAAAAAATGAGAGGGATGAGGTGAATAATGGTAAAATAACGTTAATATAAATTGGAATTTGATAAATATATATGATATAGGGTGATAGCTACATAGTTCTTATCCATATTTTTATTTGATAAGCTAAAGATTTTTTTTTCTCATTTGTATCTTTATTTGATAAGTTACTGAAAATAATTTTATATGTACTTGCCTTATAAAATACGATACTGTTAGAAAAAAAAAAACAATGAGCAATATTGATCTCTTAAATTGAATTTTACAATATTTTTTTCATCTGAGAATCAACCTTTATTGTAGTGATTAAGATAATATTTTTAAAATGAAAGGTGGTAAGTTCGTAATCGAAATTATTATTTTTATAAATATTTAAAATTGAAATTATTAATCTTTTTTTCAAAAAATATTATCCCCTCCACCTTAACAACAATCATGATTTATCTTGTAGAATTTTTTTTCTTAATTGGGTATCCCCTGAAATAACTCAAATTCTGAGTTTAAATTTGAAATCCGGACCAATTCGATCTAAAGTGAAATACATTGTATTATTTAACAAAATAGATAAGATGGTTTAGATTTAAACAAAAAAAATTGGAAAATAAATCTGTTGTTACTTCTTGTGAATAACAGAAACATGTTATTCTGATTTCAATCATTCAAATTTGTTCATTTGTGAATCTCAACGAAATAAGTTTTTCATGCATAAATTTCAACAAAAACCTTAGGTGATATCATATGAATACCGGAATTTTCCTGTAGACCGAGCTCCAATGCAATTTCCTTTGAATTCACATCCTCCCTGGTACCGTAATAGAGAATCTTTTACAATTATTAGATCTGGACCGTTCTTTTTAACTTGGCACGAATCTCAAAGTCCAATAATACTGCCCCTACGCTAGCTCGAATCTCAAAGCGGTTGAGAGTTAATCTCAAACCGTAAAGTAAATAAAATCTTTTACAGTAAGAGAGAAAATACTTGTCCGTTTCCTTTAGTGATGAAATGTGATTATGTAGAATTAATAATCACTAAACACTTTTCAGTATTTAATTGTATTATAAACTATTTAGACACCATACGGAAACCAGTCACTGGGTTGACCAAATGGTTATGTAAATACAGGCTTCTAGTAACCCTAAAAAAAATAATCACTAAATTCCAAACCAACCAATTTGGAACCACCTTGATTATAGAACACCACATGGATTAGAGCCATTTTTCACACACAGGGCGTATATCCAAAAGGTGATGATGTAATGGAGCTATACTTGTCCGTTTCCTTCGGTGATGAAATGTGATTACCACATGTATGTAGAATTAATAATTCAACCAATTTGGTCCCTATTATAAGTAAGGGAAAATTTCTAGTGTACTTATCAAAATTTCTAGTGTACTTATCAAAATTTGTAGTGCTTATCAAAATTTCCAAAATAGCCAATATCCCCATCACAACATTGAAATTTTTTATTTCTCCATTCTAAATTGAACTTCTTTATTATTTCCCCATCTGTTGATTAATTCTAAAAATTTAAGTTCAACTTATAAATTTATTTTATTTTGAAGTTTATGTCTATTTTGCTCTTATATTTAAAACTAAGATCTCTTTTCTCCTTCATCCTATCTCTATGAAGCTCTTAAAATTCCCTTCCATTCTTCGAATGTACATATAAAACCTTTTCTTCTCCTGCTCTTGTATGTAAAATCTTTCCATTTTCATATGTATATCTGTAACAATTCGTGCCAAGCGAAACCTGCTCCTCCCCATATCTTCTCTCGATCTACATATGTATACAAATCTATAAGAGCTACAGTATTTTAGAGAAGAAGATAGAACAGAGAAGATATTATAACTTTGATTTTATTCATTTCCGTATTAATTTGAATACAATGTTTCACGTCTATTTAAAGCAAATATCTAAGATCCTAGAACCTTCTATACATAGCTAGAATTGCGTGACCTTCAGACAGAAGGAATATTTTCTGAAGAGAACGTTGGAATTTTGGTGAGCTATCCATTGTCTTTATGTGTTGAGCTACTGGAGGTATCCATTGATTTCTTCACAGTGGAGTTACTAGAGATATCCCTTGATTCCTTAACAGCCCCCCCGCAAGCTGATGGTGTAGAAAAGACCGTCAGCTTGTCACGGAGAAAAAGAAACCGAGGGGTAGCTAAGGCTTTAGTCATAACATCTCCAATTTGATCTCGGGAACATAAGAAGCTGATGCGAAGTTGTTGAGATGCCACGCGTTCTCGTACAAAATGGAAGTCCAATTCAACATGTTTGGTGCGAGCATGGAACATTGGGTTGGAAGCAAGAAAGGTGGCACCAATGTTGTCACACCATAAAGTTGGACTTGAAGAGATAGAGACGTGTAGCTCAGCAAGAATATATTGTACCCAAATTAACTCAGCACTGGTGATAGCAAGACTGCGATACTCAGCTTCTGTACTGGATCGAGAAACCGTCGGCTGTTTTTTCGAACTCCAAGAGATAAGGTTGGGTCCTAAGAAGATGCAAAACCCAGAGGTCGAACGACGGTCATCAGGACACCCAGCCCAATCAGCATCACAATAGGCATGGAGAGAAAGAGATGTAGCTGGTTTGACCATTAGACCATGAGAGATAGAACCATTTAGGTAGCGCAATATTCGTTTCACGGCAGACCAATGAGAAGTAGTAGGATTGTGCATGAATTGTGAAGCTTTGTTAACGGCAAAGGCTATGTCAGGTCTCGTGATTGTCGCATATTGAAGAGCACCTACAACGGAGCGATAGAGATGAGCATCGTCCATTGGATCGCCATCATGCTTGGAGAGAGGAGCATTGGCGGCCATAGGGGAGGGCGAAGACTTGGCATCCCTCATGTGAGCACGAGCAAGAAGGTTGCGGATGTATGAAGCTTGAGATAGATGTAAGCCATGGGATGTGGTGGTGACTTCAATGCCAAGAAAATAGTTGAGGGGACCAAGGTCTTTGATGGCAAATTGAGTTTGAAGGTGACTAATGATAGATGTGACCAAACCTGAGTGGCTGCCAGTGACGATGATGTCATCAACATAAACCAGCAAAAAGACGGTATGTCCACCAGTTTGAAGCACAAAGAGAGAAGGATCATAGTGAGAAGGTTTGAAGCCAAGAGCAAGAAGAGAGGCACTCAAGGTGTGGAACCAAGCTCGAGGTGACTGTTTGAGATCGTAAAGGGCTTTGGAAAGAAGACACGCATGGTGAGGATGATGGGGGTCGAGAAAACCGGGGGGCTGCTGCATATAGACGGTCTCCTTTAATTGGCCATGGAGGAAGGCATTTTGGACATCCAATTGCCGAATGGACCACCCATATGTGATAGCCACCGATAGAACAATGCGAATCGTGGTGGCACGAACAACCGGACTGAAAGTCTCGAAATAATCAATTCCTTCTTGTTGATTGAAACCTTTGGCGACTAAGCGGGCCTTGTACCGGTCAATGGAACCATCGGGATGTCGTTTTAGCTTATACACCCATTTGCAACCAATGATATTCTGATTTGGAGGAGGGGCAACAAGTGTCCAGGTTTGATTTTTTGCGAGGGCATCAATTTCCTTGGCCATGGCAGCACGCCAATGAGGAGAGGTTTGTGCTTGAGCAAAAGTGAGAGGTTCAAGAAGCTGATGAGAACTTGAGAGAAGAGTTACATGGTTGGGGAAAAGTTTTGGTTTTCGTGTGTGATCTTTAGTCCGTGTGACCATAGGATGAGAAGAGGGAATAGGAGGTGGGGTTCGGGTATGAGAAGGAGCAGGTGTAGTGGTAGGCAGCGGAGAGGAGACAGGGGCTTCGGTTTGAGATGGGGGAAGGAGGTGTTGTCGGCCTGGGCTAGAGGTAGTTGGTTGGGCCGAAGGTGGGACTGGGCCGGAATTAAGTTGAGGAGTGGATGGAAGAGGAGTGTGTAAGGGTGTAACTGGGCCGAGATTTGAGTCTGAAGAAGCAGCAGCAGCCCAGGAAGCCGAATTGGGTAATAAAAGCGGCAGCCAGGAAGTAACAGTGGAGGTAGTACCCGAAGCTGCTGCATTTTAAGAAACACCTGCAGAGAGCTTAAAAGGAAAAATACTCTCATAAAAAATAACGTGCCTTGAGATAAAAATTCGATTTGTGGGCACATGAAGACATTTATAACCTTTTTGGAAAACACCGTAGCCAATAAAAACGCAAGGCATGCTTCGGTTTTGTAATTTGTGTTTGTTGTAAGGTTTGAGTAGTGGAAAACATTGGCAACCAAGTGTGCGAAGCATTTGATAGTCGGGTTTGCGGTGAAAGAGTAGGGAGTAAGGAGAGGGTTGGTGAATGGCATTTGGTAATCGGTTAATGAGAAATACAATGCTCGCAAAAGTTTCGTCCCGTAGATTTAAAGGAAGAGAGGCGTGATTTATTGTGGCAAGGGAAAGCTCAATGATATGGCGGTGCTTGCGTTCCGCAACACCATTTTGCTCGGGTGTATGCGGGCATGAGGTTTGATGTACAAGTTGTGGGAAAAGGCGAGGTATCAGCTTAAATTCGGTACCCCCATCGGTACGCAAAGTTTTGATTGTGGTGTTGAGTAAATTTTCCACTTGTGCTTTAAAACGAGAAAAGGTCTCAAGCACTTCATCTTTTGAGTGCAAGAAGTAAATCCAAGTGAATCGTGTATAATCATCCACAAAAATAACATAGTAGCGAAAACCATGAAAAGATAATAAGGGGGCCGGACCCCATAAGTCCGAGTGCACAAGTTCAAGGGGGGCTTTAGTAGAAGAAACACTAGAATTAAAAGGAAGTTTATGACATTTGGCAACACTACAATCATGACAATTAGACAAAAATTTAGAGGAACAAGGTAAATTATTTTTATTCATAACATGAAGAGTAGTAGAAAGTGATGGATGGCCTAAACGGGAGTGCCAAAGAGCAGCGGAGACACGTTCACCAAGAAACACTTGAGGTTGAGGAGAGGCAAGTAGAGGTGGAAGTGATATGGAGTAGAGGCCATTGTGAAGCTTAGCACGAAGAAGGTGGGTCTTGGTGAGGGAATCCTTGATAATGCAAAAATTAGAAGAAAACTCAAGGGTTAGTGAATTATCCCGTAAAAGTTTGGAGAGACTTAAAAGGTTTTTTGTAAAGAAAGGGACATGAAGAACATCATGAAGATGAATAGTATGAGTGGGAAAATGAAAAGTAGTAGAGCCTATGTGTTTAATAGTCATACCGGTACCATTACCGATGTGTAGAGAGTCAAAACCATCATAAGGAATGTACGAGGAGAGGTTGTTCAAGTCACTTGTGACGTGGTGTGTAGCCCCGGAGTCAATGAACCAATCGGGGTTGGAAGAGGGCTGATTAGGCTGAGCCACATAGGCTTGCGGCTGGGAAGAGGAGCCATAACGGGTAAAATCATCTCGATACCAACAGTCCCGAGCAATATGTCCCCTTTTTGAGCAGATTTGACAAGTCTCAGAAGAAGAAGAATTACCAGAGGGACGAAATCCTGGTCTGGACTGTAGAGGCGAAGAAGGAGTGCTATGGGGAGTAGGGAGAAGAGGAGGCTGTGACTAAAGCTGTGACTGAGGCCTGTAGGGAGTACTGTAGCGTGGCCCAGTTGGTCTAGAGAATTTGGGCCGAGGCTGTGAATAGTTTTGGCTGTTAAAGGGTTTCGGGTTTGGGTTGTTATAGGGTTTCGGGTGAAAATTTTTGGAATTGGAAGAGGCATACATGGCTGTAAGATTAGAGGAGGAGGAGCCGCCATGTTGAGTTTGGAGAAGCCTCTCATGGGTGAGAATGAGAGACTGAAGATCAAGTAGAGTGAGGTTTTCGCGGGTAGTGACTGAGAGGACAAAGGGGTTGAACTCCGGGCCAAGGCCACTTAAGATGTGAAGCACCATGTCCTCATCAGAAACAGGATGCCCAATAAAAGACAACTCATCAGCAATTGACCTCATTTTGTGCAGATAATCGGTGCAACTGGAGCTCCCTTTCATGGTGGTTTGAAGATTTCTCCTGAGTTCAGCAAGCCGTGCACGAGAGGTGGCTGAATAGGTTTGTTGTAGATTAGTCCAGAGAAGGGAAGAAGATGTGCATGACACTACTTGAGACAAGATAGTATCGGACAGGGAGGATCGGAGCCAACCCAGTAACATCTGGTCTTGCTTGCGCCAATGGTGCAATGCTGGATTTTCAATTTCGTTGCCATCAGTAGTGATTTTCTGAGGAGGAGGAGAATCAGTGAGGAACTTGTGTAAATCATAGCCATAGAGAAGAGGCTCAACTTGGGATTTCCAAGCAAGGTAGTTGGTTTGGTTCAATTTGGTAGAAATGGGAATTGTGAGCACGACAATGGAAGGAGAAGAATTTGAAGGAGGAGGGTTCATAGTAGGGCCAGTAGAGGAGCCGAGGTCTTGATCTGAGGGTGGTGGAGTATCTCCCATAGCTCTGATACCATATAAAAGCTACAGTATTTTAGAGAAGAAGATAGAACAGAGAAGAAGATATTATAACTTTGATTTTATTTATTTCTGTATATCGATTTGAATACAATGTTTCAAGTCTATTTAAAACAAATATCTAAGATCCTAGAACCTTCGATACATAGCTGGAATTGCATGACCTTCAGACAGAAAGAATATTTTCTGAAGATAACGTTGGAATTGTGGTGAGCTGTCCATTGTCTTTATGTGTTGAGCTACTGGAGGTATCCATTGATTTCTTCACAGTGGAGTTACTAGAGATATCCCTTGATTCCTTAACAAAATCAGAATATGTCTCTTGACTCTCCTCTCTCTCTCTCATTTCCCCGCTCTTTCTATCAAAAAAGGAAACCTGGGAATATAAACTAATTGATAGAAATTGAATGTTCTTTAAAATTGTATATCTTACAATGTGCCGTTGAGAAAAATAGAGAAGAAAGGAGAGTGATGAGCTGTATTTCCTAAACTATACATATCAAATAAATAATAAAAATAAGGTTAAATCCCATGCAAAATTCTATTGACACAGTTGCTTGATTTATCAGGATATGGTATATTCAAATTAATGTTTTATATTTTCAACAGGAGCAAGAATATGAAAGGAAAGAAACAGGAGCAACTCTATAAAAGATGGGGTGAAGAAGAAAGGAGATCTTAGTAAAAGGGTAAAATAGACATTTTAAACTTCAAGATAAAATAAAATTATAAATTTAATTTAAATTTTCAGAATTAATCAACATACGGAGAAATAAGAAAGGATTTCAATTTACAACGAGAAAATAAGAAATTTTAACGCTTTGATCGAGATATTGGCTATTTTAAAAGTTTTGATGGGTACAAGGAAAATTTTCCCTATTAAGTAATCACTAAATTTCAATCCAACCAATTTGGTCCCCATTAGAAGTTATATGTGGCCGCAACCAACACCTGGGCGGAGCACGTGAATAATAGAAGCTATGCGTTACTACTTACTACTGTACGTCAATGATCTATGACATACTTTGCTTCATAAATTCGTTATAAAGAATCAGAGCTGCTCGTTATGCCGCTATATCGAAAAGTGATTTATGACATGACATCATGAATGATGTAAGACATGAATGAATGATGTAAGATATGAATGAATCATGATCATGTCCCAATCCAAATATATATATATATATTTTTTTTGTGAAAGTGAGTTGGAATGACCCGAAATATTTACAATATATTAAGATTAAAAAAGTATTTACATACCGGAAAGTATTGGAGAATCCTCTCCAATTAGGGCTGTAAATGAGCTGAGTTTGAGCGAGTTACCTCCAACTCGAACTCAGCTCATTAAATAAATGAGCGAGTCAACTCGAGTTGGGATGGTAATAACGAGCTGTAGAGCCAACTCGAACTCAGCTCGTTTATAAACTCGTTTAACCAGTTAAATCAATACTACACAAGTTATAAACGAGTTTGAGCCGAGTTTGGGTTTGGTTTTGGTTATTCGGGATTTTTTGTGTCCAAACTGTGTAACTTTATGTAACTCGAGTTATAAATGAGCGAGTTGGGGTCAGCTCAAACTCAGCTCATATATTAAACGAGTCAGCCAACTCGAGTTGGAACTAACTCGAGTTGTAAATGAGCGAGTTAAAGCGAGCTGTAAATGAGCGAGTTACGAGCGAGTTGCGAGTTCGAGCAATTTTGCCCAGCCCTATCTCCAATACTGTAAAAGATTCTTCACTTTACGGTTTGAGATTAACTCCAATCCGCTTTGACGCTTTGAGATTCGAGCTAGCGGCAGTATTATTGGACTTTGCGAGTCGTTCCAAATTAAAAAGAAAAGTCCTGATCTGCTGGCGGAGCACTTACATAATAGAAGGCACGCGAATAAATTCGTTATAAAGAATCAGATAGCTGCCACGTGTCTCTAAGGTCTTGATCCCAAGTCCCAACCCACGTCATAAAGAATCAGATAGTGCCACGTGTCTTGATCCCAAGTCCCAACCCAAATATTTTACTCTTCTTTTAGTCCATAAAAAGCAGGGTCACTTATCTGTTTAGTTTGCAATTTACAACTTACACCAACATCTCCAATCTCCAACTCGCCTGCAATAATGGTTAGCCTCCGTACAAAATTCTTCCTAATTCTTGTTCTACAACTTGTAATTCTGATTTTCGATTAACCCAGCAGTCCAAATTTTACTCTTTCAAACGCATCCCCATTTGATCCAACTCAGCAAACACAATTCAACCATCTTTATTATATGCCAACATGTATTCACCTCCTCAGTAACTCTAAGGAAGCATTTCAGCAAGTGATTGAACAAAGTGCAACTAATTTGGATATTGCAAAGAGAATATGTGCTGATATGAGTGCTAATTTCAATATATCCCATGTTTTTCTTCGCATAGCTTTGGAGGTGCTTCTTGATTGTGACAATAATAATCATGATGATATTGTTCAAAATCAAGAGGTTGTTCAACATCCTACGTGATTGTAATCACGACATGTCCGATGGATATTAGATCAAATTTGGTCTAATTTTTTATTAGAGTTGTTTGAGTTTATTTATAATTCGTGCAAATGATTTATTTATGTAAGAGTTTATTTTAATGTTAAATTTGGTTCAATGCATGTATTGTTTTGAAAGGAAGAGAAAGGCTCTTTGGGTTTTTATTGACCCATAAAAGATTCAGTTTCTCGTGTGATTGAAATCTCTCTAGTTTTAATTTAAGTCCGAGATTATGTCGTTTTTTATCTTTTGTTTTTCTTTTTAAAAAGGAACAGTATGTTGGTATTTTCGGTCGATGATCATTTAATATCCAATAGATATGTTCAAATTTGGTTCCTCTCATCACTTTGAAGCCTATGCTAAAATTTAAAAAAAAAAAAAATACTGAACCAACAATCCAACATACTGAAAATAGATATGGCTCCTTGTTGCTGGTTCGGGAATTCAGCTGGCCCAAGCCCACTTTGAAAAATAAATAAACTCAAAACAATAAACAAGAGGCAGTTCACTTGGCCCAACAAAGCTCGCCTCTCCTAATCCCCTCCAACAAAGCTATACCAGCATCCCATTTTTTTGCAAAAGGAATATTCTGTAACATACAAATAAATTTTTTTAATAAGAAGTAAGCGTTGACCGTTGAATGCATGGTAAGAAAGTGTGCCCTCAGTTGCGTCCCCGTAGAGAAAAACCAGCTTGCTTTTGTGTCTTTTTTATTGTCCCAGAAAAGTTCAATGAAGGGTAAGGTGAGGAGTAAAAGTTTTTTCATATAAAATGTGTGTTTTATAGTTTAAAAAAAATAATTAAGAAGCAAAGATGAAGTTTTTATTGAAACTTTGAGATATCTCAACTTTCGTGTATTTATGCTTTTGGATTCGTGCAGAACGTATTTGAACGAGTGAGATTTTTCAAAAAAAAAAAAACACTCAAACTTTGAGATATCTTAGAGAAAGCGAATTCGTTGGCCCCCCGGTTACTCCAAAAGACAAAAAGAGTCGAAGACTATTTGTAAGCCCAAAACCCAACCTCTCTTACTCACTCTTTCTCCTTCTCTCTCTCAGCCATGGCTGACATTGCCGGAGCCTCCACGCCTCTCCTCCCCGGCGACGGTGCATCCAGTTGGAGCCAATGGTGGAGACGCTGGCGCTTCCCCATCCCCTCCCTCACCACCAATCTCCGCATCAAGAACGGCTTCTGGGCTGAGCTTGGCGGAGCTGTCGGTGACCTCGGCACCTATATCCCGATAGTTTTGGCCCTCACACTAGTCAATCACCTAGATTTAGGTATTGCTTTGCCTTGATGTATCTACATCATTGCTATGTTGAACTGTGAGAAAAGAACATGATAGAATTTCTAGGTTGGTTCAAGTTGAGATTTTAGTTGAATTGATGATTTGATAGCAGATTTGGGGTAAAGATTTTAACAGAGCAGTTTTGGCTTAATGCAGCGCATGGATTATAGAATCAAAATAGCACTGCATATTTGTTTGTCCGCTGCATGAAGTCAAAACTGCTCTGTTAAAATATTTACCCCAGATTTTATGTTGATTTTTTGCTAACAATTAAACTGGCACAAATTTTACAGGCACAACCCTGATCTTCACTGCAGTCTACAATGCCATAACCGGCATCCTCTTTGGCATCCCCATGCCAGTACAGCCCATGAAATCCATTGCAGCAGTTGCTCTCTCTGCTTCCCCTCACTTCACTATTCCACAAATCATGGCTACTGGTCTCTCCACTGCTGCTGTTCTCTTTATCCTCAGAATCACTGGTCTGATGTCTACTCTCTATCGCCTCCTCCCCTTACCAGTTATGCTAGCATTCAACTCTCCCAAGGCCTATCTTTTGCTTTATCGGCCATTAAATACATAAGGTACAACCAAGATTTCACCGCTTCTACTTCTTCCTCAACCTCATCTCCTCGCTCATGGATCGGTTTAGATGGCATAATTCTCGGTCTTTTCACCTTGTTATTTTTCGTAATCAGTAACGGGTCGGGTGATGATCAGGAGAGGAATGAAAATGGGGATTTGGATCGCACCTGGACCCGTTTGTGTAAACCCATGTCTTGGATCCCTTCTGCATTGATAGTGTTTTTACTAGGTATTTTAATTTGTTTCATTCGGGACCCTTCCATTCTGCAAAATCTCAAATTCGGACTGTCAAAAGTTACAATAACGCCTATTTCCTGGGACGATTGGAAGATCGGTTTCTTACAAGGTGTTGTACCGCAAATCCCTCTTTCAGTACTGAATTCAATTATAGCAGTTTGTAAACTCTCGTCAGATTTATTTCCAGAAAGCACTGAACTCTCCGCCACGTCAGTATCAGTTAGTGTCGGGCTCATGAACCTAATTGGGTGCTGGTTCGGTGCAATGCCAGTATGTCATGGGGCAGGTGGCCTTGCCGGGCAGTACCGGTTTGGTGGTAGGAGTGGTGCCTCGGTTCTGTTTCTTGCAATTGGGAAACTTATTCTCGGGTTGGTTTTTGGCAATTCTTTTGTCACGATTTTAAGTCAATTTCCAATCCGAATTCATTCTACATTAACTCAAAAGTTTTTGAGGTAATGCAGAGGATACGACATTTGCTGGTCTCTTGTCATCACTGAGTCCGGATCCTTTGAGGTAATGCATTATTTGAGTTCCAATCTGGATAGTTCTATCATAATCCAAACCAATCCGAATCAAATTGTAATACACATGGCCCTTTTAAGATTTGTACTAATATAGAATAAACGAACTGGATTCAAACTCGAAAAAAAATGAGGTACCTTAGGTGATATGAATTCTTTCTTCACCAAGGACAGGTTCGAATGAAGTGCTCTACAGACTTGAACAAATTATGGCCGAATATCTTCGGGATTAATATAATTAAAATTTAAATAATGAACAAATTATGATAATCATGTTTAGGAAATTCGAAATTTAACATGTGTTTAGCAAGTGAAGTAAAATTAAAACGAAGTAAATATTAGATCATTTTGAAAATTGATATTCTATGAAGCAGTTTAAGCTCGATCCCGTTTTCGGTCCTGGTACTAATCAAGGTTAATTATGCCATGGTGTTGTTTGGTTGCAGATTAAGTGGTGGAATAAAAGACTTATTCCACACTTAAGCTGCCAAACAAGAATAAAGGCAGTCGGAATAAGATGGAGTACGAATGAATTTACGACGGTGTAACCAGGAGCGGACCCACATTGGCCTGGGAGGGCAACTGCCTCCTTAGATTTTGAAATTTATTAGAAAAAATAAGCCTGTTTCAGTTTTGCCCCCCTCAGGAAATTAATTTTTGCCCCTGGCTAGACCAATCAGCCCAATCCTGTATTGTATTCAGTGCAGTTTAAAAATAAAATTACATGTCAAGCCCAATTGACATTGAAGTTCCTGTCTTTGGACTGTTGGTGCTGCTTAATAAAATGAATTAATTCAATCTCCCAATTGTTCACGTTACTGATTAAAAGAAAAAAAAAATAGTTGAAGCCCTCCCAATCGTGTCGCCAACTCTAACTTCCTAGTGCTAACTGACAGAGAAATAATTGCAATATATAGAGGATTAGAGTTGTAGCTTCAATTCCTATTACAATCAATTTTGTCTCTAACCAACTCTAACTATCTAGCGCTAATTGTAGTCAGTTTTGTATCTAACCAATCTCTAATTGCCTAGTTGTTGTTACTGTTATACCAGTATCGGTATCTTCAGTATAACCTCATATTCAAATGGTCAATTGAGGCTTATATCATGATAATTTAATTAATGTAAGAATTCATAGAGACCTGATTAGCTAATGGGTTTGAATCCGATAAGCTATTTGAATCCAATTCTTGCCCTCCTCTGACAAAAATCCTGCATCGCCCCTAGGTCGATCATTCCATTTTCAAGCTTCTCTAAAGTGAAGTAATTATGCAGTTTCAGCTAGCTGGTTCAATGGATGGCAACAAAGGCTGAAGGATTAAGGGTGAAATATGTCCAGCTTTGGCTAGTTTGGTTTATGCTAGGGTGACATCTTTCACACGTATGCTTGTTTAATAAGATGACAAGAAAATTCTATATTTTCGAGATCAAATCAGAAATATAATCACAATTACCATTGATAATTTTTCTTTGGGATAATTTCATGTATACCCCTCAAAAACTTCGAAATTATGCATTTTTCCCTTCAAAATTTATATACCATATTTACCCTTTTAAATTTTAAACACCCAAATTTGCTCAATTAATTGTCTAATTTATACTTGTTATTTTTATAAGACAGAGAGAAGAGCTTGGATAAAATAAACTATATTGCAATCGATCTTATTTTTTTCTTATTACAAGTGTCTTTATTTATAATAAAAATTTTAAAAACAAGCCGTTAGCCCAATTGCATATTATATAACACTATTCTCTATCTAGTAATTATGTAAACAACTAGCCGTTATTTTCCTATATTTGAATCCTTTTCAATATTTCAACAATACTCCGTCATTTTTGTTTCCTAATCATCTCTTCCGATATATCAGAAATGCAAAGACTGGATCTTTACAAGTCCAATTGACTAAACTCTTTCTCTTTCAAAATTAATTCTAGCCTAATTTTCAGAAAGAATTTTTAAAATCAGCGGTCTATATCTTTAGAAAAAGTCTAGCTTGCATTAATTTTAATGTAATAAGCAATAACGACATCTCTCGCTAAAATTTTGACTTAGTCCTTACATTTTTAAGCTTTTTTTCCGTTGTTTATTTGGTTTTTCTTATATGGGGTCTGGTTTTGGGAATTGGGTTTTGTCCAAAGGGCTTTGGACAGAATATCATCCAAAGCCGAGCCTTACTGTTTAATTTGCTTTAATATTCATGCCAACATATGTAAAATTTAATAACTCTGAATGAAAAATCTAAACCATCCATATAAATTTTAATACAGATCGGACGGTTTACAACTGACTTGAATGAGGTTTTGTCCAAATCCCTTTGGATAAAAACTCCACCCTTGATTTTGGCGCTTATAGTCAACATCATAAATCCTCTTTCTTTTTTTTTTTTTAATTTTGAAGAAAAAAGAGAGAGAGGATATATGAGGTTTGTTATATCCTCTATCTCTTTCCATCACATACATTACTAGTTCATGGGATACGTTTTAGCAACTAACTATTTTTTGTAACATAATGCACAAATGAAGTTGGCTATAAGTTGGCAAAACCGGAACCTTATAAGAAAAAACAAACAGACAATTTAAGCAAGCATAAAGTGCAAGGACTAAGGAGAAATTTCTAACCAGGAGATGTCTTCATCATATCAAAATTAATTAATGTGATCTACACTTCTTCTAAAGAAAACATAGACCGTTGATTGTGAATATTTTTTCTAAGAATTTGTATAGAAAATTATTTATATCTTGACTGGTTGCCAGGACTGCCTTCCACCCTGCTTGATTTGTAATAAAAAATATAGATAAAATAAAATACTAAAGTATTGTCATTAGAGGCGTAGCCAGAATTTTTACGAGGAATAGGCAAAAAAAAAATATATTATTATTTTATTATTATTTTTTATTTAATTTTTTGTTAATTTTTTTTTATTTTCTTCGGAAGCAGAATTGGGAGAATCGTTAGGAATTGAGGGAATCAGATCGGTAACTCGAATTTTCTTGCTAATTAAATGAAGATAAAATTATTAATGTAAAGCATTAATGTCTAAATTTTACTTTGAAGCGTAGCATAGTCATCCTTTAATTGAAATTCCAGATGAATAGTTCAATCTCAGAAAATAATTTAAAGTTCTATATTAAAGTTTGGTCCATTCCTTTGTAAAAGATTTGGCTCATTCTTTTGAAAAAAAAAAATAGGTTCCTCCGAGTCCCACTCTCATACTCTCCTCCCTCTTTTGTTCTATTTAAAAAAAAAATAGAAAACTCGGGCAAATTTGTAGCAAATATGCCAATTTTACCAAGGAATGAGGCTCAGTCAGGGTAGGCAAAATTCATATCAAGGAGTAGGCAAAACCCAAATCCAAGCAAACTATATATGGGTTTACAAGCAACTATATACTTTTCTCTAAATAGAAGAAAATTACCAATAAGATACCTTAAAACAATACCGTTGCATGATTCGTTGTTATCCTTGTAAAAGGACTAGTTTTATTTTATTTAATTTGGCATATGCAGCAAAGTTTATAGCCTACGTTAAACTCTGCAATATTCCCAGGGGCGGAACCAGAATTTGAGTATAGGGGTGCTAAACAATATCTTTATTTTTTTTTAATAAAAAAATGCATAATACAATATAACACGAGGAGGGATCCACTTACACTGTTTTTTTTTTACACCGGATTACACATTACATTTTTAAAGTCCAAACAGTCGATCTAAACCGTTCAACATGATGGATATATTAAAATGTGTTGTAGATCAAATTTTACATTTTTTTTATTTATTTACTATTTATTAAGATGGGTACAAAAATTCAATGGAAGGATCCATATTCTATATAGGATCGGGCATTATTTTTTCTATATAGGATCCGTTTTCTATATAGGATCATGGCAGCTCCAGATGAGTACAAAAAATCAATATATAGAATCGGGCATTATTTTTTCTATATAGGTATGACATTTTCAAATTGGAAGGATCCGTTTTCTTTTGTTCACTGCACAAACACAGAAATCGAAACGTCCAAATAAAATATGAAGCCCAGTCTGCTGTGACTTTGATTTTTAAAATTTACGTTCAAGCCCTTTAAATTTGTTAGTATTATTGGGGGGTGCTAATACATATAAAAGAGACAAATTAGTAAGAATTTTAGATACTTGATAATAAAATTTTGAAAATTTGGGGTGGCTTAGCACCCCGCAGCTTGAACTATCATCCGCCCCATTATATTCCACTCTTTGGAAGGAAAAAATTAAACTAGCATTTATATACCTTGGGAAAATAAATTACTTTTAGTGCCCATTTTAAGATCCGTAAAAGCCTCTGTTATTAATATCCCATTTAATTTACAAGTTGAATTAAAACCAGTGTTCTAAATAGCGCGCTATAGCGCCGCCGCTATAGCGATTTTGGACCCTAAACGCTAAGCTATGGCATGAAAATACGCTAATTGCGCTACGGCCGCTATAGCGGTAATAGCGGTCCGCTATAGCGCATAATGTGTAGCGCGCTATGCATATTGGACTTTTTTAGACAATTTATATGGGCTTAAATAAAGATCCATAAAATTTATTTTGTATAGAAAAAAAAAATAGAATGAATCATGATGCTTAAGATATTTTGTATAGAAAAAGATCGATAGTTTTTGATATTATTATGGATATTTTGAACCATGGACTTTTGTACTAGTTCAATATGAATATTATAATTTCTTAATTAATTTGGTGTTATTTATTGTTCTATAAAACTTTAGATAATGTTAATATATAGTACAAATATATAATATAATTTTTGTAAAAAGAAAAACGCTATTTGGAATAGCTTCCGCTATAGCTTTTTTTGTAGCCTTCCCGCTATAACGCTATAAACGCTATTTAAAACATTGATTAAAACAAAATTGTTCTCACAAACTTCTAATTTTGAAAAGATGAGTTTTTCTATGGTATTATCTTTTTTGGAAATTGACGCAGTGCGTCCCGGGATGGTATTGCGTTCCGAGGTGATAACCGATTCAAACTCGGATACGGACGAAGGTCCCACTAGATCCAGACAGATCAAGGATTTATATATACAACTTGAAATTGATCCACATATTCAATGGCCTGGCCGTACTTCTAAGGAATAATTCAACAAGTTTTACTGAATAATCTTTTTATTAACAACATGCATGACGATCTTCTAGGATTCTTGATGCAATTAACAATTTAATAATTTTGACTACATGGGCCGAACTTCCAAGAGAACTTTGAACAATTAATCAAGTTTGACTAGACTACACGGAAGACTGAATAGGCTTTATTAAAAAATTAAAATGTCAGTCAAACTTTCATTGGTTTACTAAAATTTAGTATTTATTTGTTTAAGTTTCCTATGAGAGCTTTTAATTTTGTTTTACTTTAAATATGTATGAAAGTTGTTGTTCCAGCAGCGAATATTGAAATAGAAAAAGCTGTTAGTTTGTTTGTTTGTATTTTTTTGTGAATCTTTACTCTTCTCTATTATCATAAAACCGAGGACTTGAGCTTATCGAGCAAGACAATATCGGACCGCCTTGTGTCAGAAATATAGAAACTAATGAACATTATATTAAATACAGTATTAACTATTATGAATCTTTGAATTTGTTATCACCGGTTATGATGGATCATAGCACAAATTTTAAAGAGTGGCATCCAAAAGAAGTTTATATTTTTATTTATTTTCGGAGGGGGTGGAATTTGGGGTGGAAAAAACAAAGAAATTATGATCTTTCCAAAAAAATCTGAAGGAGATTGAATTCAAAAGGAATAATTGCTTACAAGTCAAATGTCAAAGTTAGGCATGGCACCACCAAATGAAACAGATTGCTCTAGAAAGGGAGATAGTACATTTGAGTAGAAAAGAAGTTTTAGGGTTATTGTTAGTTATTTAAAGATTGAGAGTTTGACTTTTTTTCATGACTTCGTAGCTTATGTGAAGATTTAAAAAAGAAAAGAAAAATCAATGGTATGGTGACGCCGGATATTGTTTGCTAATATGATATTTTTTTTAATTGATTTAGAGTACAGTTCCTTTTTTTGTGTTTTGCTAACATGAACAAATGTTAATTACACTTGCATGTATATATTTCTTTTACCGGTGTAAATAATAACAACACCAGCGGTCTTAGGGGCCTCCGAAGAAACTTGCCCAACATATATAGAACTAGTTTGATCTCGTGCTGCTTTATTTTATTTTGTCTACATACAGATGCAACCTCTATCTTCTTCCCTTTTCCTTCTCTCATGGCTTCTTCTATACCTAGTTGAACAAACCTCATGTATCCCATGGATAAACCAAAAATGCTATCAATCTTCATGTGGAAATCTGCAAATAAAGTACCCATTCTACCTGAAATCCGATGGATCAGCATGCAGTACTACTTCTCGTCCTGAATTTGAGCTAAACTGTGAAGGGAACAGAACTATTCTTCAATTCTTTGAACCAGAGAAGTATATCGTTACTACAATAGATTCGCAGCTCCAGCATATCAATGTCGTGACTGAAAGATTTGTCCAAGGCAATCTCAATAAAACAAGTTTTTTATGCACGAATTCCAACAAAAACCTCAGATGATATTATATGAAATACCGAAGTTGCCCATAGGCCGAGCTCCAAGGCAGTTTTAATATATTTATATTATCAAGCAAACACGGTAACAGCGTCATGCATTATTTTTTTCTATTTTTGTCTGGTGTTTCTCTCGAAATATATTTATATTATCAAGCAAACACGGTAACAGCGTCATGCATTATTTTTAAACAAAAGAAGTAATTAAACAAATAATTTAAACAAAATATTTGAATTTTCAGTGTTAATTTCATTATTCTTCGTAGTGTCTCCAAAAAAAAAAAAAAATAAATAAAGAGAAAACCGGCAATAAAATGTCCGGTTTCTAGGGAGAGAAAACCGGCCATTTTATGACCCGTTTGGGCATTTTTGGCAAAATCCGGAAATTCTGAGTATAATAATTAATTTCTATTAAACTTTGGATATTAATAAAAATGTCGGCTGTAAGACTATAACCAGTATAATATATTTTCTTTTAATAATCATAGGACTTCTTTGAAACTTCCTATCCCACTCTCCTTGCCATATATATATAGCTCCCATCCTATCCACCTCTCAAAGCACAAATTCATCGCTCTCTCTCTGGCGGAGCACTTACATAATAGAAGCACACCAATAAATTCGTTATAAAGAATCAGATGGCTGCCACGTGTCTTCGAAGGTCTTGATCCCAAGTCCCAACACCATCTCCAATCTCCAACTCAGCCGCAACAATGCTTAGCCCCCGTACAAAATTCTTCCTAATTCTTGTTCTACAACTTGTGATTCTGATTTTCGATTATCCCAACAGTCCAAATTTTACTCTTCCAAACGCGTCCCCATTTGATCCACCTCAGCAAACACAATTCAACCACCTTTATTATAAGCCAACGTGTATTCACCTCCTCAGTAACTCGAAGGAAGCATTTCAGCAAGTGATCGAACAAAGCGCAACTGATTTGGATTCGAGAAAGAGAATATGTGCTGATATGAGTGCCAATTTCAATATATCCCATGTTTTTCTTCGCATAGCTTTGGAGATGCTTCTTGATTGTGACAATAATAATCATGATATTGTTCAAAATCAAGAGGTTGTCCAACATCCTACGTGATTGTAATCACGACATGTCCGATGGATATTAGATCAAATTTGGTCTTCTTTGGGTTTTTATTGACCCGTAAGAAAGATTCCGTCTCTCGTGTGATTGGAATCTCTCTATTTTTAATTTAAGTTCAAGATCATGTCGTTTTTTATCTTTTGTTTTTCTTTTTAAAAAGGAATAGTATGTTGGTATTTTCCGTCGATGATCTTTTAATATCCAATATATATGTTCAAGTACTAAACTATAATAATTGAGATCCCAACTAATCTCTGTTTATTTTTGTATGTTCAATTAATTTTAAAGTCCAACAATCTTATTCACTTCTACTCTATCAGAAAACGGGTTTTGGATCGGCAAATAAATAGTTTACGGAATGAAACATGCACTCAACAAAAACACTAAATTAATGTCTCGTAAATATCGTTAAACACCCAAAGATCGAGAATGTAAATAGGGATGGCCCAAGATTCAGAAAAAGAAAAGAAAAGAAAAGAAAAGAAAAGAAACAATATTCAGCCATAACTGTTTGTGTCTCACATGACAGTAGCACATCAAGAAAGAAAAAGGGAACTCTTAATCAGCTCCTCATTGTCACCACAACTCATCACCAATCAGACTCTACAGCTTGTAGCTAATAATACAGTTACGCATGTGCTTTGAGTTGCATAATCCAACATACTGAAAATAGTTTATATGGTTCCTTGTTGCTGGTTCGTGAAATTCAGCTGGGCCAAGCCCACTTTGAAAAATAAATAAACTCAAAACAATAAAAAGAGGCTAAACAATAAACTAAATTTTTTAATATATTTGTTTAAATTCTCCACTTATAATATTTGTTAATTTGAAGGGCTAAATTGAAAATTGAAAATATCATATCTAATTAAAGAGGCCAATTTAGGGATGCAAACGGATCGGATAATATCCGACCGTATCCGGACCTGTATCCGAAAATTAGATACGAATATCCGATATCCGAATATCCGTGCGGATATGGATATTATTTATATCTTGACTGGTTGCCAGGACTGCCTTCCAACCTGCTTGATTTGTAACCAAAAATATAGATAAAATAAAATACTAAAGTATTGCCATTGGAGGCGTAGCCAGAATTTTTTACAAGGAATAGGCAAAAAAAATATTATTATTTTATTATTAAATTTTATTTAATTTATTGTTAAAATATTATTTTTATTTTTTATACAAATTCTATCTATAGTTGATTAAAGAATTCATTTGTTTATATCTATCTATAGTTGATTAAAGAATTTGGATGTGTAAGGGTATTACATGCTATGGTACTTAGCAAGGGTTATATGCAAAATTGAAACCATTAGTCAAATCGTTATTTATTTTAAATTTATATGTTCTGTATTTAATTCCTCTCCTTACAGAAGTAGTTTAAGTTCGATCCCGTTTTCAGTCCTGGTACTAATTAAGGTTAATTATGCCATGGTTAATTATGCCACAGTTAAGATGCCAAACAAGAATAAAGGCAGCCGGAATAAGATGGAGAAAAAATGAATTTACGACGGTGTAACTTAACCCACCGATTCAACCTCCGTAACTATTCCGCATGTTTTCTCTTTGAAGGATCATGGTGCCATCGATCATTCCATGAAAAAGCTTCTCTAAAGTGAAGTAATTATCCAGCTTTGGCTAGTTTGGTTTATGCTATGAAACTTGAGATTTATAACCAAATAAACCAGCTCAGTGTGCTATATTGGGCCGATGAATGTTACAAGTGGGCTATATTGGGCCGATGAAACTTATTGTCGCTGTTAGAATTATCTTGTATCA
>JAJGRW010001274.1:816094-933680 GCA_025461045.1 Carex parvula
TTATCCAAAATGAGCTCAAATGATTACACAGTTATTGGACCCTACCGATTTATACATTTACTATCACAATCTACATAGTTTTTTTTTTTTTTTTTTTGTGAAGTAGAAATGTGGAAGTCTAGCCTCTTTCTGTCCCATTAAACTACATAGTTCTTATCCATATTTTTATTTGATAAGCTAAAGATTTATCTGATAAGTTACTGAAAATAATTTTATATGTACTTGGTTTATAAAATACGATACTGTTAGAAAAATAAAAACAATGAGCAAAAAGATCTTATTGATCTCTTAAATTGAATTTTACAATATTTTTATTTCATCTAGTTATTAAGATAATATTTTTAGAACGAAAGGTAACTTCAAATTATTATTTTTATAAATATTTAAAATTGAAAATATTAATCTTTTTTTAAAAAAATATTATCTTCTCCGCCTTAACAACAATCATGATTTATCTTGTAGAAATTTTTTCTTAATTGAGTATCCCCCTAAAATAACTCAAATTCTGAGTTTAGATTTGAAATCCGGACCAATTCAGTCTGAAGTGAAATATATAGTATTATTTTAACAAAATAAATAGGATGGTTTAGATTTAAACTAAAAAAATTGGAAATAAATCTGTTGTTACTTCTTGTGAATAACAGAAAATGTTATTCTGATCTCAATCATTCAAATTTTTTCATTCGTGAATCTCAACAAAATAAGCTTTTCATGAACGAATTTCAACAAAAACCTTAGGTGATATCATACGAATACCGGAATTTGCCTGTAGGCCGAGCTCCAAGGCAGTTTCCTTTGGTGATGAAATGTGATTACCGCATGTATGTAGAATTAATAATCCAACCAATTTGGTCCCCATTGTTATATGTGGCCGCAAGCAACACGTGGGCGGAGCACGTGAATAATAGAAGCTATGCGTTACTACTTACTACTGTGCGTCAATGATCCATGACATACTTTGCTTCATCAATTCGTTATGTAAAATCTAGCTGCTTGTTACACGGCCTATCTGCAATTGCAAAGGGCTCAAGGTCAATCCCAACCCAAATATTTTACTCTTTTTTGTGAAAGTGAGTGGCATCACCCGAAATATTTACAATATATTAAGATTAAAAAACTATTTACATACCGGACAAGTAGGGGGGAGAATACTTGTTAGCTTGCTGCATAAAAGGCAGGACCAGTAATTTGTTTAGTTTGCAATTTACAACTTACAACACCATCTCCAATCTCCAACTCAGCCGCAACAATGGTTAGCCACCGTACAAAATTCTTCCTAATTCTTGTTCTACAACTTGTAATTCTGATTTTCGATTATCCCAGCAGTCCAAATTTTACTATTCCAAACGCATCCCCATTTGATCCACCTCAGCATACACAATTCAACCACCTTTATTATATGCCAACGTGTATTCACCTCCTCAGTGACTCGAAGGAAGCATTTCAGCAAGTGATCGAACAAAGCGCAAATGATTTTGATTCGAGAAAGAGAATATGTGCTGATATGAGTGCCAATTTCAATATATCCCATGTTTTTCTTCGCATAGCTTTGGAGGTGCTTCTTGATTGTGATAATAATAATCATGATGATATTGTTCAAAATGGAGAGGCTGTCCAACATCCTACGTGATTGTAATCACGACATGTCCGATGGATATTAGATCAAATTTGATATGATGCTTGATCAGAGTTGTTTGATCTGCTTTTAAGATTCGTGCAAATGATTTATTTATGCAAGAGTTTATTTTAATGTTGAATTTAGTTCAATGCATGTATTGTTTTGAAAGGAAGAGAAAGGCTCTTTGGGTTTTTATTGACCCGTAAGAAAGATTCAGTCTCTTGTGTGATTGAAATCCCTCTAGTATTAATATAAGTCCGAGATTATGTCATTTTTTATCTTTTGTTTTTCTTTTTAAAAAGGAATAGTATGTTGGTATTTTCCGTTGATGATCTTTTAATATCCAATAGATATGTTCAATTACTAAACTATAATAATTGAGATCCCAACTAATCTCTGTTTATTTTTGTATGTTCAATTAATTTTAAAGTCCAACAATCTTATTCACTTCTACTCTATCAGAAAACAGGTTTTGGATCAGCAAATAAATATAGTTTACGGAATAAAACATGCACTGAACAAAAAACACTAAATTAATGTCTCGTAAATATCGTTAAACACCCAAAGGTCGAGAATGTAATATATTAGGGATGGCCCAACATTCAGAAAAAGAGAACATAATAAATAAAACAAAAGAAAAGAAAAGAAAACAATATCCATCCATAACCGTGTGTGTCTCACATGACAGTAGCACATCAAGAAAGAAAAAAGGGAAGTCTTAATCAGCTCCTCATTGTCACCACAACTCATCACCAATCAAACTCTACAGCTTGTAGCTAACAATACAGTTAAGCATGTGCTTTGAGTTGCATAATCCAACATACTCAAAATAGTTTATATGATTCCTTGTTGCTGGTTCGTGGAATTCAGCTGGGCCAAAGCCCACTTTGAAAAAGAAATAACTCAAAACAATAAAAAGAGGCCGAACAATAAACTAAATTTTCATTTTAATATATTTGTTTAAATTCTCCACTTATAATATTTGTTAATTTGAAGGGCTAAATTGAAAATTGAAAATATCATATCTAATTAAAGAGGCCAATTTAGGGATGCAAACGGATCGGATAATATCCGACCGTATCCGGACCCGTATCTGAAAATTAGATACGAATATCCGATATCCGAATATCCGTGCGGATACGGATACGGATATGGTTTTGAATTTTAGTTATCCATATCCGAATAGTAGTAAATATACTATATATTTTAATATATATTATGATAATATTTATGTATATATCTACGGATATCCGAGATCCGATCCTCATCCGATCCGTTTGCACCCCTAGGCCAATTAAAGCATCTACATCTCTAGTACTATTTGAGTTTCTAATTTGATGTGACAGTTTCTAATTCAGTTTCAGAGACGTGAGAGTTTCTTATTTAGAAACTATGCAATAAAATTTCTTATTAAGAAACTGTTTATAAACTCCATGCTGATCAATGATTGGCTCAAATTTTTTCTCCTTTTTAATTGGTTGCTGACATGGCTTAATAGAAACTCTAAAATTAATTTCAGGAATGTGAAAGTTAAAAAGATCTTAATTTTTAAAAAGTAGTTAATTAACACTTATTTAGAAACTCATTTGAGTTGCTGAAATATAAATGCTCAGATAGACTTATCTGATAACCGACATAAAGAAGCGTAAATTCCCTCTAATTAATTACCGATATTTCTCTGGTAACGACATAATTGAAGGACCCCTTAAGACTAATACATTCTCTCCGAATTCCTTTCTCTTATTAGTATCTCTAAATTAAAGAAAGAAATGAACTCTGATTTATTCTTATTAAATAAAATTATGATTGTTTTTGAGTTGTTTTATTTATTCTGTACGAGGGAGGGGGTTAAATGTCTCACATCTTTCATGTTTTAATCGTGCCTCGCATTATTATTTTCATTTTTAAAGTTCAAATATATAGTCAATCTGAATATCTCAACATAATATTTATATAAAGAGTGAGCCTATGGTGCTATGCATAGCACGGATGGCTAGTGTACTACGGCTCAATATGGTACTTTTTTAAAATCCTAACGGTCGATCCAACCATTCAATGTGATAACCATATGAATTGTACTTGCAAACTAAATTTTATATTTTTTCGAATTTTTTTACTATTTTTTTAGATAGGTAGAATTTTGATGGTCCAGAATTTTCAGAAAACACTGATTTTTCTACCTATCTAAAAAAATAGTAAAAAAATTCGAAAAAATATAAAATTTAGTTTGCAAGTACATATTCATATGGTTATCACATTGAACGGTTGGATCGACCGTTAGGATTTTAAAAAGTACCATATTGAGCCGTAGTACACTAGCCATCCGTGCTATGCATAGCACCATAGGCTCACTCTTATATAAATATATGCATGAAAACAAAATATTATATTTATTTATTTTGAAAATTTTCTATTAATTTATAAATAGATAAAAAAAATCACTATTTTTTAAATTATTCGAACATATTTTTAATATGAAAATTTTGTTTGAATTCACTATTTAGATTTTAAAAATAAGTATAAGAATATGAATGCAGAGTAGGTCCGATGGGACATCAGACCTACTTTTAAGTTTAATGAGCTTCAAAGTCGTCCGATATACTTTAATATATGTGTTCCGTTTTAATATTTATATGTGTCCATTTTAATTTTTGTGAGCACGGATTTTAAAACAGATCAAATGGTTTGAAATCCATTAAACCCACCATGAGACTTATTACTTCGCTCTACTGAGATCTGGATGACAACCAATCCAGTCAGTTGGCGCCGAGTGCGTATCCTCTGAGATATCTCAACTTCGTGTATTTATGCTTTGAGATTCGTGCAGAACGTATTTGAACGGTTGAGATTGTTTTGAAAAAACACTCAAACTTTGAGATATCTTAGAGGAAGCGAATTCGTTGGCCCCCCGGTTACTCCAAAAGACAAAAGAGTCGAAGACTATTTGTAAACCCAAACCCCAACCTCTCTTACTCACTCTTTCTCCTTCTCTTTCTCTCTGCCATGGCTGACATTGCCGGAGCCTCCACGCCTCTCCTCCCCGGCGACGGTGCATCCAGTTGGAGCTGCTGGTGCTGGAACTGGCGCTTCCCCATCCTCTCCCTCACCACCAGCCTCCGCATCAAGAACGGCGTCTGGGCTGAGCTTGGCGGAGCTGTCGGTGACCTCGGCACCTATATCCCGATAGTTTTGGCCCTCACACTAGTCAATCACCTAGATTTAGGTATTGCTTTGCCTTGATGTATCTACATCATTGCTATGTTGAACTGTGAGAAAAGAACATGATAGAATTTCTAGGTTGGTTCAAGTTGAGAAAAGAACATGATAGCTGATTTGGGGTCAAGATTTTAACAGAGCAGTTTTGGCTTAATGCAGCGCATGGATTAGCACTGCATATTTGTTTGTCCGCTGCATGAAGTCAAAACTGCTCTGTTAAAATTTTTACCCCAGATTTTATGTTGATTTTTTTGCTAACAATTAAACTGGCACAAATTTTACAGGCACAACCCTGATCTTCACTGCAGTCTACAATGCCATAAGGCCCATAACCGGCATCCTCTTTGGCATCCCCATGCCAGTACAGCCCATGAAATCCATTGCAGCAGTAGCTCTCTCTGCTTCTCCTCACTTCACTATTCCACAAATCATGGCTGCTGGTCTCTCCACTGCTGCTGTTCTCTTTATCCTCGGAATCACTGGTCTCATGTTTACTCTTTATCGCCTCCTCCCCTTACCAGTTATGCGTGGCATTCAACTCTCCCAAGGCCTATCTTTTGCTTTATCGGCCATTAAATACATAAGGTACAACCAAGATTTCACCGCTTCTACTTCTTCTTCAACCTCATCTCCTCGCTCATGGATCGGTTTAGATGGCATAATTCTCGCTCTTTTCACCTTGTTATTTCTCGTAATCAGTACCGGGTCAGGTGATGATCAGGAGAGGAATGAAAACGGGGATTTGGATCGCACCCAGACTCGTTCGTATAAACCCGTGTCTCGGATCCCTTCTGCATTGATAGTGTTTTACTTGGTATTTTAATTTGTTTCATTCGGGACCCTTCCATTCTGCAAAATCTCAAATTCGGACCATCAAAAGTTACAATAACGTCTATTTCCCGGGACGGTTGAAAGATCGGTTTCTTACAAGGTGCTGTACCGCAAATCCCTCTTTCAGCACTGAATTCAGTTATAGCAGTTTGTAAACTCTCGTCAGATTTATTTCCAGAAAGCACTGAACTCTCCACCACATCAGTATCAGCTAGTGTCGGGCTCATGAACCTAATTGGGTGCTGCTTCGGTGCAATGCCAGTATGTCATGGGGCAGGTGGCCTTGTCGGGCAGTACCGGTTTGGTGGTAGGAGTGGTGCCTCGGTTCTGTTTCTTGCAATTAGGAAACTTATTCTCAGGTTGGTTTTTGGCAATTCTTTTGTCGCGATTTTAAGTCAATTTCCAATCCAAATTCATTCTACATTAACTCAAAAGTTTTTGAGGTAATGTAGAGGATACGACATTTGCTGGTCTCTTGTCATCACTGAGTCCGGATCCTTCGAGGTAATGCATTATTTGAGTTTCAATCTAGACAGTTCTATCATAATTCAGACCAATCCGAATCAAATTATAATACACAGGGCCCTTTTAAGATTTGTACTAATATAGAATAAACAGACCGGATTCAAACTCGAAAAATGAGGTACCTTAGGTGATATGAATTCTTTCTTCACCAAGGACAGGTTCGAATGAAGTGCTCTACAGACTTGAACAAATTATGGCCGAATATCTTCGGGATTAATATAATTAAAATTTAAATAATGAACAAATTATGATAATCATGTTTAGGAAATTCGAAATTTAACATGTGTTTAGCAAGTGAAGTAAAATTAAAACGAAGTAGATGTTAGATCATTTTGAAAATTGATATTCTATGAAGCAGTTTAAGCTCGATCCCGTTTTCGGTCCTGGTACTAATCAAGGTTAATTATGCCATGGTGTTGTTTGGTTGCAAATTAAGTGGTGGAATAAAAGACTTATTCCACACTTAAGCTGCCAAACAAGAATAAAGGCAATTGGAATAAGATGGAGTACGAATGAATTTACGACGGTGTAACCAGGGGCGGACCCACATTGGCCCGGGAGGGCAACTGCCTCCTTGGATTTTGAAATTTATTAGAAAAAATAAGCCTGTTTCAGTTTTCCCCCCTTTGAATCTTTTTCTATATTTCAACAATACACCGTCATTTTTGTTTCCTAATCATCTCTTTCGATATATCAGAAATGCAAAGCCTGGGTTTTTACAAGTCCAATTGACTAAACTCTTTCACTTTCAAAATTAATTCTAGCCTAATTTTCAGAAAGAATTTTAAAATCAGCGGTCTATATCTTTAGAAAAAGTCTCGCTTGCATTAATTGTAATGTAATAAGTAATAACGACATCTCTTGCTAAAATTTTGCCTTAGTCCTTACATTTTTAAGCTTTTTTTCCGTTGTTTATTTAGTTTTTCTTATATAGGATTTGGTTTTGGGAATTAGATTTTATCCAAAGGGCTTTGGACAGAATATCATCCAAAGCCGAGCCTTACAGTTTAATTTGGTTTAATATTTGTGCCAACATATGTAGAACTTAATAACTCTGAATGGTTCCATAAATCTAAATCATCCGTATAAATTTTAATACAGATCGGACGGTTTACAACTGACTTTGAATGAGGTTTTGTCCAAAGCCCATTGGATAAAAACTCCACCCTTGATTTTGGCGCTTATAGTCCATAGACTTAGCCCTAGACATTTTGATTTTTCATAATGATTACACTATATTACGTTAAATTACGCTAAATTACACTATATTTCAGTGTTTAATTTAAACAAACTATTTTCGAGATGCGCTTGGTGTGCCTTTAATCTTTGAAGTACTTATTTTGCCGTTTAAAGCACATTCAATTTTTTTAAATATTTTTTTGTTTATTTTATGTTGCACTATTATTTTAGTGATGTAATATTTTCTGTTCAGCATTATCATGATAATTTACTTTATCTGAGAAATATACAAATAGTACCATAAAATATACAAATAGTACCATAAATATATAAAGGGGTATATATAGGGTAAATTACGGGTTAAAAAAAAGAAGAAGAGGAAGCCGACCACAAAATGGCCGGCTTTTGGGGAAGAGGAAACCGGCCATTGTGTGGCCGGTTTGGGCATATTTAGGGAAACCCAGTAGATTTGGGAATAAATATTAATTTCTAATTAACTTTGGATATTAATAAAAATGTCGGAAAGCCGAGCCTTACCATTTAATTTGCTTTAATATTCGTGCCAACATATGTAAAACTTAATAACTCTGAATGGCTCCATAAATTTAAACCATCCGTAGAAATTTTAATACAGAACGGACGGTTTTCAACTGACTTTGAATGAGATTTTGTCCAAATCCCTTTGAATAAAAACTGCACCCTTGATTTTGGCGCTTATAGTCAACATCATAAATCCTCTTTCTTTTTTTGAAAATTTTGAAGAAAAGAGAGAGAGAGGATATATGAGGTTGGTTATATCCTCTCTCTCTCTCCATCACATACATTACTAGTTCATGGGATACGTTTTAGCAACTAATTATTTTTTGTAACATAATTCACAAATGAAGTTGGCTATAAGTTGGCAAAACCGGAACCTTGTAAGAAAAAACAAACAGACAATTGAAACAAGCTTAAAGTGCAAGGGCTAAGGAGAAATTTCTAACCAAGAGATGTCTTTATCATATCAAAATTAATGCGATCTACACTTCTTCTAAAGAAAACATAGACCGCTGATTGTGAATATTCTTTCTAAGAATTTGTATAGAAAATTATTTATATCTTGACGGGTTGCCAGGACTTCCTTCCACCCTGCTTGATTTGTAATAAAAAATATAGATAAAATAAAATACTAAAGCATTGTCATTAGAGGCGTAGCCAGAATTTTTACGAGTAAGCAAAAAAAAAAAATATTATTATTTTATTATTATTTTTTATTTAATTTTTTGTTAATTTTTTTTTATTTTCTTCGGAAGCAGAATTGGGAGAATCGTTAGGAATTGAGGGAATCAGATCGGTAACTCGAATTTTCTTGCTAATTAAATGAAGATAAAATTATTAATGTAAAGCATTAATGTCTAAATTTTACTTTGAAGCGTAGCATAGTCATCCTTTAATTGAAATTCCAGATGAATAGTTCAATCTCAGAAAATAATTTAAAGTTCTATATTAAAGTTCGGTCCAATCCTTTGTAAAAGAATTTGGCTCATTCTTTTGGAAAAAAAAGGTTCCTCAGAGTCCCACTCCTCTTTTGTTCTATTTAAAAAAAAAATAGAAAACTCGAGCAAATTTGTAGTGAATATGCCGATTTTACGAAGGAATGAGACTCAGTCAGGGTAAGCAAAATTCATATCGAGTAGGCAAAATCCAAATCCAAGCAAACTATATATGGTTTTCAAGCAACTATATACTTTTCTCACTAGTACAAAAAACCCCTTCACCGACCCTCAACCACCGACTGTTGTAATATGTAACAGTCGGTGTAGAGACTGCTGGTAAAATCGTAAATAAGAACAATCTCAACACCGACTGTTTTTTAAAAAAAACAGTCGGTGTTGCTCATACCCTACACCGACTGTTTTTCACAAACAACAGTCGGTGTTAAGCAGTCACCAACACTGACTGTTTTTTTTAAAAACAGTCGGTGTTGCTCAATTACTAACACCGACTGTTTTTTTAAAAAACAGTCAGTGTTGGTGATACCTACACCGACTGTTTTTTACAAAAACAGTCGGTGTTGAGCTAACAAAATTTAGTTCCCGGTTTATAACTTTCGATCACCCGCGAAATATTTCATTTCCCTCTTCTTTGCCGAAAACCCTCCCAAAACCCGTGAGTTGAGTTTCTCTCTTTCGATCAGCCTCGCGATCTCCCAAACACCCGCTGCCTCCGGCTCCGCCAAGCACCCGAGCACCCGAGTCGCCTTGCTGCCTCGCCCCGCCCCGCTACCTCGCCTTGCTGCCTCGCCCCGCACCAGCACCCGAGCACCGCTGGAGCGCGGAGGAGGAGTGCGTTGTGCGCCCGAGCACCCAAGCACCCGAGCACCCGAGCACCCGCTGGAGCTACGCTGAGGAGTGCGTTGTGCGCGGAGGAGGAGTGCGCGGCCTGAGGAGCTCACTGCTGCCACTGGTACGGTACCAAATCAAAACCTAAGTAGGTGCAGTGAAAGAAAATATCAAATCTCCCGTGCCAGTTGGATAATTCCTGCTATTTCTTTCTGGAACACCTGAGCAAAAACCGTGAAACTTCCCTCCCTTTGTTCTCTTCCTCAATAGAATGTCGTTAGTCATGGAGAATGTCATTAGCCAAGAGAATGTTAACAGGTAATTAACCCCCTCCCCTGTTCTCTTCCTCAATTGACAATTTGATTTTTAATACTAACTTAATTCAATTTGTAATTGCTATTGTGTAAATATTATTTACAGAAAATTGACCACAGAGCTCCTACCAAATGTTTTGATCATGGTTGGAGATTATATGTTTATGATGCACAAGGTATGTTATATATGTCTTTTCTCCATGCCACTGACTTTTAATACTAACTTAATTCAATTTTTAATACTAACTTAATTCAATTTTTAGGTTTACTAATTTGGTAGAGAGTGCCACTGACATAGAAGTCAGGACGGGTGCATACAAGTGCAGTCTTAGTTGCAATTCTCCCATAGGCTGATGAGGTACCTTTTTTTTTCTCCAAGCTCCCGCATTTTATGCTCTCTCTGTTGCAACTTTCGGTTTCTTGGATTTGAACTCAGAACTTCAACAATCACCTGAGCTATCTCTGATATGATAGGTGGATGCCCAAGTGAGAAATGAAGATTTGAACACAACGAATAGTGTTGTTAGAGTTACACAAATTTCAGGAATCACCATAGCAATTCAAGATGAAAGATCACAGCATATGGTAAATTAATTTTCTTTAATTCTTTCTTCTCTTTTCTTTTCTTTTGGCATTATATGCTCCATTTGTTGCCAGCATTTTTCTTACCTGCAACTAACACAAAATATTCTTTTCATTTATATTTGACCCAACACTTTTAATACTCAACCCAAATCTGATAGAATATGTGTTCTCTGTTAAATGGAAAATATGCCCTTCCCGGTTAAGCCAAATTACCTCCAAATTTTCAGTAATTAGTTTGTTGTCGAACTGATTTATTATGGTACTCAGCTTAATTTTTGTATTTGAGATCAAAAACTCCTCTTTACCAGTTATCAGGGTTATCTGATATTGACGAGCAACTAATTTCAGGGAGAGGTGGCCCAATCTGTCACTGAGCAGTGAGGCCTCAAAAAAGTGAATATCTATCTACTTTTGTGGTTACAGCGAGTACAAAGTTTATGTATCTCTATATTTTTTAGTAATTAGTTATTCCTGTAATCCAATTGTTTCTCGATTTGACTGTGTTTGATATGGTTGACCAAGCTTCAGGTTTTGATTTTTTCTATAAAGGCTTTGAACGAGTCGGGTCTAGCAATTGTGTATCATGATGTGAGAAGCCTTTGCAACTTGCACAAACAGCAGAAATCCTGGAGGTATCAATAATCAGAAGAATTTGGTACAATATTGTTTTTCAATGTTTTTTATTTTCTATTCTTTCATTTTTCTTTGTTGTGTGTTGTGCAATTAGCTGGAATTAAATTATGGCCTTCAATTTTTTGATATGTTTATACCCCTGACAACCAAAGTTCAATGACTGTATAAAACTTAAAGCATCATTTTGTTGCTTAATTTGAGCTGTCATCTCAGCCTTTTGTTTTCCCTTCTATTGTATATCTTTGCTTGATGGGCAGATTATCCACGGGCTGATTGGTAAGTAATTATTTTTCATCTTTAGATAATAATTATTGTCTTTTTCTATGGTTAATGTTGTTTTACTAAGTTGATCATTGTAGGATTGGTTAGATCACCTGTGTCAGCTACTCTAGCCACAAATTGGGTCTTTAGGCTATTTGTTACTTGGGGCATTTTATACCACTTTCCTGAGGTATGATTTCCTGTTAAAATCAAGCTAAGAAAAAAAAATACAAACTCAATGATGAAATTCTCTTTTCTGATTGGCTTCTGTACCTTTTGGTTGTATAGACAAGGACTCATGTTCTGGTTGGCTCTCTTGTTATTAGTTGGTCACTTGTTGAGTTACATTTTCTCAAAATATAAAAAAAATAGGGGGAAAAAATAGAGGACCAGTATAGTTTTGTGTTAATTGATAATAACTTTCTATGCAGATAATCAGATACTCTTTTCTTTGTATGAAAGAGGCTCTTGGCTTTACACCTTAGCTATATTTGAGTAGAAAAAATATTAATACTTGGAGATAATCAGATAATCAGATAATCAGATAATCAGATAATCAGAAAGAGGCTCTTGGCTTTACACCTTAGCTATATTAATACTCTTTTTTTTGTATGCAGATAATCAGATACTCTTCTTGGAAAAAATATTAATACTTGGAGTAAACTCGAAATCCCAAGATTTGCTATATTTGAGGAGAATTTGATGTCATTACAAATCTCTACTATCTTTTAAGATAAATTAGAAGAGCATAAAAAACCTTAGCTAAGACTCAAAGCCCTGATATGAGTAGGGTTATTGAGATGCTCGAATCAGATCTTGATTCACTCAGAATGCCACCGAAGCCGTTTTTTGCATCGGATAGCTCAGCCGATGTAGCTCAGGTTGAAATGGCTCATTCATCTCATCAGCTACCTGTTATCTCAGAGATCTCGAGTGAGCAATATACCCCCAGTTATCTGTAATCTTAACACTAATTTTAACTTATGCATAGTTTATGTTATATAATTAAGCCTACATATACTTTTGTAAAAGGAGAATATCATTATTATTTGGTTATGTGAATTTCAATATATTGCCTTCCAATGTTACTTTGTTTGATATTTTGCCTTCCTTGAAACTCATACTTGTAACTTGTGGTGGTTCTCTGGTCAAAGTCTCTGGTCAAAGTCTTCAAAGTTTATAATTATATTATATGAGGAGGATTGAAATGCTTTCATTTTTTGTGCCACTATTATATCTTTATTTTTAAAAACTTTAATAATCAAAATTTGAATCTTGAAAGTCAAAATAAAACCGTTAGATATGATTTACATCATTTTATCTATGTACATGTAAAAAATTACGACATTTAACTTTGTTTTGGTTGTCATCAAGAGCTTTTAAAAAATGTATTAATGTGTGGATAATTTCTAGACGTTGATTTTTCAACTTATTGATTCACATAAAAACAAAAAAATTAAAATGTAATAATTTTTTATGAGTACATAAAAAATAACATAGATCATATCTAACGGTTTTATTTTGACATTTATAATTTAAAATTTGAGTTATTAAAGTTTATAAGAATGGAGGCATGGTGAAGGCACAAAAAATGAAGGTATTTGAACCCTCATATTATATTATTGATATTTCTTTTATCCATCCGATTTAAGGTTTTGTTTCTCCTCATTTAAAAGGTATGTGTTTGATACGCCTAGGGCTGCACAAAAAATTCGTAGTTCGTAATTCGATTCGAGTTTGATTCGAAAAAGTTCGTAAAAAATTCGATTTGAAATTGAGTTCGTTCGAAATTAATTCAAACCAAACTTAGTTCGAAATTAATTCAAACCAAACTCAAACTGGACCTAGTTCGTTCGAAATAGGTTCGCAAACCAAACTTAGTTCGAAATTAACTCAAACGTGAACCGTTGATTCCACTGATAATGAACTTTAATGTTTTATTTAGGATAATATTTGGGTTTGTAATAATTCTAAGACTTTGGTGATTGTTCTGTACTTCTATTGATATTTAAATTGTACTTTGAATACTTTGGATATTTGAAAACTTTGGTGATGTTGCTCCTGTTAGCTATTTGGAAAACTTTGGATTCTGTGATTGTACTGAACTTTGATTGATTGTACTAAACTTTGGTGTTTGATATAAATTTTGGTATTTGTAATGAACTTTGATATAAACTTTGGTGTACTGTGTAATTAGAATTCAGAATGCCTGAGTTTTTATTGAAGTACTGTAATTTCGAACTATGGTGTCGTAACAAAGTTCGTAAAAGTTCGAAATTGAGTTCGTAAAAAATTCAATTTGAAATTGAGTTCGTTCGAAAATGAGTTCGTTTGAAATTAATTCAAACCAAACTTAGTTCGAAATTAATTCAAACCAAACTCAAACTGGAGGTAAGTTCGATTCGGTTCGGTTCGTTTGCAGCCCTAGATACGCCTAATATATACAATATAATTCTTAACAAAAAAAATATATTACTTATTTCTTTGTTTATTAATTGTGCAGTTAATTAATCAGAATTTGTTGCCATTTTATATTCTCCAATGTATTGAGACAAACAAATTTATTTTACAAGATACTGATTTCTATTGATAATTAAGTTATTTTTAACAAAGAAATCAAGAGCTCATATAAAGTAACATGTCGAACAATAACTATTTTTTTAACCAATTAAATTGATCAAATTTAAATCCATATAAGTACCGTCACTGATTAAAATGATCAAATTTAAACCACCGATTTAGTGGTTTGTTTTTCTTTATTCTTGGTATTTGTGACTATTCGCCATTTTTGGTATTTTGTAAATTTGGATCTCTTTTGTATTTGGGCATCTAGGAGTATTCCCTAAACTTAAAGAAATTTCAGACCTTTTGTAAAAAATAAAAAAAAATCCTCTTTATGAAGCCCAAAACATACCTTCGGCACAGAACTGAAAAATTATCTATTTCCTAACCTCAATATTTTCGAATTAATTAATTAGGCCCAGCCCAGCCCACTTTCTTCAACTTATTTTTCACATGATCTTGTTTTCTTCTTCTTTTTCTTAAATTTAAATTTATGTATCGTACAAGATTTGGGGCTGTATTATTCGTGAAATATACAAAACTTTCTTTTCTTTCTAAAAGTTTCAACACTTACATATATTATTAATAGGGTTAATTTTCTATGTACCCTCAAAGAGTTCTTCAATTTTCTATTTACCCCTATACTCTTTGTTATATTTAATATATCCCTTAACTCTTGTTATTGTTTTCTATTTACCCATAAGATTAATTACTTCTATTGTTAGAGTTTTGACTTTTGCTAGTGCTAAAATAGTCTAATAATTTTGAAATTGCATCTGCCTCATACGCAACTTTGAAAATACCATGGCTCACCAAGCTTCGCCATTTGAGGACGAACCTCAATAATTCTGTTTCCTTTGGCTTCGCCCCAAAATTCCTACGAAATCTTCATCGGGAACTTACCACAATTGTGATATGAATTCATAAATTATTGAAATTAACAAAGCAACTATATAATGAACCGGGATGAAATTCTAAAGTTGTATTACCGGTAACTGAAACTTTTGTCGGATGTCTGTACAGTTTCTCCTCCCTCTTACATTTTTCTTATTTTCTGATTGATTTTTATTTTCTCCATCTTATACAAAAACATAACCAACCCATCTATTTCACACTAACAATTGTCAACTAAACAACATAAACAAGTTATTCAAACTTCTACAAATTTATTCAAGCTGATAAGCATACAAAATCTTGTAAGTAAGGGCAAGGGTATAATGGAAAACGATAGATCTTAATAACATTTAAATGGAAGTAATTAATTCTATGGGTAATAGAAAAAAATAACAAGAGTTAAGGGATATATTAAATATAACAAAGACTGTAGGGGTAAATAAGAAATTGAAGAACTCTTTGAGGGTACATAGAAAATTAACCCTTATTAATAATATAGAAAATAAATTATTTTCCGAATTATACTATAATATTAAAGTGGAATCATAAATATTTGATCTGTAATAGAAGGGAAAGATAGCCAACAACTGTAAATTATTTCTTGAGTTGTAATTTTAGAAGAGGATTTAAGCAGGGTGTTTCCTTTTAAGTAGTATTTGGATGAGCGAGCTAATTCTAAATTTTTCTTTGGGTTAATTTCGAACGAGCTACTAATTACGAGTTTTTTTGTTAGTCATAGGAAAAGAAAAATATTTTCTTTTTGTTCGAATTTAAATTGGTCATTGGAAAATTTGAAAAAAGTCCCGAAATTGTATAAAACAATTACAAAAGTTTGTAAAATTCAGGAAAAAAATGTGGGAGATTTTATTCTCATGTTTAAGAATATTTTAATTTTCTTATACAGATTCTGAATTATTTATTAGAAAAAAATGAAAAAATAGAAGTCCAAAATTATTGAAAAAATGCTGGAAAATTATTAAAAATTAGAGGTCAAGTCACGTGAGAATTGTGTGTGCTATAACATTACCGATGATGACGTACATATCATTTAAAATTTTCTAATTCCTAGTATCGTTAGAAATGAATAATTGAGAGATAACTCACACATACTATATTACTAGTTGATGCTTGGCACAAGTTATGTATTTTTTTTTTAATTCCATTAAAATCTAGCAAAAAAAAAATGGAGACAAAGCCTACATACATAGTAAGAAAGAAAAATGACATTTCTAAACAAATATAGGAGTAAAAAATGAGAGGGATGAGGTGAATAATGGTAAAATAATGTTAATATAAATTGGAATTTGATAAATAGGATATAGGGTGATAGCTACATAGTTTTTTTTTTTTTTTTGAAGTATAAATGTGGAGGTCTAGTCTCCCTATTCCATTAAGCTACATAGTTCTTATCCATATTTTTATTTGATAAGCTAAAGATTTTTTTTCTCATTTGTATCTTTATTTGATAAGTTACTGAAAATAATTTTATATGTACTTGCCTTATAAAATACGATACTGTTAGAAAAAAAAAAACAATGAGCAATATTGATCTCTTAAATTGAATTTTACAATATTTTTTTCATCTGAGAATCAACCTTTATTGTAGTGATTAAGATAATATTTTTTGAATGAAAAGTGGTAAGTTCGTAATTGAAATTATTATTTTTATAAATATTTAAAATTGAAACTATTAATTTTTTTTCGAAAATATTATCTCCTCCATCTTAACAACAATCATGATTTATCTTGTAGAATTTTTTTCTTAATTGGGTATCCCCTGAAATAACTCAAATTCTGAGTTTAGATTTGAAATCCGGACCAATTCGATCCGAAGTGAAATACATTGTATTATTTAACAAAATAGATAGGATGGTTTAGATTTAAACTAAAAAATTAGGAAATAAATCTGTTGTTACTTGTGAATAACAGAAATATATTATTTTGATCTCAACCATTCAAATTTTTTTATTCGTGAATCTCAACAAAATAAGTTTGTTATGCACGAATTTCACCAAAAACCTTAGGTGATATCATATGAATACCGGAATTTGCCCATAGGCCAGGATTTTTTTTTAAAAACATAATTAAAAAAAAAATTTTACCAAACCAACATGATTACTTTTTTTTAACAAAAACCATCAGAACCGAACTGCCAATTCGGTCCACTTGATTTTTTTTTTGGACTAAATTGGCAATTCGGTCCATGTTGATTTCACAAATTTTTAGAAAGACGGCCACAGAAAATCCAAAAAAGACTCCGAATCGAATTGGCAATTTGGTCCCAACTTTTTTTTTTTTTTAGGGTTATGCTATTGTAAATTTAGTTAAGAAAACATTTACATTAACAAAGATGTGTAATTCTTACTTGCTAGGTTGTGTCAAAAAATTGAAAATGAAATAGAGTCAATCAAATTTCATCTAATATCCTCTATGGGAGATAAAAAAAAAGTGATCCGGCTAAAATTCTATCTAGTTTATTCGTTTTAAAATTTCAATCGACCACATTATTATTTCATTAAAGAATCTAATTTATCAAATTATTATTTCAATTGACCAATCCTAATTTAAATAGTTCTTAACATGTGATGTGATAAAATTATTATAATTGTTAAAAACCGGAATGTGAAATTTTAAAACAAATAAACTAGATAGAATGTCTATGTTAAAATAATATGTAAATTAAAAATATTTTATAAAATTAGTTAATACTATGTATTTTAATAATTTTTAAAATAATCTATATATTGGAAATATTCCATGTATAAGCTAATATTATGCTTTTTTTATTTAAGCAAATAAAATTTTACGCTATAATTTTTAATTCTAATCAGTTATACACAAAAAGATAAAAATAATTCAAAACGTGAATGAAATTATAGTTGTATTTTTCTATTTAAACAAAGAATAAAGAAAAGTAGTAGGGAGAAGTGGGAGAGAAGGGAAGAGAGGAGAAAAGTGGAGTCCACAAGGGCATTTAATTGTCTTTCGATTTCAAATTCAATTTGACCTACATTCCATATGATATATATACACAAGTGAGAAATTCAACCAAAAAAAAAAAAATTTGGACCGACTTGGCAACTCGGTCCGGACTAAAAAACTCTGGACCGAATTGACAATTCGGTCCTTAGTCATTACACAAACGCAACACAGTTTTCTGTGAAAATTTGTGAAATCAACATGGGCCGAATTGGCAATTCGGTCCACCAAAAAGAAAATCTAACGGACCGAATTGACAGTTCGGTTCTTATGTTTTTGTAAAAAAAAAAATAATCATGTTGGTTTGATAAAAATATTTTTTTTAATTATGTTTTTAAAAAAAAATCCCATAGGCCGAGCTCCAAGGCAGTTTCCTTTGGTGATGAAATGTGATTACCACATGTATGTTAATCTTACCAACACCTTTATAAGTTATATGTGGCCGCACCCGCAAGCAACACCTGGGCGGAGCACGTGAATAATAGAAGCTATGCGTTACTACTATGCGTCAGTGATACACGACATACTTTTATTTGCAATTTCGTTATGCAAAATCTGAGTTACGTCTCGGATAAATTATTTGATGCACTGGAGGTGGCTACTGGTAATTTCTCTGAGGCTAATCTCCTCAGCTGTTGTGGGTTGGGACCCGTTTACAAGGTAAAATCCCTTTGTTTTTATACGTTGTTTAATTATTTGCTTATTATACCTAATTTGTATTAAGTTGTAGCACATGAGTTGTTAACTAAAAAATGAAATTTCAGATTGAATATCAGCCCTTCGATCCACACACACTTTTTTCCACTTTTTAAATGTAATTTAAAAAGAATTTGGATTGATTGATAATTAATTGGTAGTAGATGGCAACTTTTGATATACAAAATCTAGCACAATTGAATGAGGTATCAGTTGGAGATGCATGGTTGCTGCACTTGCCTTCAAAATTATCTACATATATTACAAAAGTTTATAAAAAAAATGGTGAACTCATATATATTAAAAATGAAGGCATTTGAACTCACATATTGTATTGTCATCTATCTCCTATTTCCAATTTTAAACCCACCTTTTCAAAATCACCTCATATCACTAGTAAAGCTCAAAATAAAGAACCGAAGGTTCTTGCATGCAGTGAGCCTAAAAAAAAACAGTAAACATCAAAGTGGTCATAACCATCAAGATACATACTAGCTAAAGCAGAAAATAATAATGTAACAAGCAAAAGCATAATAAACGACCAAATCCCTTAATTGCATGAAATTAAGCAAAAGCCAAATCACTTAGGCACCTACAGTACAATACTATAAGTAAAGCAAGTACACAAATTTGAGACACCACAAGACAAAAGTGCTACTAAAAACTCATGTATAGTAAACCAGATTCAACAAGGTTATTGCTCAACACTTGAGAAGCCGCATGCCACATAGTTCACATGAGCAGAGGGTTTGGCAGAATCCTTAGTGCAGAATGAGAAATTTATCTTGGATTAGATGAAGCTCTTCCTTCGAGAAATTTATCTCCCCATGAAGTGTGGGGTTATCATGCTAGCTCAGGAAAGATGTAATGTAAACTTTGATTTTGCCTATGATCTGATTATTGGTCAAATTTAGTTTCAAATTCAATGGAAGTACGAGAAGTCCCGTGAAGCTAAGAAAAAATAATACCTAAAAGAGAGCATATTGTGGAACCTAGGTGCAAGTATCCATAAAAAATTAAAAGTGATGTTGCAAAAAATGATATTCATCTCCAAGCTTCTAAGTTTGATGGTACATCCATGTCTGATGTTGCAAAGATGATTTTCCTAATCATCAACTTTCATCATCTGAAAGATAAATTACTTCCTATTTTTTTTCCACTAGAATGTAAAGATATTCATTTGAGATCAAATTTCATCTGTGCCTTGTTGATCCACTACCGAATTCATTTTTGTTTTCTAATTATATTGTGATTCTTATTTTAATCCAAACAGGATGCTGGTACATAACATACCTAAGTTAATAATGCCAATTGACATAGATCAGGTGGACGGACCTCAAAATAATGGTGCTATATCTTAAAATTAGCACACTAAAATTATATACATCAAAATCTATCGGACAGAAATACCAATCCTCTTTATAGAAACAACATGCCTAGGCAAAGGAGATATAACAAAAAAATAAACTCACTAATAACCGTCAAGAAGACCTCCGAACTTTTCTTGACCCGTGTATCAGAGCAGTAGAACCTGATACAAGAGAAAATGAACAAGTCACATAAGGATACCTATTAAAACAATCTAACAAAAGTAGAATCAGATAGTATACCCAATTCTGCACCAATTCAGCAATTATGGGTTTCTCCATCTTTTTTGACCTGAAAATTTCAAACAAGTAGAATTCTATCAACCCTTGTAATATTCTGATATTACTTACATTCAACACCCTCCATTTTATCATATTTACTTTTGGATCTACGGAATGAGAAAATGAATTAACCAGCCGTGTCGGATGCCATGATAACACCATCTTTGTATTTAATTGGTGTATATACTAGATATCCCATTGTAAGTCACAATTAGTTCAGGTTAATTGTGAAACGAGACTAATTCAGACTCAATCACAAACGGTCAGCCAAAATCTCCAAAAAGAAATCACAGAGATGGGCAAATTGTAGAAGAAGAAATTACCATTCAATAGGTACACCAAAAACAACAGCTCTGGTAGGAGCATGAAAAGCTAAAGAGACCCAGTCTAGCACACTCGCTGTTACATTCACCGTTGCTGATGCCATCTGTTTTTATTTTATCTCTTAGACCGATTGAAATTGCCCCAAATTATTCAATAGTTCACCAATATTATTTTTATGCGTGAGGAAGGGTGGGGCAGACCTGAAAATAAGTGTATACACTGATTTGTTACCTCCATTTCAGAAAAAACCACATAAAAGAGAAATATGTTCATATAAAATTCCGAAATAAGAATTGTTCCCATTAGAATTAAGATTTAGTCAAATTCAGGGAGAATTTGTACTTGCTCAAATCTAGTCCGGTTAATTGTAATCCTCCTTATACAATTGAGGCGGCTGAGGCGGGGAGAGAGACGAGCTGGGATCCTCAGATCTAAGGCGCGGTGATCTCTAGGGGTGGAGTGGCTGGGCGGAGGAGAGGGGATGCGGCAGAGAGGAAGTGGGGTGCGGGGAGCGGCTGATTGGGGGGCAGAGAGGAAGTGGATGGGTGGGGGAAGCGGTGATGCGGCTGATATTGAACAAGTAGTGTCGTAGCTCGGTCTTAGCGATGGGTTTCAAAGTTTCGGTGCTTGGGCCGAGAGAGAGAGAGAGAGAGAGCGCGGTGGGGGAGGGTTTGGGGTGAGGTTTAAAGTTTCCTTCAGCAAAGAAGGCACTGCGGATAATGACTCTTTGCTTGGATTAGGGTTTCGTTGGAGGGAGGGGAGTGGGACAGATGAGCAGAGATGAACAGAAGGCATCGACGATGAAGAGAGCACGCTTCAGTGTAAATTACCGTGTTACCCTTCCGAAATTTTTTTCCGTTACATTTAACAGAGAATATTTGCCTATAAAGAGATTAACTGACCGTTTGATCAGTAACAAATAAACGGTCCAAATTTGTTTGTATGCACAGAAGCATTTGCCCTTGAGTAATTGCGCCACACGAGTCTCGTTCCGAGGACAAAGGGACCAAGTAGCAGACCCAAAGTCCCAACACAAATATTTTACTCTTTATTAGTGCATAAATAGCAGGCCAGTTATTTGTTTAGTTTGCAATTTACAACTTACACCACCATCTCCAATCTCCAACTCGGCGGCAACAATGGTTAGCCCCCGTACAAAATTCTTCCTAATTCTTGTTCTACAACTTGTAATTCTGATTTTCGATTATCCCAGCAGTCCAAATTTTACTCTTCCAACGCATTCTCATTTGATCCACCTCAGCAAACACAATTCAACCACCTTTATTATATGCCAATGTGTATTAACCTCCTCAGTAACTCGAAGGAAGCATTTCAGCAAGTGATCGAACAAAGCTCAACTGATTTGGATTCGAGAAAGAGAATATGTGCTGATATGAGTGTTAATTTCAATATATCCCATGTATTTCTTCGCATAGCTTTGGAGGTGCTTCTTGATTGTGACAATAATAATCATGATGATATTGTTCAAAATCAAGAGGTTGTCCAACATCCTACATGATTGTAACCAGCAGATGTTCGATGGATATCAGATCAAATTTGGTCTGATTTTTTATTAGAGTTGTTTGAGTTTATTTATGATTCGTGCAAATGATTTATTTATGTAAGAGTTTATTTTAATGTTGAATTTGGTTCAATGCATGTATTGTTTTGAAAGGAAGAGAAAGGCTCTTTGGATTTTATTGACCCATAAGAAAGATTTAGTCTCTCGTGTGATTGGAATCTCTCTAGTTTAATTTAAGTCCGAAATTATGTTATTTTTTATCTTTTGTTTTTCTCTTTAAAAAGGAATAGTATGTTGGTATTTTTCGTCAATGATCTTTTAATATCCAATATATATGTTTACTAAACTATAATAATTGAGATCCCAACTAATCTTTGTTTATTTTTGTATGTTCAATTAATTTTAAAGTCCAACAATCTTATTCACTTCTACTCTATCAGAAAACGGGTTTTGGATCGGCAAATAAAGTTTACGGAATGAAACATGCACTCAACAAAAACACTAAATTAATGTCTCGTAAATATCGTTAAACACCCAAAGGTCGAGAATGTAATTAGGGATGGCCCAAGATTCAGAAAAAGAAAACAGAATAAATAAAACAAAAGAAAAGAAAAGAAAACAATATCCAGCCATAACTGTTTCTGTCTCACATGAATTGTTTTGAGTTGTTTTATCTATTTTGGGCAAGAGCGGGGTTTAAATGTCTCAATCGTGTCTTACATTTTTATTTTTATTTTCACATTTCTTATGTTTCATTTGTGTCTCGTATTCTTATTTTTATTTTCAAAGTTTAAACAATCGGTCTGAACAACTCAACATGATATTCATATTAATATATGAATAGAAACAAAATATTATATTTTTCTGAAAAACTTCTGGTAATTTATAAATAGATACAAAATTGCTATATTTTTAAAATAATTCAAACACATTTAATATAAAAATTATGTTTGAATCCACTATTTAGATTTTAAAAATAAAAATAAGAATGTGGATGTGAATGCGGACAGACCAACTTTAAGTTTAATGAACTTCAAAGTAGTCCGATATGTTTTAATATATGTACGCGCTGTTTAAATATTTATACATGTTCACTTTAATTTTCGAGAGCACGAATTTTAAAATGAATTAGACGGTTTTGACTTTCATTAAACCCACCATCGGATTTACTCTGCTCTGCGGAGATCTAGTTGGCCCTGAGTGCGTATCCTCAGAGATATCTCAAACTTTCGTGTATTTGTGCATTGAGAGTCGTGCAGAACGTATTTGAACGGTTGAGATTTAAAAAGAAAAACACACTCAAACTTTGAGACAGAGTCGAAGACTATTTGTAAGCCCAAAACCCCAACCTCTCTTGCTCACTCTTTCTCCTTCTCTTTCTCTCTGCCATGGCTGACATTGCCGGAGCCTCCACGCCTCTCCTCCCCGGCGACGGTGCATCCAGTTGGAGCCAATGGTGGACACGTGGGCGCTTCCCCATCCCCTCCTTCACCACCAATCTCCGCATCAAGAACGGCGTCTAGGCTGAGCTTGGCGGAGCTGTTGGTGACCTCGGCACCTATATCCCTATCGTTTTGGCCCTCTAGATTTAAGTATTGCTTTGCCTTGATGTATCTACATCATTGCTATGTTGAACTGTGAGAAAATAACATGGTAGAATTTCTAGGTTGGTTCAAGTTGAGATTTTAGTTGAATTGATGAATTTGATCATAGATGAATTTGATAGCAGATTTGGGTAAAGATTTTAACAGAGCAGTTTTGGCTTAATGCAGCGCATAGATTATAGAATCAAAATAGCACTGCATATTTGTTTGTGCTCTGCATGAAGTCAAAACTGCTCTGTTAAAATATTTACCCCAGATTTTATGTTGATCTTTTGCTAACAATTAAACTGGCACAAATTTTACAGGCACAACCCTGATCTTCACTGCAGTCTACAATGCCATAACCGGCATCCTCTTTGGCATCCCCATGAAATCCATTGCAGCAGTTGCTCTCTCTGCTTCCCCTCACTTCACTATTCCACAAATCATGGCTGCTGGTCTCTCCACTGCTTCTACTTCTTCTTCAACCTCATCTCCTCGCTCATGGATCGGTTTAGATGGCATAATTCTCGCTCTTTTCACCTTGTTATTTCTCATAATCAGTACCTGGTCGGGTGATGATCAGGAGAGGAATGAAAATGGGGATTTGGATCGCACCCGGACCCGTTCGTGTAAACCCGTGTCTCGGATCCCTTCTGCATTGATAGTGTTTTTACTTGGTATTTTTATTTGTTACATTCGGGACCCTTCCATTCTGCAAAATCTCAAATTCGGACCGTCAAAAGTTACAATAACGTCTATTTCCTGGGACGATTGGAAGATCGGTTTCTTACAAGGTGCTGTACCGCAAATCCCTCTTTCAGTACTGAATTCAGTTATAGCAGTTTGTAAAGTCTTGTCAGATTTATTTCCAGAAAGCACTGAACTCTCTGCCACGTCAGTATCAGTTAGTGTTGGGCTCATGAACCTAATTGGGTGCTGGTTCGGTGCAATGCCAGTATGTCATGGGGCAGGTGGCCTTGCCAGGCAGTACCGGTTTGGTGGTAGCAATGGTGCCTCGGTTCTGTTTCTTGCAATTGGGGAACTTATTCTCGGGTTGGTTTTTGGCAATTCTTTTGTCACGATTTTAAGTCAATTTCCAATCCGAATTCATTCTACATTAACTCAAAAGTTTTTTAGGTAATGCAGAGGATACGACATTTGCTGGTCACTTGTCATCACTGAGTCCGGATCAAATTATTTGAGTTTCAATCTGGACAGTTCTATCATAATCTAGACCAATCCGAATCAAATTACACTACAAAAAATTACGCATTTAACGGCGTTATGATAGCAAACGCCTGGATAAGTATGGAGATCGGGTGGCGCTAGTTCTATCGCGCCGGGATAGGTTCTCGGTTAGGACTAAAAAATACCTCTCCCGTGCGACCGCGCGAAAAAACCCTTTTTAGCGCCTGCGGGCTTCCCAGTTCCCATAAAAAAAAAAAACAAAAAAAAACCCTCTTTAATTTCGATCAAATCCCTTAGGCACTATACGTACATTCTCTCCATTTTGATCGAAATTAAAGTGATGAAGGCCGCGCGACCGTCTTCCAATCTTTGCTGCCTTCATCCCTCTTTCGATCAAATCTCTTTCTCCTCCCTCACTGCCGCGCCTTCTCTCACGTAGTCCGCCTCCTTCCACCGTCGCCTGCTCGCCTCAGGCGTCGATGCTGCCGATGGGACCAATTCTGGACGCGATAGGGGCGAGCTAGCAGTATTCCTTTTATAACTCTTCTCTCTTTCTAATTTTCAATCTGTTTTTTCATCCAATTTAGACATATTTTTTATTTCTCTCGACAACAGGAAGCTACAGCGACCTTTCTTCACTAATGGTCCAATTTGATGGAATTTGTATTATTAAATCTGTATTACAATCAGGCTTATGTGTTGGTTTCTTTTGGTTTTAATTCATGGTTGAAATTACAGCCAGTGTTACATGTAGATACCAGTTAATTGTTTTGCTTGTGTTTAATTGGTTGATTGAGACTAGTATTGTAAAAGTTTGAGGCTTGAATGGAATTTGAACTAAAGTACAAACTCATTTCTAGATTGAAAAGAGATTGTATACTTCCTGCTGGTCCAGAGTCAAATTCGTCTTTTTCTTCTTTAAACAATAGCAATGGAACTTCTACATGTTCATCCTCTTCCACAACAAAGTATTTGTGCGCAAGAATTCCGAACCTTTTATGAACTCCCTCTTTCTGTCCCAGTTGTCAGAGGCTCTATCTGTCGAGCAGAATCACAGCCTTGATGTCTCCATTGAATCTTCTCAAATGGTACATACTAATTAACATCACTTGTGTTACATTGAACAATTCTTAATGCTCCTAAAGTTTAAGGTACCAATTTGTCAGGTATTTTACTGAGATTACTACATACTTAAACTAAATTTTCAATATATTTTACTGCTTTATTTGTTAGACTGCATCACATTCATTGCATATGCTGGTGAGCACAATGTTGTCAGACAAGAAGCCAGAGGAGGTCCGAGAGGTCAATTTTTTTTTTGTATTTTATTTTATTCATTTTCTATTTACTGGTACGATTGATGGCTCGGTATCAAATTTTTATTTTTGTTAATATGAGAGAAATTATCACATAACTACTAATCATAAGTGTAAGGGCACAGGTATCATTTTAATTCAAATGAAATAATTTCTCTTTTGTGTGTTACTTATGATCTAGATTAAGCTTAGGAAGCAAAAAACAATGTGTGTAATTGGTCCGTACCAGTACATGGAAGGTAACTTATGATCTAAATTAAGCTTAGGAAGTGAAAAAAAATGTGTGTAATTGGTCCGTACCAGTACATGGAAGGTAACTACTAAATAACTCAGTTAAAGAAATTGTAAATCTCTTCTCTTCAGCCATTTATTTTTCAGGTGAAAATAATTTGTCGTTGCCAACATAATGAGCTTCCATCTGTGTTCCATGTTTCCCGAAGCTTTTGATGTGCTGTAGGTACCAGGAATGACCGCTCTTTTCCATATTACATATCCTACGTTACCGTATCGAACTGACTAATACATTCGTGCGCCGGTGTGGTGACATCGATTCGCTTCAGGACAGTCCTCCAAACCTGAGCTGAACACATGCATCTCCATTTCAATTTTCATTCATTATCCATGTGGCAATTTCCATTGCTCTAATTATTACCTTATTTTTCTCCCTTATATTTGTCTCTCTTTTTTTCCCATTTTAAACAGAGAACGTCCAACAAGAAGCCAATTTATACTTGAATGTTACTGGTAAAGTATAGTATTTGCCATGTGCTTTTCATCTCCTAATTTTTCTTCCATTATAAAGGTACACTGTCTGTTATATTCTTTGTTAAATTTAACATAACTGTGCAACGCACCGGTATAGTGAAATGCCCCATCCATATATATTTCAGTGATTAATGAATAATGTGAAAAAAAATACTAAACAACTGTTCCGGTCAGCTACTCTTTCTACTGGTACACTTGCTAAACTTTTAACTTTTAGTCGTACACTGTGTCAATTTTAAAGCATATTCACTCTTACAAGAAATAACCTAAAGTGACCAAAATTACCAAGGAAAATTACAAAAACAGCTCCAATAATGTGGCGTAGCAAGAACATAGCCCTGAGCATGCCCATATCAAATTTCCCATTTTTAAACTTGTAAATTAATTTCTGTTTGTTGTGTACATAACTTCACTGGCCTCAATATTGCGCCCCCTAAAAAAAACAAGGAAATTTTAACTCCTCTGACAAGGAAATTTGACTCCTTAGACAATTTAACTCCTCTGACAAGAAAATTTACCAAAACATATATATTCAGCTTATTTCACCATTAATTATTTCCATGTTTACAAATCAATCCCTAGAAATCATAACAGGGGGTTAGACCTGCCGGTACCGATCGGTACCAGAGTCAGAAAAACATCTCAGTATCACAAAACAACCAAACAATGGTGCATTGTTATTCAGGGTCGATACCAAGTTCGATTTCGAACCTGTACCCGCATACTCAACCAAGTACGATACCAACTGGTATAAGCAACACAAAGGAGTATTTAATCTTTCTACATCCTCTACAGTTACACTTTAGTTATTTCTCCAAACAATCAATTTAGACATTACTGTCATATTTACTTTTAACAAATTTCAGACCTTTTGCTGTTGTTGCTTGCTCCACTTCCTTCTTTTCTAATGGAAAAACTTGGTCTGATCGAAACCAATTCTTTTCTTCTTAAACAAGAAATAGAATTGATAAATTTACAAACATGCAGATTGAAACCCATACGAAACAGGAATTGATTTCGTTTGAGAAGATGACAGCCACTCTCTTTTGAAGTGAAGAAAAGGAAGAATGAGAAAGGAGTGGGGTTTACTTCGAGTCAAATGGAAAGAACTATATTTCATTTGTCATTGTTACAGGTGTTTCTACAATTTACCAATACAGTTTTGTGCTTTTTATGTAGTTCATGTCATGTTCAAATCAAATGGAGGAAAAAAAATGATACTCCAGTTGTTTAATACTGTCATCATACTGGTAAAGTTCAATATATTTTATTTTTAATCTTCATTGCTTACTATAATTAAGAAAACTTGGGTGATTTTTGCTTAGTTTATGCATAAATTTTTTATTGTTGTAATCAAAAAAAAAAAAAAAAATTTTTTTTTTATATGCCTACACTTTTGGCGGCGTTTCTCAAACGCCGGGAAAGTTTTAAAAAAAAAATACGCAAAGTCTTTTGGAGGCGTTTTGTAAACGCCGGTAAAGATTCTCCAAACGCCGGGAAAAACTTATAAACGCCGGGAAATCATAAGCGTCGGGAAAACCTCTCAAAACGCCCGGAAAAATTATTGCAGGCGTTCATAAGCGCCGGGATACCTATTTTCGGGCGGCGTTTCATAAACGCCGGGATAAGTGTCTGGAAGCGCCGGGATAGGGTTTTGCCGACGGAGGTATTCCTGGCACTTGTCTAAGCGCCGGGAAAGGCATTTAGCGGCGTTTTTTAGTGTATTTAGTGGCGTTTTTAAGCGCCGGGAAAGGCTATATTTCTTGTAGTAATTATAATACACAGGGCCCTTTTAAGATTTGTACTAATATAGAATAAACGGACCGGATTCAAACTCGAAAAATGAGGTACCTTAGGTGATATGAATTCTTTCTTCACCAAGGACAGGTTCGAATGAAGTGCTCTACAGACTTGATCAAATTATGGCCGAATATCTTCGGGATTAATATAATAAAAATTTAAATAATGAACAAATTATGATAATCATGTTTAGGAAATTCGAAATTTAACATGTGTTTAGCAAGTGAAGTAAAATTAAAACGAAGTAAATATTAGATCATTTTGAAAATTGATATCTATGAAGCAATTTAAGCTTGATCCCGTTTTCGGTCCCGGTACTAATCAAGGTTAATTATGCCATGGTGTTGTTTGGTTGCAGATTAAGTGGTGGAATAAAAGACTTATTTCACACTTAAGCTGCCAAACAAGAATAAAGGCAGTCGGAATAATATGGAGAACGAATGAATTTACGACGGTGTAACCAGGGGCGGACCCACATTGGCCCGGGAGGGCAACTGCCTGTTTTAGTTTGCCCTCCTCTGGAAATTAATTTTGGCCCTGGCTAGACCAATAAGCCCAATCCTGTATTGTATTCAGTGCAGTTTAAAAATAAAATTACAGGCCAAGCCCAATTGACATTGAAGTTGTTGTCGCTGGACTGTTGGTGCTGCTTAATAAAAGGAATTAATTCATTCTCCCAATCGTTCACGTTACTGATTAAAAGAAAAAAAATAGTTGAAGCCCTCCCAATCGTGTCACCAACTCTAACTTCCTAGCGCTAACTGACAGAAAGATAATTGCAATATATAGAGGATTAGAGCTGTAGCTTCAACTCTAACTATCTAGCGCTAACTGCAATCGGTTTTGTATCTAACCAATCTCTAATTGCCAAGTTGTTAAAATTACTATTATACCAATACCAGTATCTTCAATATAACCTCATATTCAAATGGTCAATTGAGGCTTATATCATAATAATTTAATTAATGTAAGAATTCATAGAGACCCGATTAGCTAATGGATTTGAATCTGATAAGCTATTTGAACCCGATTCTTGCTCTCTCCTAACAAAAATCCTGCATCGCCCCTAGGTGTAACTTAACCCATGGATTCAACCTCCCTATCTATTCTGCATGTTTTTCTCTTTCCTCCTCGTACGAGAAAAGAAGGATCATGGCGCTATCGATCACTCCATTTTCAAGCTTCTCTAAGGTGAAGTAATTATGCAGTTTCAGCTAGCTGGTTCAATGGATGGCAACAAAGGCTGAAGGACTAAGGGTGAAATATATCCAGCTTTGGCTAGTTTGGTTTATGCTAGGGTGACATCTTTCACACGTATGCTTGTTTAATAAGATGACAAGAAAATTCTATATTTTCGAGATCAAATCAGAAATATAATCACAATTACCATTGATAATTTTTCTTTGGGATAATTTCATGTATACCCCTCAAAAACTTCGAAATTATGCATTTTTCCCTTCAAAATTTATATACCATATTTACCCTTTTAAATTTTAAAACACACAAATTTGCTCAACTAATTGTCTAATTTATACTTGTTATTTTTTGTAAGACAGAGAAAAGAGCTTGGAGGAAATAAACTATATTACAATCTTATTTTTTCTTATTACAAGTGTCTCTATTTATAATAAAAAATTTAAAAACTAGCCGTTAGCCCAATTCCCTATTATATAACACTATTCCCTATTCTAGTAATGATGTAAAAAACTAGCCGTTATTTTTCTATATTTGAAAATAAATTTGATTTTCTATATTTCAACAATACTCCGTCATTTTTGTTTCCTAATCATCTCTTCCGATAGATCAGAAATGCAAAGACTTACTGGGTCTTTACAAATCTAATTGACTAAACTCTTTCTCTTTCAAAATTAATTCTAGTCTAATTTTCAGAAAGAATTTTTAAATTTTAAAATCAGCGGTCTATATCTTTAGAAAAAGTCTAGCTTGCATTAATTGTAATGTAATAAGTAATAACGACATCTCTTGCTAAAATTTCGCCTTAGTCCTTACATTTTTAATCTTTTTTTCCGATGTTTATTTGTTTTTTTTATATAGGGTCTGGTTTTGGGAAGGATTTCGTCCAAGGGCTTTGGACAGAATATTATCCAAAGCCGAGTCTTACTGTTTAATTTGCTTTAATATTCGTGCCAACATATGAATTTTAATATAGATCGGACGGTTTACAACTGACTTTGAATGAGATTTTGTCCAAAGCCCTTTGGATAAAAAACCCCACCCTTGATTTTGGGCTTATAGTCAACATCATAAATCCTCTTTCTTTTTTTGAAAATTTTGAATAAAAAAGAGAGAGAGGATATATGAGGCTAGTCAGTGTAGGCAAAATTCATATCAAGGAGTAGGCAAAATCCAGATCCAAGCAAACTATATACGGGTTTACAAGCAACTATATACTTTTCTCTAAATAGAAGAAAATTACCAATAAGATACCTTAAAACAATAGCGTTATTCGTTGTTATCCTTGTAAATGGACTAGTTTTATTTTATTTTATTTGGCATATGCAGCGAAGTTTATAGCCTGCGTGAAACTCTTGCAATATTCCACTCTTTGGAAGGAAAAAATTAAACTAGCATTTATATACCTTCGGAAAATAAATTACTTTTAGTGCCCATTTTAAGATCCGTAAAAGCCTCTGTTATTAATATCCCATTTTACAAGTTGAATTAAACAAAATTGTTTTCACAAACTTCTAACTTTGAAAAGATGAGTTTTTCTATGGTATTATCTTTTTTGGAAATTGTCGCAGTGCGTTCCAGGATGGTATTGGGTTCTGAGGTGATAACCGATTCAGACTCGGATACGGACGAAGGCCCCACTAGATCCAGACCGATCAAGGATTTATATATACAACTTAAAATTTGATCCACATATTCAATGGCCTGGCCGTACTTCTAAGGAATTAATTCAACAAGTTTTACTGAATAATCTTTTTATTGAGATGCATGCATGACTGTCTTCTAGGATTCTTGAAGTAATTAAACAATTTAATAATTTTGACTACATGGGCCGAAACTTCCAAGAAGAGCTTTGAACAATTAATCAATTTTGACTAGACTTCACGGAAGACTGAATAGGCTTTATTAAGAAATTAAAACGTCAGTCAAACTTTCATTGGTTACTAAAATTTAGTATTTATTTGTTTAAGTTTCCTATGAGAGCTTTTAATTTTGTTTTACTTTAAATATGTATAAAAGTTGTTGTTCCAGCAGCGAATATTGAAATAGCAAAAGTTGTTAGTTTGTTTGTTTGTATTCTTTGTGACTCTTTACCCATCTCTATTATCATAAAACCGAGTACTTGAGCTTATTGGGCAAGACAGTATCGGGATCGCCTTGCGTCAGAAATATAGAAACTAATGAACATTATATTAAATACAGTATTAACTATTATGAATCTTTGAATTTTTTTATCAACAGTTATGATGGATCATAGCACAAATTTTAAAGAGTGGCATCCAAAAGAAGTTTATATTTTTATTTATTTTCGGAGGGGGGGTGGAATTTGGGGGTGGAAAAAAAAAAAAATTATGATCTTTCCAAAAAATCTGAAGGAGACTTGAATTCAAAAGGAATAATTGCTTACAAGTCAAATGTCAAAGTTAGGCTGGCACCACCAAATGAAACAGATTACTCTATCTAAAAATTAATGGTATGGAGAAAGGGAGATAGTACATTTGATTAGAAAAGAAGTTTTAGGGTTGTTAGTTATTTAAAGATTGAGAGTTTGACTTTTTCTCATGACTTCGTAGCTTATGTGAAGATTTAAAAAAGAAAAGAAAAATCAATGGTATGGTGACGCGGATATTGTTTGCTAATATGATATTTTTTTTAATTGATTTAGAGTACAGTTCCTTTTTTTGTGTTTTGCTAATTAACATGAACAAATGTTAATTACACTTGCATGTATATATTTCTTTTACCAGTGTAAACAATAACAATACCAGCGGTCTTAGGGACCTCCGAAGAAACTTACCCAACGTACATATATAGAACTAGTTTGATCTCGTGCTGCTTTATTTTATTTTGTCTACATACAGCCATACAGATGCAACCTGTATCTTCTTCCCTTTTCCTTCTTTCATGGATTCTTCTATCTCTAGTTGAACAAACCTCATGTATCCCATGGACATACCAAAAATGCTATCAATCTTCATGTGGAAATTTGCAAATAAAGTACCCATTCTACCTGAAATCCGATGCATCAGCATGCAATACTATTGGTCCTGAATACGAGCTAAACTGTGAAGGGAACATAACTATTCTTCAATTCTTTGAGCCAGAGAAGTATATCGTTACTACAATAGATTTGCAGCTCCAGCATATCAATGTCGTGACTGAAAGATTTGTCCAAGGCAGTTGCACTGTTCCGACAGTATTGCCATCTTTTTCAATGTTGAAAGGACCCTACTACCAAGCATTTAGGTGGGGATCATTAGTGAAGAGAATCAATTTCGAATAATTCCATGTATATGCCAGTTGGCTGTATGAGTACAAACGACTCGTTTGTTTACCTAGCGGTTGGATTAGATGCATACCAGGTAAAATTCCTCCAGCGATCGTGTTCCTATCTTGCCATGCTTCCTTTCGGGGGTCCTGTGTCAGATAATATAACAGGCACTGCTTTTGAGCTTCTCCAGAAAGGATTTACACTTGAATACAGCTGGCCAACACCCTTCTCATGGATTTATTTTATTGTATATTGTGCACTACAAATTGGAGAGATACTGCTATGTATGTCATGACTTGTAAATATTCTGTTAAATTTTATTTTCATTTTGTGCAACAGAAAGATAGAGATGCAATTTAAAAAAAAAATTCTTATTTCACACACCAGCAAAAGGATATGTTGATTACACACCAAATTGGATATATTTTGGTTGATGCCTAGGATAGCTTAAACAATATCAATTTTTTTTTTGTGTAAATGTTTTGATCTGATTAAGAGTATGGATGATGTTGATTGCAGCAAGGATGCTTATCATCAGAATTTTCCTCTTGCCGCCTACTATTTTGGTGTTCCTCGCCTACCTTGTGCTTAAATCAAAGACATCCACTGACAATGTAGAGAGATTCCTTCAAAACCTAGAAAGCCTTATGCCAACAAGGTATGCATATACCGACATCATCAGAATCACAGGAAACTTCAGACAAAAACTTGGGCAAGGTGGATTCGGCTGTGTATTTAAAGGCGTGCTTCCTGGAGGTATTCTCGTAGCGGTGAAGGTGCTAGGCAACTCGAGTTGCAACGGAGATGATTTCATCAATGAGGTCTCCTCTCTCGGTAGAATCCATCACTTCAATGTGGTCAGGCTCATTGGGTTTTGTTCTGAAGGATCAAAAAGGGCTCTCATCTATGAGTACATGCTGAATGGATCTCTTGACAAATGCATTTTCACTGCTAGCAGTAATAAAAGGGGACACCGCACTTTTACCGTGGCAAAGCTCAATGAAATAGCCTTGGGCATCGCACGCGGTATCGAGTATCTGCACCGAGGCTGCAACATGCAAATTTTGCATTTCGATATCAAACCAAACAACATCTTGCTTGATGTGAATTTCAGCCCCAAACTTTCTGATTTTGGTCTGGCAAAGCTGTATCCTAAGGAGCACAGCCTTGTGTCAATAAGTGCTGCAAGAGGAACCATTGGTTACATGGCTCCTGAATTAATATCCAGGAGCTTTGGTTCTATATCACACAAATCTGATGTTTATAGTTTCGGAATGCTTCTGATGGAAATGGTTAGTGGTCGAAGAAATGCTGATCGCAATATATCGATAGGCTGAGCCAGGTATACTATCCGTCGTGGATATATGACAAGCTGATTAAACATCAACAGAATGATATTAGTGAAAATTTAGATCTATCTGAGGTGGAAAAGAAGCTTTGTTTAGTAGCACTATGGTGTATACAAATGAAGTCGTCGGATCGCCCTGATATGAGTAGGGTTATTGAGATGCTCGAATCAGATCTTGATTCACTCAAAATGCCACCGAAGCCGTTTTTTGCATCGGATAGCTCAGCCGATGTAGCTCAGGTTGAAATGGCTCATTCATCTCATCAGCTACCTGTTATCTCAGAGTTCTCGAGTGAGCAATATACCCCCAGTTATCTGTAATCTTAACACTAATTTTAATTTATGCATAGTTTATGTTATATAATTAAGCCTACATATACTTTTGTAAAAGGAATGTCATTATTATTTGGTTATGTGAATTTCAATATATTGCCTTCCAATGTTACTTTGTTTGATATTTTGCCTTCCTGAAAACTCTTACTTGTAACTTGTGGTGGTTCTCTGATCAAAGTCTCTGGTCAAAGTCTACAAAGTTTATAATTATACTTGTAACTTGTGGTGGTTCTCCTCATTTAAAAGGTATGTGTTTGATACGCCTAATATACATACAATATAATTCTTAACAAAAAAAAATATATTACTTATTTCTTTGTTTATTAATTGTGCAGTTAATTAATCATAATTTGTTACCATTTTATATATATTCTCCAATGTATTGAGACAAAACTATTTATTTTACAAGATACTGATTTCTATTGATTATTAAGTTATTTTTAACATAGTAATAAAGAGCTCATATAAAGTAACATGTGGAACAATATTTTTTTTTACCAATTAAATTGATCAAATTTAAATCCATATAAGGTACCGTCACTGATTAAATTGATCAAATTTAAACCACAGATTTAGTGGTTTGTTTTTCTTTATTCTTTGTATTTGTGACTATTCGCCATTTTTGGTATTTTATGAATTTGAATCTCTTTTGTATTTGGGCATCTAGGAGTATATATTTCCTAAACTTGAAAAATTTCAGACCTTTAGCAAAAAAAAAAAAAAAAAACCTCATTATGAAGCCCAAAACCTACCTTCGGCCCAGAAATGAAAAATTATCTATTTCCTAACCTCTATATTATCCAATTAATTAATTAGGCCCAGCCCAGCCCACTTCCTTCAACTTATTTTTCACACGATCTTGTTTTCTTCTTCTTTTTCTTAAATTTAAATTTATGTATCGTACAAGATTTGTGGCTGTATTATTCGTGAAATATACAAAACTTTCTTTTCTTTCTAAAAGTTTCAACACTTACATATATTATTTATAGTATAGAAAAATAAATTATTTTCCGAATTATACTATAATATTATAGCGGAATCATAAATATTAGATCTGTAATAGAAGGGAAAGATAGCCAACAACTGTAAATTATTTCTTGAGTTGTAATTTTAGAAGAGGATTTAAGCAGGGTTTTTCCTTTTGAGTAGTATTTGGATGAGCGAGCTAATCCTAAATTTTTCTTTGGGTTAATTTCGAACGAGCTACTAATTACGAGTTTTTTTGTTAGTCATAGGAAAAAAAATATTTTTTTGTTCGAATTTAAATTGGTCATTGAAAAATTTGAAAAAAGTCCCAAAAATGTATAAAACAATTGCAGAAGTTTGTAAAATTCAGAAAAAAAAATTTATATGTACTTGCCTTATAAAATACGATACTTTTAGAAAAAACAAACAATGAGCAATATTGATCTCTTAAATTGAATTTTACAATATTTTTTTCATCTGAGAATCAACCTTTATTATAGTGGTAAAGATAATATTTTTAAAATGAAAGGTGGTAAGTTCGTAATCGAAATTATTATTTTTATAAATATTTAAAATTGAAATTATTAATCTTTCTTTCGAAAAATATAATCTCCTTCACCTTAACAACAATCATGATTTATCTTGTAAATTTTTTTTCTTAATTGGGTATGCCCTGTGATAGGGCCGTGTTCCACAGGCCCTTTACTTGTTTTAAACTGGGCCATAAAAGACTGGGATTCGGACTTCTCTAAGAGGCCAACCCGACGTCATATGAAAAGCCCAAAGGCTCACTAAGCCGGGGCCCAATACAGCGGCCTCAAATCGTATAGCCCTAAAATAGGCTCATGTCAACCGACATACGGGATAGCCGTGGAAACGGCTAGCTTAATGCCCACGTCCCGGTAACGGCTGGCATAACTGCCCACGTTCTCCATAAACGCCCGAGATGGCAGTTATGGCTGGACTATATAAGGTAGTGATTCCCATTAGACATGGGAGACAATTCTGACTAAGAGAGAGATCATACAGGTTAGAGTCCGAATCTCTCACAATCCACCTCGAGTTCCTAACTCGATCCCATCTCGGCCTGCCATCCTTTGGCAGGGCGAATCCAATCCAATCCAATCCAACTTTCCATACGGCCTCATCCTCCGAGATAGGACGTATCAACCACCGTGGGGCCACGCCTAGCTCACACAGAGAATTAGATGGCTCATCCAAGTACATCAATCCCGCTTCCACCAGGAGTGACTACCCCGCCAGGGGTAACCATCACACCACCTCCTTTGGTAACCCCGCTGACAGGAAACCCTTCCTACAGTCAACCTCCTGGAGCACGACCTAGCAGCTCGGTAATACGACCTCATGGTCCTGAACCGACACAGCCTCGTCACACAGGCCCCGAGATCATAACTCGACCTTCGTTCACCGAAGGATACACGGCTAGGCCACTCTACACCGAGCACAACCCGTTAACTGGTACTTATCAGTTACCATACATACCATACTACACTCAGCAAACGCCGTTTTACCAATACGGCGCGACCACTTACACACCTTACACCCCGACGGTCCCCAGTACCCTTATGTGACACCACCCGGACAGTGGGGCCAGGGAGGTGCTCACGGGGTGTACCCCATGACAGGTCCAGCACTGCATTCCCGGCAAATACCACTGCGACCTGCAAACCAGACTGTACCTCCCGCTGTACCGGTTCCCCGACCTTTATCAGCGAACCGCGTTCAAAGTAGGCCGGTAAACATCTCCCTTAGAAATTTAGATTCTCAGTTCGTACAGGTTCGAACTGGTAGTGAGACAGATACGCCCATCCCAAGAGAACTGCGTGTCCCATCAGAACGCAGGGACCAACATGCTTTGCCAGTGGGGGAACACCCCAACGAAGGAAGACAGCCGGAAGGACAGGGAGAGAACAGGGAACCTGATCCCGAGAGAGAACCACATAACAGAAGACTCGTAGTTCACCACAACAATGAGTGAGAATCAACCAATCATGGAGGAGGGCCCAGATCATCTCGCCGAGAACAATCTCGCTCTCGCAGGGAACGCGAACGAAGCCCACCCCGAGGTCGGGATCGAACTCGCCGGGATGACCGAAGAAGGTATCGACGATCACCTACCCCACCCCGCGGTATTAACATGGCTCAAGTTGAAGAATTGATCCAAACAAGACTCGCGGCTAAACTAGCCGAGATCGAATCCCAGAAGACAGGCACTACTCTCGGCCTATAAGAATCGAAGATGGACCTCTTTCCAGAGACATCTACCGCCTATCCATGACGGACTTCAAGTATCCGACAACTCTTCCCAGCTTCCGGGGTAGTGGAGATACTCAGGACCTGCACAACTTTGTGTACGGATTCCTCGAGCGACTTCGCCTTCTTGGGGCCACAGACGCCATCATGTGCCGTGTCTTCACCACTTGCTTAACTGGAGAAGCATGGGACTGGTACATGACACTACCCTGGAGGTCCATTAACAAATTCGAAGACTTCGCGAAATTATTCTTGGAGAGGTACATGATTATCAAGCCACCGCAAGCTACGTGCGAGATGCTTCTGGATATTGTCCAGGAACAACGTGAAAGAACAGGTGCGTTCGTTAACCGCTTTATACAGGCATCCTGACGAATTCAGAATCTCAATGAAGAATTCGCCTTAGCCGCCATCAAGAAAGGACTCCGCAAAGGAGGCCCAGGCACTTTGCGCTACGAGGCCCACATGAAAAAGATGGCCACCTTAAGGGAGTTTGTAACTTTTGCGGAAGGCTACATCCGTGCCGAGGACGACAATGGGAGCCCTGCGAGACCTCGATCTCGATATCCCCGTCACCCAACGCATAAACAGCCGATTCAGGACCGGTCCGCAACCAAAGAGAACCTCGGAGAAACCAACCAACCGAGCAGGAACATAAATCCGGCACTAACGGGTACCGGCAACATTTCGTGAGGTACGCACCTCTCACCAAGAAGCGACACAAGATGTACCACATCATCGACGGCATATTCGACCTCCCCCCACCGCTGCCCGAAAACATTTTCATAGTACAAGATAATTCCAAGAAATGTGAGTACCACGGGTTCAACGGGCATTCCACCGCAGACTGCCTTCAATTAAAAGACATCCTGGAGAGACTAGCCCGAGAGGGTAAACTGGTCGAGTTCATCAACCCCGACTTCTTCAAAAAGTTCTTCAGGAAATACAATGGCCAAGGTAAAATTTTTAAGAAACCCATTCCATATAGGCAGGATTATACGGGACCTCGAGTTGGTGAGGCTGGTCCCCAACCTCGGGATGGCCCCGAGGCAAGACGCCCGGAGCGACAGAACAATCCTGTCATTAACGTGATCAGTGGTGGCCATCGCGGTACCATCCGGAAGATTCAACCTCGTGACAACCGCAAACCATACCCTACTGTTCTAAACGTGGAAACCGCAACTAATACGAAGCGACCTCGGCCAGAAGAGATGATATCTTTCTCGGAAAAAGATCTAGGTGAAATCTCCAGCCCGCATGATGACCCCGTGGTACTAAACCTCAAGATCAATACTCACAGGGTAAAGAAAGTGCTAGTCGATACGGGAAGTTCGACAGATATCCTATATCTGTCGGCCTTCACGCAAATGGGCCTTGATACCCGAGCCCTTCAACAACATATATCACCCCTGATCTGTTTTACTGGGGACGCCCTTCAACCTCGGGGCATGATGCCACTCAAAGTAACATTCGAGACAACTCCTCGGACAGTGGAAGTCATGGTTGACTTCCTCATCGTTAATGTTCCTTCCTCCTACAATGTGATCCTTGGGCGAGGAACCCTGAACAAAATAGGCGTCGTTATCTCACCCTCCCATTTGAAAATCAAATTCCACACTGATAATGGGATAGGGGAAGAATGCGGCCAGCAGACAGTGGCACGAGAATGTTACATAACATCCATTCAAGGCCAAGGGGGTTCCGTCCATCAGGTTAATCAGCCTGACGCAAAAGTCGACCGGCAACGCTTACGTTCTAGCACCGACTTTCTACCTCCAAACACCAACCTCGCGCTGGACCCAGTCGACAAAGTAGATTCAAAACAATACCTCGAGCCAGCTGACGAAGTCGAACAGTTAGACTTGGGCGATGGAACTCTCAACATCGGGAAGGCCGTGCAAGGCCAGGCGAAAGAAAACTTGATTGAATTCCTCCGAGAGAACCAATCCGTCTTCGCTTGGACCGCTGCTGACATGCCAGGAATCCCGAGATCCATAGCAGAACATAGGCTGCACATCAAGCCAGAATCAAAATCGGTAAGACAGCAAAAGCGTAATATAGGAGAAGAACGGCAACAGGCCGTAAAAAGAGAAGTCCAAAAGCTACTCGACGCTGGGTTCATCAGGAATGTGGAATGTCCCGAATGGACGACAAACCCAGTACTTGTCAAAAAATCTAATGGTGACTGACGAATGTGCATCGACTATACTGACCTCAACAAAGCATGCCCAATGGATCCATTTCTCTTACCCAAGATTGACCAACTAGTGGATTCCACGTCCGGGCATGCTTACCTCAGCTTCATGGATGCGTTCTCCGGGTATAATCAAATCCGGATGAACCAAGACGACGAAGAGAAGACTGCCTTCACAACCAACTCGGGGCTATATTGCTACCGGGTCATGCCTTTCGGGTTGCGCAATGCTGGAGCTACGTTCCAGCGAATGGTCAACACCGTGTTCCACGATCAAATAGGATGGAATGTGGAAGCATATGTGGACGATCTGCTAGTTAAAAGCATGTCTGATCTCGACCATGTCAGGGATCTCCAAGAAACTTTTGCGACATTGAATTCAACCAGCATGAAACTCAACCCAAAGAAAAGTTTCTTCGGCCTCACTGGCGGTAAGTTCCTTGGCTTCATGGTGTATATGCGAGGTATCGAGATTCATCCTTCGAAGTCACAAGCCATCCTCGACATGAAACCACCTCGAAACCTCAAAGAGCTGCAGTCTCTTACAGGCAAGTTGGCTGCTCTCAACAGGTTTATTGCCAGATCCGGGGACGTCTGTTTTCCCTTCTTTAAAGCCATGCGCAAATCAGCCAAGTTTGAATGGACAGAGGAGTGCGCAACGGCCTTCGAGAAAATCAAAGCCTACTTCGCTAATCCACCATGTCTCAGCAGGCCAACCGCGGGTGATGTTCTAGTGTTGTACCTGGCAACTACGGGTCATGCAGTAAGTGCCGCCCTTGTCCGAGAAGAAGGGCGAGATCAGAGGCCAATATATTTTGTCTCGTATGTACTTCGGGATGCCGAGACCAGGTATTCTCAGATCGAAAAGGCAGCATATGTTCTTGTCATATCCGCAAGAAAGTTGAGGCCTTACTTTCAATCACACTCCATCAAGGTTTACACCGGAATCCCACTCAAAAAGGCATTTGCAAATTTCGACTCATCCGGGCGATTGCTAGCTTAGGCACTCGAGTTATCCGAGTTCGATGTTTTTTTCCACCCCCAAAATGCTGTGAAGTCACAGATCTTCGCCGACTTCATTGCCGAGTATTCAAGTGTTCCTCCCGAGTCTAAGGGGCGATGGACAATACAAGTGGATGGCGCTTCCTCGCTGCAAGGGACCGGCGCCGGGTATCTCTCACGGGTCCGCAAGGGAAGACATTGAACTACGCTCTTCATTTTCAGTTCCCGGTAACAAACAACACCGCGGAATATGAAGCTATGATAGCAGGCATCAAATTGGCCAAAGAATTAGGTGCCCGCCAGGTACACCTCCGCAGTGACTCCGAGTTAGCGGTCAAACAGATCAATGACGAATGCCGCGTCATGAACGATAAGTTGCGTAAATACCGACAGCAGTTTCATCTGCTCAAGAGTCATTTTGACGAAATCGACATTCAACATGTCTCAAGCAACAAAAATTGCCAAGCTGATGCTTTGTCCAAACTGGGCGCTGCGGGTAACCTCGACAAAGACCGACCTGTGATTGTTATGGATGTTCCAGAATCCAGCATTGACCTTGATACCGCAGCCATACTCGCCATCAGTGAGCCCGGTGAGACATGGTTCACTCCGATGTGGAATTTTCTTAGCACAGGGGTTCTACCTTCCGATCACTTGGAGACCCGCCGTTTGAAGAGGATCGCACCCCTCTATTCTATTTTCAACAACCACCTTTACAAGCGCGGGTACGTTCGACCCTGGCTCAAATGCATCAATACCGAGAAAGCCCTATAAATGCTTGCCGAGGTCTATGCGGGCATTTGTGGCAGTCACCAAGGAGCAAAAACTTTAGCCAAACGTATCCTTCGCGCTGGATTCTACTGGCCCACCATGCAACAAGATGCCGTAAATTTGGTCAAAAAATGTGACAAATGCCAATACCACAGCAAGTTAAACGACATCCCGCCATACGACCAAATATCCATCTCGGGAGCTTAGCCTTTCGATTTATGGGGAATAGATATCGTTGGCCCGTTTCCCAAGGCGGTCAAACAACGCCGTCGAATACTTCACGAATTGGGTAGAAGCCGAGGCGCTGGCAACTATCACAGCCGCAGCTGCTGAAAGGTTCATTTGGCGAAACATTATCTGCCATTTTGGTCTCCCACATGCCCTTATCTCGGATAACGGTACTCAGTTTAATGCGGCCCGCACGGTGGCATTTCTCTCTGGCCTAGACATTCAAAATAACTTCACCTCAGTCAGCCACCCTGCTAGCAATGGATTAGCTGAAGTCACAAACCGCACCATCCTAGAAGGCATAAAGAAGAAAGTCGCCGCAAATAGGAAAAATTGGCCAGATATGCTGGACGAAGTCCTATGGGCATACCGCACAACACCTCGTGAAGCAACCCAACAAACACCATACTCTCTGGTATTCGGGATGGAAGCGGTTACCCCTATTGAATTAGTGGAACCTTCACTTCGCACCATGACATATTCCCCTGACGAAAACAAGGCTACACGTGCCGCCGAGTTAGAGCTCATCACGGAAGCTCGGGAAAAAGCTCGCATCCGCATAATGGAATATCAACGCCGGGTTAAGCGTGCATTTGATAAACACGTGGTACCTCGAGCATTCCAGCCGGGCGATTTAGTCCTCAAAACCGTGGAAGCAACTGGCAAACATGTCAGCAAGGTTGCTCCCCAATGGGAAGGTCCCTTCAAAGTTATTCGCCCACGAGGTAAAGACGCATATGAGTTGGAAGACCCGAGCGGCTTTGTCCTTCCCCGCCCATGGAACGCTTGTCATCTCTGTAAATTCTACACTTAATATATGATATGCCTAATTTTATACCTCGTACAGAGCACGACATACTCTTAAGCGAGACAAGCTTTTTTTGTTCATTTTACATTCCATGTATTTTACTTAGACCGAGATACAAGTTTTTGTATGGTTCTAAGCTTTTATCAATATATATATGATATTATAATTTATGATTGTGCCTCATTTATTGGGTCCGAGATATATAAACGAAAACCTTTTCAAGGCAACGAAATGCGTCTTGGTTAGTATTCCCGAGATACACAACATAAATTGACAGTCCTAAGAGACGACGAATGTTTATCCAGTAACATGGATTTCATTTTTATATTATGTCGGAAACATTTATCGAAAACCCTGAGGGTAACGCATACGCTTTTTTCGACACTCCCTTCCCTCGATGTTGACCATTTTTGTCAAAAATAAAGAAAAAAAGGGTAAAATGATATACTATCAACCACATTTTGCTCGTTTACAAAGGCATTCAAGGCATACAAGACTCGTAGAACCAAGATAAATTTAAACAAAAAACAACTCGGGAAAAGAAAAAGCGAATGCAAATAAAGGAAACGAGTTACATTAAAATGTTTTGTTAAACCCCCACATCTCGGAGGTACAAATAAAAAATAGTACATTACAACATCTTAAAAATCCCCCACATCTCGGGAGTACAAATGTCTCTCTGAAGTAGAAGCAGCATCCATTCCTCGACATGGGCCTTCCTATAATAAAAACAAATAATAAGGTTAAACGTGAACGAAACACCTCGGTGGCCACGGTAATATAATTTTTACTTACATTTTAAGGAGTAGGGGGCTTCGCCATCTCGTGAGCATCATCTCCACCATCACGAGGTGAATTGGAAAGATCCTCCGGATCCTCTTCATCACCTTGCTGAGCGATATTACCCTCCCCGATGTTCTCCTCCCCGATGTTCTCTCTTTCCCCTTCGGAGGAGGTATCGGAAGGGAGATCGTCATTCTCCCCTTCGGCTGCATTTTCTGGCAAGTCGAGATGCTTAGGCCATGAATCTTTAGGCCAAGGGTGGACAATGCTTGAAATAGGATGATTCTCGAGTTGAAGTTCCTTGTTAAACAGGGTGCCATCCGGGTTCAACAGCGCATCATTCTCCTCATCCCAGCCATAATCCGAGAGGTCTTTGATGACAAGTTTATCGGATTCTACTTCGGCAAAACCCAAGTATTCGGGTTTAAACGGGTAATGTTTTGCTAGTTCACCCAGATAGCTATAAACAGTTTGCGTCATCATGTCCATGCACACATAAGGGACGGCTTGTGCGAAGGCTCTGCTGCCTAAGAACTTGCTGAGTTTTTTCTTTTACAAATCCCGTATCTCGACCTGTAGTTGGGCATTTTCTGATCTCGCGTCCTCCACCTCCTTGGTCCGAACCTCGAGTTCAGACTTGAGACGTGCAACCTCGCTCTTGTGTTTTTCAACTCTGCGTTTATAGCGCTTCATTTTTGCCTCGGCCTCTTTACGTTCAGCATCAGCCTTTTTTCCCGTATACCGCACAAGCTCATATTTCGCTTGATATACGGCGGCTTGGCCAGAAGCAACTCTCATTTCCTTGTCTTTCCCTTTTGCCAATCTCATAAAATAGTTCCTTTCCATAACAGCCTTGCCGAGCGCCTCTTGATCGGTATTGACAACAAGGGCGTCGCGCTTGCTGTTGTCGTATGCATCCTAGATGAACCCGAAGAAAACGCCGGCATCATGTAACAACCTCAGCGTGTGGTCCACGACTTGGTCAGGATGCTCTTCAGCCCACTTCTTTTGATACTCAATCGTGGTTAACCGAAATGTTTCCCGAGAATACGCGGCATGAGCCTCGGGATGATTTTCCCCGTCTTGCATAAGAGAATGCCCGGGAAGATAGGCCAAAATGCTACCGGGAACCCTTGGGCAATATCGGTCCCCCACACGAACTCGATGTGTCGAGCCCGATCAGGAATCTCCGACTCGAGGAAATTTTTATGCTCCTCCGTAGGATTTCACACGTAGCCCGCTGCGTCTTCAACAATTTTATCCAGCTCCTCCTGGGCTGAGTCGACCTGAGCTTGAGAAGGTTCCTTTATAATAGGCCCGGGTTTCCCCAAAATTATCTCGGAATGAGCCTTATGTTTTTTCAGCTCCGGTTCCTCTAGAGCTACACCTTTCCCTTTATCCTCTCTCGTTAAACGTGGAGGAGCGTCAGCAGAAATTTCCTTCCTCTTTTGAGACCCCCCGAGTTTGGAGGAGCCGGAAGCACTGCCCTTCGTGCCCTTGGTGGTGGTTGCAGATTTGGAAGACGACCTCGGGAGAACTACCGTGGTACCGGCAGGAACTGACTTCGGGGCCTTCTGAACCTTGGAAGAACCCGACTTTGGGGGGTTCGGAACCCCTTTCTTCTTAATAAAGCCGTCCTCTGGATTAGCGAAGACAGGAACTGGACGAATGGCCTTCCAGGGCAATGCCATAAAACCACGTCCTGTGAGGTATGCATGTGTTAACAATTTATTCATGACAACGCGGGATAAACGAATAAATGCAATGCAAAGGTATATCGGTACAGATTAAAAGAGACTAACTTGTAAAATAATCATTCAGTAATTCGATAACTTCTAATTCGTCTGAAGTCAGGGCTGGGGGAGAATTCGGGATCAAATTTTTCCGGCCTGACAGAGGACGCCAAGTCCTTCGCACTTCCTTGAAGCACTTCAACTTGCTGGGATTCTCGAGGTACACCCAACCATGATCCCAGTCATCCGCCTTTGACAGTTTATCAAAAAGCGCAATGGCCTTAGAACGCTTTCGGATTGCGAGGTGGCTTTCATTATTATACAGAACAGAGAAGTAACGAAAGAACAGCCCAACACTCGGATTGAATGGCCCTAACTCGGGCATCGTATCAAACAGATACTTGAAACTCATGATATAACACCATGCGGGTGCGGTTAACTGTGCAGGGGCTATGTCGAGATGCCGCAATATCTCTCGTACAAACTTAGACACCCTTATTTTAAAACCGCACTTTGGCATCTTCCAGTATATGCATACCCCGCGACCTTTGTCATGAGCTCGGTCATTAGGACCAGGGGCTCTCAGCTTAAGTGCAGCTCGCGGATATTGTTCTCTGTCATCTTCAGCCACAAGTTCCTCATAAAAAGCAACCGCATAGGCTTCACATTGGACAACCAGTTTGGGAGGGATACTGACGGACACTGGAAATATCAAGTCATCTTCATGACCATCTCGGGGAACGACCTCTTGTCTCGTTTTTGGGTTTTTCTTCTTAGGCTTCGAAGGCCTGTGAGACGTTCCCGCTGGGGCATCAACAAGTTGACCCCGAGATGGACTTCCTTCACCTTCCCCACCCTCTTCACTGTACTGTTCGTCCTCGAAGTCTTCCGGCAAGGTGTCGGAGTGAGGGGGAGTCATACCATATAAACTTTTGCCCCTACCTGGGCGAGGGGGCTGGTGAGACATCGGGGAAAACTCCCCCGAAGCATTAGATGACTGATCCTGAGATCCGTCTTGTTCTTCAGCCATTTCTAAATTTATGAAGAAACATGATTGGCTTAGGTAACCGGTCTCATTTTTTCTAAGGTATTACAATTACCGACTTATCAAATGCAAAACAATTGCCGAGGTTGCGAAATTCATACTAGGTCCTTAATGACATTACCATACCTAGGTGGTTAACTACATTACTATTAACCCCGACAATACACACAAATAACTACATGCGAGATTAATAAATATAAGGTCGACTACCGAGGTGATGAGAAATTACCTTATATTATGATCCTTCGGCAATTCGATCTTTGTCCGACGTCTTCTTCCGAGATCGTCAGTAAGCTTTGTACTCCCTCTACAGTCTTCGAGGTTACTCTTTCTCTCAAAGCCTCTGAGATATTGTTTGCTCAAATAAACGGTGGTAAATGAGTGAGTCGGGACGAAGTGCATATATAGGGGTCTCCATTTTCCTGCTCAATACCAGCGCGAACTTCGAAAAGACGCCACGAAGTGTCGCATCGCCTCCTCTCATCATGGCGACGTTTCGATTCTCGCGCGTAATCAAGGGAATCGGGCCCTTACCGAGTTGACGCATGCCAGGTGTCATACAAGGATTGCGCTCTAACCTCGTACCTCTGACTAACTTGGCGGCTGATTTGATGGTTGACGGCGGTTAACGGAAGACGAGGCGTCGGATAATTAATGTCGCTATATTATATATACTCCCTCCGTCTCCCTTTAACGGAGCAACCAGTGATCACATTTATGCCTCTCAACTCGGGTTATAACAAGATGGCAGAACACAAACAATTGAACGATGAGCTTAAAAAGGAGAATGATGACATTCCGTCACCTTGCGCATCTCCACAACAAGAGAAACCCGAGGTCAACGTCGACCCGCCTGCAAACAACCCCGAGGAAGAAGACGGCGACCCGTTAGCCTGGGACCTATGTGCCGTTTGCAGAATCCGGGGAACTATCAACACATGTTCCACTGTGATGGCTGCGAAGAAGCTTTTCACCCCGGGTGTGCAGTTCGGAAATCACCTCGGAGCCGTAGTGATCCCCGCTTCACATCCTTCACCTGCAGACGGTGCATTGACCAAGAACGCCAGGCCAAGCGTTCCCGTCATGAGTAGCCTTAGGGATTAGTATAGTATCACAGGAATAACCCGCCTTTTGTTTACTAATTTAGCTAAGTTACCAATTTCTCATGTATGTTTCTGTTATGGAGTCAACCGAGGTTCTCATCTCGCGTTGTTTTGATTAATATAAATTATGCATAAGTATTTCCTTCTTACTTCTTAATATTGTCTCGTATGGGTTAATCTGACCACCTCGAGAACGCTGACAGCCTATCACGTTCTACAAAATATGCAACATTTATGGTGCGTAGCTGGCAGATACCTATTTTCGACTGTCCGGGCCCACAATATTTATGGCAATATTTACCACCAACGACTATATATAGCGGACTTACTATACGTCAAAGTCACAATTACCTTTTACTTCTCTCAATACATTGCCCCGAGATGCCTTTCAAAGGAGTGGTCTCTAAAACCAAAAAACCTCTTGACCACGGTCAGGGTAGCCGAGTTCACCCTCCCCCCAACCTCGGTCGTGCCAAAAATCCACAACGGGCCTTTCGAGCCCAAGTTGCGTTGGTGTGTCATATGCCACGACCAGGGGGCCAAGCACGAGATGGTGAAATGTCGGAGGTGCTATGAGTAGAGTTGCTTCGTCCACTACGACATCCAAGGCCGTTCGGATCCTCGTCGTCGGTTTTGAAGGTGCCCTGGGTGTTTATCACGTAATCCCGGAGGACCGAGATTGTATACCGCTACTCAACATGAACTCAACGAGGATAACCTTTTTGAGGAAATTGATAACGAGCTCGTTTAAGTATCCTCCGAGAAACGACATCACACCCGTCTTTTTGCTGAACATGGGCACTGCGGTGCTTGGAAGGCGTGACATGACAGAAGTGGAAACATACTTCCAGGCACTGCATATAACACATGTCATGTTTAGTCTAATTAGGCGTTGTATGATTTCGATATTTTCTTATGAATAGGCGTTGTATGATTTCGATGTTCTTTTATATTTAGGCTTTGTATGATTTCGAGATATCAATAATTACTTACTATTTCTGTGTTAACTTATTTTGCTTGTTTTTGACTAACTCGGGAACCATCTCCCTTAAAAAAAAAAAAAAAAAACCCGCGACACTAAGCGCAGCTTGTCCAAAGACACGCTTAGTTGTCTAAGGCTATTCAGTATGTTAACACATTAACTTCGGGATACGTACCCGAGATAGGTACCCGACATATCCTTACACCGCTAACACATGTAACATTAATAAAATATGTTTTACGAGTTATTCACCTTCAAGTCGAAAGCATCTCGTTGATGCGTTCCGACTTCGGGGGCTAATGATAGGGCCATGTTCCACAGGCCCTTTGTTTTAAACTGGGCCATAAAAGACTGGGATTCGGACCTCTCTAAGAGGCCAACCCGACGTCATATGAAAAGCCCAAAGGTTCACTAAGCCGGGGCCCAATACAGCGGCCTCAAATCATATAGCCCTAAAATAGGCTCATGCCAACCGACATACGGGATAGCCGTGGAAACGGCTAGCTTAATGCCCACGTCCCAGTAACGGTTGGCATAACTGCCCACGTTCTCCATAAACGCCTGAGATGGCAGTTATGGCTGGACTATATAAGGCAGTGATTTCCATTAGACAGGGGACGCAATTCTGACGAAGGGAGAGATCATACAGGTTAGAGTCCGAATCTCTCATAATTCTCTCCGAGTTCCTAACTCGATCCACATCTCGGCCTGTCATCCTTTGACAGGGCGAATCCAATCCAGTCTAACTTTCCATATGACCTCATATCCCGAGATAGGACGTATCACCCTGAAATTACTCAAATTCTGAGTTTAGATTTGAAATCCGGACCAATTCAGTCCGAAGTGAAATACATTGTATTATTTTAACAAAATAGATATGATGGTTTAGATTTTAACTAAAAATTTGGGAAATAAATCTGTTGTTACTTCTTGTGAATAACATAAACATGTTATTCTGATCTCAACTGTTCAAATTTTTTCATTCGAGAATCTTAACAAAATAAGTTTTTCATACACGAATTCCAACAAAAACCAACAATTGAGATCGGAATAACATGTTCATATTATTTCCCACAGATTTATTTCCCAAAAATGAGATACCTTAGGTTAGAGTGGGAAAAACGTGCAGTGCAGTGCCGTGACTAATACGCCGTGACTTTGGTCACGTGCCGTCCCGTGACCAAGTTAATTTTTCACGTACCATGCCGTGCCGTGACAAAAATTACGAGGGGTGGTCAGGGCACGCGAATGGTCACGGCACGCGAGTCACGCCGTGACTCGCGTGCCGTGACTAAGTCGTGCTGTGACCAAAAGTGCTGTGACCAAACGTGCCGTGACCAAAAGTGCCGTGACCAAATGTGTCGTGATCGGTTACGTTAGTCACGTTTGATCGCATTTAAAGTTTAAAAAAAAAATATGATACGATTCTTTAAAATTTAAATTGAAGAATTAATGTTGAAAGAAATTATTGATGCTAAAAACATATTTTTTTGTCCAGAATTTAGAATTTAATATAAATTAATGTCGAATTGTGACTGACGTGTCTACCGTGCCATGCCATTCTGTGTTCCGTGCCGTGCCGTGACTAAGACAATTTTCGTGCCGTGCCGTGCCGTGTCTTCTTTGCCAACTATTGGTCACGCCACGCGAGTCACGGCACGTAACCGACATGCGTGCCGTGCCGTTCCGTGTCGTTCCGTGCAGTTCCGTGACAGAGTCGGCTCCGGCGTGCCATTGTTCCCACTCTACCTTAGGTGATGTCATATAAATACCGGAATTTGCCTGTAGGCCGACTCCAAGGCAACTTCCTTTGGTGATGAAATGTGATTATGTAGAATTAATAATCACTAAACTCTTTCCACGTGTATTGGAGCCATTTTTCTAGACAAACGGCGGTTCCCATTTGTGGTTATATGTGGCCGTTAACCAACACCTGGGCGGAGCAGGTGAATAATAGAAGCTATGCGTTACTAGTTACTACTGTGCGTCAATGATCTATGGCATACTTTGCTTCATCAATTCGTTATAAAGAATCAGATCTTCTTGTTCTATGACATACTTTGCTTCATAAATTCGTTATAAAGAATCAGCTCTGCTTGTTACGCCGCAAGTTTGGACTTTGGTATTTGAGGTTTGTCCTTTGAATTCAGATCCAGTGAAGTAACTTTAAAGTTCATATAACTAAATATCTGACAATTATCTGTTCTATATTCGTATTCAAATCCGTATCCGTAAATTATCCGCTCCGTATCCGTATTCGTTTAAGACGGATATGGTTTTAAATTTTGATATCCGTTTACTATCTGTATCCATATCTGCTCATTGAAAGGCGGATACGGATTTAATATTAGTATTATCCGCTCCGAATCCGCTCCGTTTACACCCCTTGATTTATGCAAAGTTTTTTTTTTTTTTGAGAGAATTTATGCAAAAGTTGCATTACATAGTTTACTGCTGCTGTCATAAAATGTCATTATAAGTTATATGTGGCCACAACCGACACCTGGGCGGAGCACGTGAATAATAGAAGCTATGCGTTACTACTTACTACCATAGTGACATAACTCGCGAATTATTCGCGAATAATTCGCGAATAATTCGTTTTTTCACCATAGCCGCACCGAACACCGTATTATACGCGGAAAAACGTATAATACGTTTTATTCGCGAATAAAACGCGTATAAAACGCGAGATACGAATTATTCGCGAGAAAAACGCCAAAAAATATTTTTTTGAATTTTTTCAAAAAAAAATATATTTTTTTTTTTTTTACGTTTTTTTTGAAGTATTTTTTTTTTTACTTCCTTGTTGTACCGAATCATTCCCGAATTATACCCGAATCACGAATTTTCGACCTCGCCGAACCGAACCCGAACTTTTGATTTGTTACTATGCTTACTACTGTGCGTCAATGATCTATGACATACTTTGCTTCATAAATTCGTTATATAGAATCAGATCTTCTTGTTCTATGACATACTTTGCTTCATAAATTCGTTATGAAGAATCAGATCTGCTTGTTACGCCGCAAGTCTGGACTTTGGTACTTGAGGTTTGTCCTTTGAATTAAGTAATTCAAAAATTAGATTTTAAATCGGGACCGTTCGATTCGAATCCATAAACATCCTCTAAAGTTCTCGGTCTCCCGAGTCTTTCCCTTGCTCATATATATATCTCGCATCCTATCCACCTCTCAAAGCACAAATTCATCGCTCTCTCTCTCTGAACTTCTTTGGACTTTGCGAATCAAAGAAAAGTCCAAATCCAGTAATTTTAAAAGATTACCTGTTACGGTAAAGGGAAGCATCTGATCTGCTGGCGGAGCACTTACATAATAGAATAGAAGCACGCGAATAAATTCGTTATAAAGAATCAGATGGCTGCCACGTGTCTTCGAAGGTCTTGATCCTAAGTCCCAACACCATCTCCAATCTCCAACTCAGCCGCAACAATGGTTAGCCCCCGTACAAAATTCTTCCTAATTCTTCTTCTACAACTTGTAATTCTGATTTTCGATTATCCCAGCAGTCCAAATTTTACTCTTCCAAACGCATCCCCATTTGATCCACCTCAGCAAACACAATTCAACCACCTTTATTATATGCCAACGTGTATTCACCTCCTCAGTAACTCGAAGGAAGCATTTCAGCAAGTGATCGAACAAAGCTCAACTGATTTGGATTCGAGAAAGAGAATATGTGCTGATATGAGTGCCAATTTCAATATATCCCATGTTTTTCTTCGCATAGCTTTGGAGGTGCTTCTTGATTGTGACAATAATAATCATGATGATATTGTTCAAAATCAAGAGGTTGTCCAACATCCTACGTGATTGTAATCACGACATGTGGATATCAGATCAAATTTGGTCTGCTTTGACTTTTTATGGACCCGTAAGAAAGATTCAGTCTCTCGTGTGATTGGAATCCCTCTAGTTTTAATTTAAGTTCAAGATCATGTCGTTTTTTATCTTTTGTTTTTCTTTTGAAAAAAGGAATAGTATGTTGGTATTTTCTTAGTGGATGATCTTTTAATATCCAATAGATATGTTCAATTACTAAACTATAATAATTGAGATCCCAACTAATCTCTGTTTATTTTTGTATGTTCAATTAATTTTGAAGTGCAACAATCTTATTCACTTCTACACTTCTACTCTATCAGAAAACAGGCTTTGGATCGGCAAATAAATAGTTTACGGAATGAAACATGCACTCAACAAAAACACTACAAATTAATGTCTCGTAAATATCGTTAAACACCCAAAGGTCGAGAATGTAATTAGGGATGGCCCAAGATTCAGAAAAAGAAAACAGAATAAATAAAACAAAAGAAAAGAAAAGAAAACAATATCCAGCCATAACTGTTTCTGTCTCACATGACAGTAGCACATCAAGAAAGAAAAAGGGAAGTCTTAATCAGCTCCTCATTGTCACCACAACTCATCACCAATCAGAGACTGCAGCTTGTAGCTAATAATACAGTTAAGCATGTGCTTTGAGTTGCATAATCCAACATACTGAAAATAAAATAGTTTATATGGTTCCTTGTTGCTGGTTCGTGAAATTCAGCTGGGCCAAGCCCACTTTGAAAAAGAAATAAACTCAAAACAATAAAAAAGAGGCAGTGATCGTGGCCCAACAAAGCTCGCGTCTCCTAATCCTCTCCCAACAAAGCTATATCAGCATCCCATTCTTTTGCAAAAGAAATATTTTGCATTGCGTAGTTGAATGCATGGTAATAAAGTAGTTTTTTTAATGAGTAGGGTTAAAATGCTCTATTAGTTTGTGTCCGTCATGTTCTAAAATTGTTATCTCTATTTTCAAAGTTTAAACAATAGATTTGAACCGCTCAATATGATCTTCATATTAAAATCTGTTTTTCTCTTTCCTTCTGGTACGAGAAAAGAAGGATCATGGCGCTGTCAATCATTCCATTTTCAAGCTTCTCTAAAGTCAAGTAATTATGCACTTTGAGCTAGCTGCTAGTTCAATGGATGGCAACAAAGACTGAAGGATTAAGGGTGAAATATGTCCAGCTTTGGCTAGTTTGTTTTATGCTTTGAAACTTGAGATTTAAAACCAAATAAACCAGCTCAGTGTGCTATATTGGGCCGATGAATGTTACAAGTGGGCTATATTGGGCCGATGAAAATTATTGTCGCTGTTAGAATTATCTTGTATCAAGTATAGAAGCAGGAGCATATCAAAATTAATGTTTTTTTTTTTCGAATATGAGAGCATAACCTACTAAGAATATCTTAGAAAATTACATTTGATTATGTTATTTTTCAAAATCTTTCACACTCTTGTTTAATAAGATGACAAGAAAGTTCAAGATTTCTTATATTTTCGAGATCAAATCAGAAATATAATCACACCACTCTTTTCGGGTCCCCAATGATAATTTTTATTTGGGAAAATTTCATGTATACCCCTAAAAAACTTTGAAATTATGCATTTTTTCCTTCAAAATTCATATATCAATTTTACCCTTCTAAATTTAAAAACTCACAAATTTACTCAATTAATAGTCTTTTCTAGTAAAACTCATTTAAATTTATAAAGTACCCATTTTACTCTTTATCAAAAATCTGGAGACAGTTGAATTCAAAAGGAATAATTGGTTACAAGTCAAATGTCAAAGTCATGTATGGCACCAAATGAAACAGATTGCTCCATTGAAAAATCATTGGTATGGTGAGGCGGATATTGTTTGCTGATCTGATATTTTTTTAGTTGATTTAGACAGTTCCTTTTTTCAAATGTTAATTACACTTGCATGTATAAATTTCTTTTGCCGGCGTAAACAATAACAATACTAGCTAGCATTCCTTGTTAATTTATTGAAAATTTGAAATATATTAAAAGTATGGTAGTTTTGAAGGGAAAAAAATCAAAGTATTAAAGATTGGGGACCTCTGAAGAAACTTACCCAACATATATATAGAACTAGTTTTATCTCGTGCTGCATTATTTGATTTTGCCTACATACAGATGCCACCTCTATCTTCTTCCCTTTTCCTTCTCTCATGGCTTCTTCTTTCCCTAGTAGAACAAACCTCATGTCTCCCATGGCAAAACCAAAAATGCTATCATTCGGCCGATACTCAACCTATCCTCTCCTGAAAATAACAACAACAGATGACTTGTTGATGGCCTTTCAACTGGCGAAAGCAGAGGCGACAAGGCAGGCGACAATAGCAGGAAGACAATCTTACGCTAGGATTCTCAGCAGGAACCTCCCGGTACCACCAGCAAATCGCAGCATCAGTAATGAGACGGCTCAACCACCTGAGAAGACCTTCAACCACCAGCACGGGGCTCGAGCACCGGCTTTTAATGGTGGTTCAGGGAACATTAAGACACCCAAACTAGGGGATGATGAGGGTTGGACTCTAGTAAGAAGAAAGCACAGAGCACCTCACACTACCAAGGCTAAGCTAGCACTAAGCCCGCACCAGCAGAATCTCAAAAAGGAAAATAGGTGCTTTAACTGCTTTGGCAAAGGACATAAAAAATATTTGTGCAAGATTCAAGTTCGGTGCATTAAGTGCTTTAAACTTGGCCATTTCTCACGACAATGTCAGCCAAGTCACAACAAAGAGAAAGAAGGTAAAGGAGCAGTAAATGCAAACACAGCGACCAGAAGTGAAGTTAATAGAGCAGTAAATGCAAATACAGCTGCCAGCAAACACACATCTATAAAGGAAGTCAAAGAGATGGTTGCTCCTCACACCACCAACAACCAGCCACAGACAGACAACCCCAAAACTTCACACAGTAAAAACCAAAAGATGGACCTCTCAGACTGGGAACATATCCCACTTCAGAATCCTGACTTTGTGGAGGCCACCAGAGCGGAAGACATTCACGTCTTCTTAGAAGACAGAGAACAGCTCTACCCGACAAATCAATTTCTAGAGAGAACGGCAATAGTCATGACAGGCCCAAACGAGAACACGCCCTTCCTAGCACACAGACTGGCCACGAGACTGGCAATGTACTTTAGAAGGCAACAACGTGAATTCAAAGTGCGGAAGGTCCACCAATCCATTGGGGATTTCATTGCGATATTCCCAAACAAAGCCATGCTCAAAGAGGCGTGTGAGGTCTGCGTCTTCACCTTAGGCCCGGGGGTAGACATCCAACTCGCCCCTTGGTCAAAAGAAGCGGGGACAATGTATGACCCCACCAATAACCTCGCCAGGATAAAAATCTACGGCCTGCCACTCAACCGTTGGAATCGACGGGATGTCGGCACGCTGGTCTCCGGGTTCGGGCAACTCGAGAGGGTGGCACCGTTCTTCAGCAACGACAATTATGAGTACATCACAGCTCTAGTTGACGTGCGCTTCCCATATCGGGTTCCTCGTTATGCCACGGCAGGTACCCGCTCCCAGCCGGGGACAGTCGAATTCGAGCTAGACGGATGGTTATACACCTCAGCCACTCCGTCGCCAGTGGAACACCGTAACACCCGGGAAGACCGTGGTCAGATATCAAGGGACGGCTCAAACAGGATAGTACACCACGCCACACCGGCTCGACACTCTACCACAGCAAACCACAGAGCGAGACTTACAGATGGCAGAGAAAGACATGCACCGGGTCGACAACATACACATGCAGTAGATGTGCCGCCGATACTAGTGGAAATTTCGGATGTAAATGAAAATGAGGTGAACGAACACATAGAAGTTCTGGAAAATATGCAGATGGACAGAGACAAAGGGCAGCAGACCACAATAGAGGGAGAGACAACCGCCGGCGACACCACAAACCACCAAACAGAGAGGGGCACGGCCAGAATGGAGAGGTCAGCAGGAAAAAGAACTGGAGAAGAGCATACACACCAGCCCAATGGACACGGGACCGTTCTCACCCAAATGGAGAACAGTGAGACAATTCAAACCGAAAAGGACAGCTCAACACCCCAGGCAGTTCAAGAACAAGACGTTTTTCCCGTTGGCGCCGAACTTGCTACGCGTGTTCTGCCACACGGGTACGAGGAGATAATTATAGCTGATGGAAAAGGTGCGAAATACAAAGTTCTTTGGGATACTCTCGGGTCTAGTATAGTGAAAGAAGAGGACATAAAAGCAATCAGGACATTCTACAATGAGATTTTTCAAAAAGGTGAGTTTGACATTCTATTCAGAGGAAAGATTTTCAAAATCAATGGGTCCCAGGCTGGCAACACCTCACCACAGGAGAAAAAGCTCACTCATACAACAGAAAAAATGGTAGACGCAAAGCAACTGGAAGAAATAATTGCCACTCTGATTGGGCTGAAGCTCTCTTCAGCAGGAAACGGGCCGCCACAAGAAATCACGGGCCACAGAACAGAGAAGACAGTCAGCCCGAACCCAACAACTCAGCTGGGACCCAAAAAGGCTAACAGGCCGTGCGACAGTCCAAATAACGGGCCCAACTCAGCCCAGCTAGCCGCACTAATACCTTCGGCTGGGCCTTTGCAACAAGCAGCAGACGGGCCCAAGTTCAGCTCCGAAGAAAGCAGCCTGCCTCATAGTAAGCTGGACCAAATACAAAATGCAACCGAAAGGGCCCTCCTTGCCCAACCAATTCCAGCACAAAAAGTGACAGGGACTACACACCAGGAAGGAGAGGAAGGAGAGGAAGGACCGCCAGGCTTCCCAGGTAGCCCGAAGTACGCTAAACCGGCTCCCCGAAGAAGCCCCAAGTTGGCTTCCAAAGCCGACGGCTTTTACACCCATCCAGAGGAGAGAGCAAGAAGGGTCACCAAGCCATGGTCAGTTTCCTGTTTTAAGAAGGCGCACAAGAAGAGAGCCAAAGTTTCACCGATCCAACTGTACTACATGCAATCCCTCAATTGTCTCTCAGACGAGCAAGCAGAGGCGATAATCAACCAAGCGGGGATTGAATTGAGAGGAGATGTAAAGACCGCAACCAAGGCAATAGTGCGTGGCGAGTAATCGAGTGGCAAGACAGACGAAGGAGGAGGCAATTTTGGATACCAGTGAATCTTAAGGTTTAGAATGATAGACACAATGTATGTTTTAAATTTTACTCTTAAAGTAGTAGTAGCTAGTTGGGGTGTATTTTGGGACAAGGTAAAGGCAGGTCAGTGGTACTATACTAAGGACTGGGAGCAAATGGAAAGGGGGAGTAGAGGCCAGGTAAGAGCACTGGAATTTTTGGGGATAACAAGGTATGAATTTCCAGGTGCGCAGGGGCAGTTTAGAGAAATAGATGATCATTTAGCAAGGCAAGTAGGTAGGGTAAAAGAAAAGTTCTGTAAGACCTCCTCTTTCAATGCAATTATTCTTATGCACCTGTTGGTTGTCATTTGGTTTCTTTATGGAGCACAAAACCAAAATTAAGATTATATCCTGGAATGTCCGGGGTTTGAACGAAAGATTGAAGCGTTTGGCAATAAGACAAACTTTCTTTTTGGAGAAACCAAATATCATCTGCATACAAGAAACCAAGCTAAGAAATGTAGATGTCAACACAAGAAAGGAAATATGTGGAGGAAGGCTAAATGAATTTCAAACTTTAGACGCTAATCAGACAAGAGGAGGAATTTTAATAGCATGGCAAGGAAGACGATTCTCATTAGTCTCACACAAAACAAACACCTACAGCTTATCAGTCATCTTGAGAGATAACACATTGGAGGAAGACATCAAAATCACATCGGTATATGGTCCAGCAAGGCCAATGACAAGGGATTACTTCTTCCAAGAGCTGCAACTAGAGGAGCCCACGGATGGTACACCATGGCTACTTTGCGGAGACTTCAACACCACCCTACATCACCAAGACAGAAACAATGTCTCAACAGATACAAGATGGCCGAATGCCTTTGCTGACCTTATTTTGGAACTAGGTTTGATAGATATACCAATGACAGGACGGAGATACACTTGGTCAAACACAAGAACGGTACCGACCCTCGCAAAACTAGATCGCTTTCTACTGTCAACAGAATGGAGCTCAATCTTTTCAACATCAACCCAGCGAACACTGCCTAACACCAACTCGGACCACAACCCAATACTCTATGAAGCAAGAACAGCAATAAAAAAAACAAAAATATTTAGATTTGAAAACCTTTGGCTGAAATCGCAGGAATTTATAAGCTTTGTAAAACAATACTGGGGCAGCAAAGAGACAGCAACCACACCACTCCAACTTCATGACAAATTTAGTGAACTACAAAGGCAAATCTCAAACTGGACTAAGGACAGAATTGGCAACATAAAAAGGCAGATCCTTGTATGCAGAAATTACATGGGATGGTACGATAAAGTGGAGGCTTCAAGACCACCAACACAACTGGAAAAAATTGTGCGAGCAAGGGTAAGAAAAAGATTCACCGAATTAGCAGCATATGAAGAAGAATTATGGAAGCAAAGGGCAAAAACAAAGTGGCAATCGGAAGGGGACAGCAACACGGCTTTCTTTCATGCATATGCCACCACAAGCAAAAGGAACAACAACATAGGAGCAATCCACCAAAATGGCCGTATCTACAAGGATCAGAAAATGAAGGCTGCCATATTTAGAGATTTCTTCATTAATCTGATGGGGAAAACAGTGCAAACAACACAAGAAATTGAATGGTCAGTACTCTATCCAATACAGCAAGACTTGTCCGATCTTGGGAGACCCGTAGCAGTAGAAGAGATAAAAAGAGTGATTGAAGAGTGGCCGCCTAATAAGGCACCAGGACCAGACGGACTAACGGGAGAATTCTTCAAAACCTTCCAAGACATCCTGATCCCAGATATTCATGCAATCATATCCGCCGTAACATCATCAAACCAACTACTCGAGCCGCTCAACTCATCTTACATAATTCTCATCCCAAAAATCCCAAACCCAACCAAACCATCAGAGTTCAGACCCATCAGCCTCATCCATAGTTGTCAAAAAATCCTCTCAAAATTACTTGCCAACAGGCTACAAAGATACATGGACGACATTATCTCAAAACCACAATCAAGTTTCATCAAAGGTAGGCAGATTTCTGAGGGATTCATATATGCAAGAGAGGTACTCCACTTCGCAAAAAAGACTAAAACACCCTTAGCCATCTTTAAAGCTGACATCCACAAAGCTTTTGACACAATTGATTGGAGCTTCTTTCTGAAGATCATGAATGCACTAGGATTCCCTCAAATTTGGATTCAATGGATAAATTGCCTGGTGCTCAGAGGCACATCTCAAATCAGCATTAATGGTCTTATTGGGAAAAAAGTAATACTGAAAAGAGGAGTACGACAGGGAGATCCCTTATCCCCGCTGCTTTTCATTCTAGCAATTGATTTCCTACCAAGATGGATGTCAAGATTGCGAGAAACAGGAGCACTTAAGATGCCACTACAAAACATGGAACCGTGTTTGCTTTACGCGGATGACGCGATTTTCTTTGTCAAACCTGATGTACAGCAAATACAAATTCTCAAGTTAACACTATCAGTATTCCAGAAGCTCACGGGACTCACAATCAACATGGAAAAGTCGGAGTTCATACAACTCAACTCAGCACAATTCGATACCCATCAGATCCAACGCATGTTGGGATGTAAAATAGGCAAGATGCCTATGACCTACCTTGGCTTACCACTCTCAGACAAGAAGATCCCATGCCAGGTGTTCAAAGACTTCATACAAAGAATAAGAGGAAGGCTCACGGGTTGGGCAGCAAAATTCTTGAGTCTAGCGGGTCGAATAGTCCTCATAAATTCGGTACTCTCGGCTATACCCATCTACCTCATGACAGTGATCAGATTGCCTCAGTGGGTCATTGAAGAAATTGACCGTATAAGGAGGAATTTTCTATGGCAGGGTGCTCAACAAGAAAGGAAAAAAATCCATCTAGCAAATTGGGATCTAATTTGTGTACCTAAGAAGATGGGGGGACTTGGCATCATGAATCTAAAGAATTTTAACAATGCACTTTTAGCAAAATGGTACTGGCAATGGCATCAGCAGCAACCCAAACTTTGGAAGACAATTTTTTCTGAAATTTACTGCCAACAAGACCCATTTGGAATATACGACTCCTACTTCTTCTCAACACATTTGAAGGAAGTTCAGACATTCTGTGATATCTTCATGCAAAGACCAATAAACCATGGCAGAAACATCAAGCTATGGAAGCACGATTGGGGAGAAGGAATCATCAAAAATTGGTTGATAGCACTGTATACCTTTGCCATAAATCAAGAGATATGCCTCCAGGAGTTCCGACTCACAGCAGACCTGTCACAGCTATTCGAACATTCACTTTCAGAGAAAGCGGAGGAAGACCTACAACACTTATATAAACTACAACACGACTTGCAACAGCATTGGGCGACATCACAGTTGATTGACGGCAATACCATCTGGAAACCACAAGAGGGCAAGGGCTTTACAGTAAAATCAGCGTACACCACAATCTGCGATACTCCGAGAATTAAAACTAAAACCGATAGCATCTGGACACTCAAAGTTGCTCCAAGATGCAGAGTCTTCGCGTGGCTGCTTTACAACAATAGGTTACTGACAACAGAGGCATTGCGCAATAGGGGAATAGAAATGGTGGGAATGTGCTATATGTGCAGAGCCAGTGATGAAGACGCTAAGCACCTCTTTAACAACTGCCCCCAGTCCAGGGCAATTACCAGTACAGCGCTACTGGCCTTGCAGATACCAGAACCAACACAACTCAGCCCAGGATATATAGAAATGATGGTGGACAAAGGGATTCCCAGCAGAGCACGCGAGGCCGTCGTAACCGCAAACTTCATTATATGGAAAGAAAGGTGCAACAGAATCTTTCGAGATACAGCCAAAACGACACAACAACTGGTGAACGAAATAACAGAAATGAGAAGACTAGAAGGAAGGTTACAAGCAAGCAGCAACTTGGATCATGGTTGAAAAGCTAGGAACTATTACACAACAGTTAGAAAACCAGAAACTGGGCTACTAGATTTCTACATATCAATTGTTTCTTCTTTCTTTTCTCTTACTTTTTTCTTTTCCTCTCCCTGTTCACGTAGAACCCTCTAGGTTCCTTTTCTTCTTTGTTTTTATACTTTCTTCACCAAACACCACTGGACTCTCTACTTGAGAGCACACATCATTGTAACCGTTTATGGTTAATATAAAGTGGGGCTAGACCCCTCTTGTTTCCTCAAAAAAAAATGCTATCATTCTTCATGTGGAAATCTGCAAATAAAGTACCCATTCGATGCATCAGCATGCAATACTACTGGTCCTAAATACGAGCTAAACTGTGAAGGGAACAAAACTATTCTTCAATTATTTGAACCAGAGAAGTATATCGTTACTACAATAGATTCGCAGCTCCAGCTTATCAATGTCTTGACTGAAAGATTTGTCCAAGGCAGTTGCACTGTACCAACAGTATCGCCATCTCATTCAATGTTGAAAGGAAACTACTACGCTTTTAGGTGGGGATCATTAGTGAAGTGCAGAGAATCAATTTCGAATCATTCCATGTATATGCCAGTTAGCTGTATGAGTACAAACGACTCATTTGTTTACCTAGCAGTAGATGCATACCAGGTAAAATTCCTCCAGCGACCGTGTTCCTATCTTGCCATGCTTCCTATATCAGATAATATTACAGGCACTGCTTTTGAGCTTCTCCAGAAAGGATTTACACTTGAATACAGCTGGCCAACACCCTTCTCATGGATTGAAATCATTGAATCTTATGCATCACTAATTGGAGCGATACTGCTATGTATGTCATGACTTGTAAATATTCTGTTAAATTTTATTTTCATTTTGTGCTACAGAAAGATAGAGATGCAATTTAAAAAAAAAATCTTATTTCACACACCAGCAAAAGGATATGTTGATTACACCAAATTGGAAATGTTTTAGTTGATGCCTAGGATAGCTTAAACAATATCAATTTTCTTTTTGTGTAAATGTTTTGATCTGACTAAGAGTATGGATGATGTCGATTGCAGCAAGGATGCTTTTCATCAGAATTTTCCTCATGCCGCCTACTATTTTGGTGTTCCTCGCCTACCTTGTGCTTAAATCGAAGACATCCACTGACAATGTAGAGAGATTCCTTCAAAACCTAGAAAGCCTTATGCCAACAAGGTATGCATATACCGACATCATCAGAATAACAGGAAACTTCAGACAAAAACTCGGGCAAGGTGGATTCGGCTGTGTATTTAAAGGCGTGCTTCCTGGAGGTATTCTCGTAGCGGTGAAGGTGCTAGGCAACTCGAGTTGCAATGGAGATGATTTCATCAATGAGGTCTCCTCTCTAGGTAGAATCCATCACTTCAATGTGGTCAGGCTCATTGGGTTTTGTTCTGAAGGATCAAAAAGGGCTCTCATCTATGAGTACATGCTGAATGGATCTCTTGACAAATGCATTTTCACTGCTAGCAGTAATAAAAGGGGACACCACACTTTTACCGTGGCAAAGCTCAATGAAATAGCCTTGGGCATCGCACGCGGTATCGAGTATCTGCACCGAGGCTGCAACATGCAAATTTTGCATTTCGATATCAAACCAAACAACATCTTGCTTGATGTGAATTTCACCCCCAAAATTTCTGATTTTGGTCTGGCAAAGCTGTATCCAAAGGAGTACAGCCTTGTGTCAATAAGTGCTGCAAGAGGAACCATTGGTTACATGGCTCCTGAATTAATATCCAGGAGCTTTGGTTCTATATCACACAAATCTGATGTTTATAGTTTCGGAATGCTTCTGATGGAAATGGTTAGTGGTCGAAGAAATGCTGATCGCAATATCGATAGGCTGAGCCAGGTATACTATCCGTCGTGGATATATGGCAAGCTGATTAAACATCAAGAGAATGATATTAGTGAAAATTTAGATCTATCTGAGGTGGAAAAGAAGCTTTGTTTAGTAGCACTATGGTGTATACAAATGAAGTCGTCGGATCGCCCTGATATGAGTAGGGTTATTGAGATGCTCGAATCAGATCTTGATTCACTGATCAGAATGCCACCAAAGCCGTTTTTTGCATCGGATAGCTCAGCCGATGTAGCTCAGGTTGAAATGGCTCATTCATCTCATCAGCTACCTGTTATCTCAGAGTTCTCGAGTGAGCAATATACCCCCAGTTATCTGTAATCTTAACACTAATTTTAATTTATGCATAGTTTATGTTATATAATTAAAGCCAATATATACTTTTGTAAAAGGAGAATGTCATTATTATTTGGTTATGTGAATTTCAATATATTGCCTTCCAATGTTACTTTGTTTGATATTTTGCCTTCCTTGAAACTCGTACTTGTAACTTGTGGTGGTTCTCTGGTCAAAGTCTTCAAAGTTTAAAATTATATTATAGGAGGAGGGTTCAAATGCCTTCATTTTTTGTGCCTCTGTTATGCCTCTATTTTTAAAAACTTTAATAATTCAAAATTTGAAACTTAAAAGTAAAAATAAAACCGTTAGATATGATTTACATCATTTCTAGACGTTAATTTTTCAACTTATTGATTCACATAAAAACAAAATTGAAATGTGATAATTTTTTATGAACACATAGAAAAAATAACATAGATCATATCTAACGGTTTTATTTTGACGTTTATAATTAAATTTTGAGTTATTAAAGTTTCTAAAAATGAAGACATGTTGGAGGCACAAAAAATTAATGAAGGCATTTGAACCCTCCTCATATTATATTATTGATTTTCTTTTATCCATCCGATTTAAGGTTTTGTTTCTCCTCATTTAAAAGGTATGTGTTTGATACGCCTAATGTATACAATATAATTCTTAACAAAAAAAAAATATATTACTTATTTCTTTGTTTATTAACTGTGCAGTTAATTAATCAGAATTTGTTACCATTTTATATTCTCCAATGTATTGAGACAAAACTATTTATTTTACAAGATACTGATTTCTATTGATAATTAAGTTTTTAACATAGTAATCAAGAGCTCATATAAAGTAACCTGTGGAACAATAATTTTCTTTTTAACCGATTAAATTGATCAAATTTAAATCCATATAAGGTACCGTCACTGATTAAATTGATCAAATTTAAACCACCGATTTAGTTGTTTGTTTTTCTTTATTCTTGGTATTTGTGACTATTCGCCATTTTTGGTATTTCATGAATTTGGATCTCTTTTGTATTTGGGCATCTACGAGTAGAGGAGGGTTCAAATACATCATGATTTTGTGGTCCAATATGCTCCATATTTTTTATTTTCGTTTTCAAAATCCGAACAGCCGATCTGAACCGCTCAACATGATCATCATAATAAAATATTCTTAGAGATCAAATTTTATATTTTTTTAGAATTTTTTTACTATTTTTTTAGATAGGTACAAAATCATTGTTAAGGATGTTCTGGATCACCCGAAAAAAGTGATATTGTACTTATGTAAGAATAGTAAAAAAATTTTAAAAAATATAAAATTTGGTCTCCACGAATAATTTATTATGAAGATCATATTGAGCAGTTCGGATCGACTGTTCAGTCTTTGAAAATGGTGATAACAATGTGAAGCATATTGGAGCACAAAATCACGGTGCATTTGAACCCTCATATTATAGAGGAGTATTCCCTAAACTTGAGAAATTTCAGACCTTCTGTAAAAAAATCCCACATTATGAAGCCCAAAACCTACCTACGGCCCAGAACTGAAAAATATCTATTTCCTAAACTCTATATTATCCAATTAATTAATTAGGCCCAGCCCAGCCCACTTCCTTCAATTTATTTTTCACACGATCTTGTTTTCTTCTTCTTTTTCTTAAATTTAAATTTATGTATCGTACAAGATTTGTGGCTGTATTATTCGTGAAATATATAAAAAATTCTTTTCTTTCTAAAAGTTTCAACACTTACATATATTTATAGTATAGAAAAATAAATTATTTTCCGGATTATACTATAATATTATAGTGCAATCATAAATATTAGATCTGTAATAGATGGGAAAGATAGCCAACAACTGTAAATTATTTCTTGAGTTGTAATTTTAGAAGAGGATTTAAGCAGGGTTTTTCTTTTTGAGTAGTATTTGGATGAGCGAGCTAATTCTAAATTTTTCTTTGGGTTAATTTCGAACGAGCTACTAATTACGAGTTTTTTTGTTAGTCATAGGAAAAAAAATTGTTCGAATTTAAATTTGTCATTGAAAAATTTGAAAAAAGTCCCAAAATTGTATAAAACAATTGAAAAAGTTTGTAAAATGCAGAAAAAATTGTTGGAGATTTTATTCTCATGTTTAAGAATATTTTAATTTTTCTTATACAGATTTTAAATTATTTATTGGAAAAATATGAAAAAATTGTAAGTCCAAAATTATTGAAAAAAATGCTGGAAAATTATTATGAAGTCATGTGAGAATTGTATGTTATAACGTTACCGATGACGACATATCATTTAAAATTTTCAAATTCCTAGTATCATTAGGAATGAATACTTGAGATATAACTCACACATACAACATTACTAGTTGATGCTTGGCACAAGTTATGTATTTTTTCTTAAAAAAATTTCCATTAAAATCCAACAAAAAAATTGGAGACAAAGCCCACATGCAGAGTAAGAAAGAAAAATGACATTTCTAAAAAAATATAGGAGTAAAAAATGAGAGGGATGAAGTGAATAACGGTAAAATAACGTTAATATAAGTTGGAATTTGATAAATAGGATCTAGGGTGATAGCTACATAGTTTTTTTTTTTTTTTTTTTTGAAATATAAATGTGGAGGTCTAGTCTCCCTATTCCATTAAGCTACATAGTTCTTATCCATATTTTTATTTGATAAGCTAAAGATTTTTGTTTCTCATTTGTATCTTTATTTCATAAGTTACTGAAAATAATTTTATATGTACTTGCCTTATAAAATACGATAGTGTCAGAAAAAAAAACAATGAGCAATATTGATCTCTTAAAAATGAATTTTTACAATATCTTTTTCATATGAGAATCAACCTTTATTGTAGTGATTAAGATAATATTTTTAGAATGAAAGGTCGTAAGTTCGTAATTGAAATTATTATTTTTATAAATATTTAAAATTGAAATTATTAATCTTTTTTTCGAAAAATATTATCCCCTCCACCTTAACAACAATCATGATTTATCTTGTAGAATTTTTTTCTTAATTGGGTATCCCCTGAAATAACTCAAATTCTGAGTTTAGATTTGAAATCCGGACCAATTCGATCCGAAGTGAAATACATCGTATTATTTAACAAAATAGATAGGATGGTTTAGATTAAAACTAAAAAATTGGGAAATAAATCTGTTGTTACTTCTTGTGAATAACAGAAACATGTTATTCTGATCTTAACCATTCAAATTTTTTCATTCGTGAATCTCAACAAAATAAGTTTTTCATGCACGAATTTCAACAAAAACCTTAGGTGATATCATATGAATACCGGAATTTGCCCGTACGCCAAGGAAGTAGAATTAATAATGTGATGAAATGTGATTAGCACATGTATGTAGAATTAATAATCACTAAACTCTTGTCAGTATTTGATTGTAATGGAGACGAAATGGTAATGGGAATAGTGTGAATACGCAACCAATTTGTTGCAATTCTAAGTTATATGTGGCCGCAACCAACACCTGGGCGGAGCACGTGAATAATAGAAGCTATGCGTTACTACTGTGCGTGTGCGTCAATGATCCATGACATACTTTGGTTAAGAAATTAGCGTATGTAAAATCTAGCTGCTTTTTACGTGCCCTATTTTAAAAGGTGCAAGGGGTCAGGCTCAACCCAAATATTTTACTCTTTTATTAGTGCATAAGAAGCACCTCGCGCAGGGTTTCAGGTCACAGCGACAGGTGAGTCCCCTTCTCTATACGCTCCCCTCTACTGTTCAGTAAATTCCACTCATATTGGAGGAAGGAAGTGCCAGTTATTTGTTTTGTGTGCAATTTACAACTTACAACACGAATGAAAAAGTAGGTAATACTTTGCTTCATAATAGAAGCTATGCGTTACTAGTTACTACTGTGCGTCAATGATCTATGACATACTTTGCTTCATAAATTCGTTATAAAGAATCAGATCTGATTGGTGGTGCCACGTTTTTGTAAGTTTTTCTGTACGAATTTAAAATGGTGTTTTCGTGCTTTGGAATTAGCGTCCATGGTTCCAACCCAAATATTTTACTCTTCTGCTACTGCATTAAAAGCAGGGCCAGTTATTTGTTTGCAATTCACAATTTACACCACCATCTCCAATCTCCAACTCGCCCGCAACAATGGTTAGCCCCCGTACAAAATTCTTCCTAATTCTTGTTCTACAACTTGTAATTCTGATTTTCGATTATCCCAGCAGTCCAAATTTTACTATTCCAAATGCATCCCCATTTGATCCACCTCAGCAAACACAATTCAACCACCTTTATTATATGCCAACGTGTATTCACCTCCTCAGTAACTCGAAAGAGGCATTTCAGCAAGTGATCGAACAAAGCGCAACTGATTTGAATATTGCAAAGAGAATATGTGCTGATATGAGTGCTAATTTCAATATATCCCATGTTTTTCTTCGCATAGCTTTGGAGGTGCTTCTTGATTGTGACAATAATAATCATGATGATATTGTTCAAAATCAAGAGGTTGTCCAACATCCTACGTGATTGTAATCACGACATGTCCGATGGATATTAGATCAAATTTGGTCTAATTTTTTATTAGAGTTGTTTGAGTTTATTTATAATTCGTGCAAATGATTTATTTATGTAAGAGTTTATTTTAATGTTGAATTTGGTTCAATGCATGTATTGTTTTGAAAGGAAGAGAAAGGCTCTTTGGGTTTTTATTGACCCGTAAGAAAGATTGAAATTCCTCTAGTTTTAATTTAAGTCCGAGATTATGTCGTTTTTTTTATCTTTTGTTTTTCTTTTTAAAAAAAATAGTATGTTGGTATTTTCGGTCAATGGTCTGTTAATTTCCAATAGATATGTTCAAATTTGATTTCTCTCTCATCACTTTGAAGCCTATGCTAAAATTAAAAAAAAAAAAAGAATACTGAACCAACAATCCAACATACTGAAAAGGTTTATATGGTTCCTTGTTGCTGGTTTCGTGAAATTCAGCTGGCCCAAGCCCACTTTGAAAAAGAAATAAAAACTCAAAACAAAAATAAGAGGCAGTCCACTTGGCCCAACAAAGCTCGCCTCTCCTAATCCCCTCCAACAAAGCTATACCAGCATCCCATTTTTTTGCAAAAGGGTTATTCTGTAACATACAAATAAATTTTTTAATAAGTAGGCGTTGACCGTTGAATGCATGGTAATAAGTGTGCCCTCAATTACGTCCCCGTAGAGAAAAACCAGCTTGCTTTTGTGTCTTTTTTATTGTCCCCAGAAAAGTTTAATGAAGGGTAAGGTGAGGAGTAAAAGTTTTTTCATATAAATGTGTGTTTTATAGTTTAAAAATAATAATTAAGAAGCAAAGATGAAGATTTTATTGAAACTTTGAGATATCTCAACTTTCGTGTATTTATGCTTTTGGATTCGTGCAGAACGTATTTTGAACGGTTGAGATTTTTCAAAAAAAAAAAAAAAACACTCAAACTTGAGATATCTTAGAGAAAGCGAATTCGTTGTTCCCCCGGTTACTCCAAAAGACAAAAAGAGTCGAAGACTATTTGTAAGCCCAAAACCCCAACCTCTCTTACTCACTCTTTCTCCTTCTCTTTCTCTCTGCCATGGCTGACATTGCCGGAGCCTCCACGCCTCTCCTCCCCGGCGACGGTGCATCCAGTTGGAGCCAATGGTGGAGACGCTGGCGCTTCCCCATCCCCTCCCTCACCACCAGTCTCCGCATCAAGAACGGCGTCTGGGCTGAGCTTGGCGGAGCTGTCGGTGACCTCGGCACCTATATCCCGATAGTTTTGGCCCTCACACTAGTCAATCACCTAGATTTAGGTATTGCTTTGCCTTGATGTATCTACATCATTGCTATGTTGAACTGTGAGAAAAGAACATGATAGAATTTCTAGGTTGGTTCAAGTTGAGATTTTAGTTGAATTGATGAATTTGATCATAGATGAATTTGATAGCAGATTTGGGGTAAAGATTTTAACAGAGCAGTTTTGGCTTAATGCAGCGCATGGATTATAGAATCAAAATAGCACTGCATATTTGTTTGTGCGCTGCATGAAGTCAAAACTGCTCTGTTAAAATATTTACCCCAGATTTTATGTTGATTTTTTGCTAACAATTAAACTGGCACAAATTTTACAGGCACAACCCTGATCTTCACTGCAGTCTACAATGCCATAACCGGCATCCTCTTTGGCATCCCCATGCCAGTACAGTACATGAAATCCATTGCAGCAGTAGCTCTCTCTGCTTCCCCTCACTTCACTATTCCACAAATCATGGCTGCTGGTCTCTCCACTGTTGCTGTTCTCTTTATCCTCGGAATCACTGGTCTCATGTGTACTCTCTATCGCCTCCTCCCCTTACCAGTTATGCGTGGCATTCAACTCTCCCAAGGCCTATATTTTGCTTTATCGGCCATTAAATACATAAGGTACAACCAAGATTTCACTGCTTCTACTTCTTCCTCAACCTCATCTCCTCGCTCATGGATCGGTTTAGATGGCATAATTCTCGCTCTTTTCACCTTGTTATTTCTCGTAATCAGTACCGGGTCGGGTGATGATCAGGAGAGGAATGAAAATGGGGATTTGGATCGCACCCGGACCTGTTCGTGTAAACCCGTGTCTCGGATCCCTTCTGCATTGATAGTGTTTTTACTTGGTATTTTAATTTGTTTCATTCGGGACCCTTCCATTCTGCAAAATCTCAAATTCGGACCGTCAAAAGTTACAATAATGTCTATTTCTTGGGATGATTGGAAGATCGGTTTCTTACAAGGTGCAGTACCGTAAATCCCTCTTTCAGTACTGAATTAAGTTATAGCAGTTTGTAAACTCTCGCTAGATTTATTTCCAGAAAGCACTGAACTCTTTGCCACGTCAGTATCAGTTAGTGTCGGGCTCATGAACCTAATTGGGTGCTGGTTCAGTGCAATGCCAGTATGTCATGGGGCAGGTGGCCTTGCCGGGCAGTACCGGTTTGGTGGTAGGAGTGGTGCCTCGGTTCTGTTTCTTGCAATTGGGAAACTTATTCTCGGGTTGGTTTTTGGCCATTCTTTTGTCACGATTTTAAGTCAATTTCCAATCCGAATTCATTCTACATTAACTCAAAAGTTTTTGAGGTAATGCAGAGGATACAACATTTGCTGGTCTCTTGTCATCACTGAGTTCGGATCCTTTGAGGTAATGCATTATTTGAGTTTCAATATGGACAGTTCTATCATAATCCAGACCAATCCGAATCAAATTATAATACACAGGGCCCTTTTAAGATTTGGACTAATATAGAATAAACGGATCGGATTCAAACTCGAAAAATGAGGTACCTTAGGTGATATGAATTCTTTCTTCACCAAGGACAGGTTCGAATGAAGTGCTCTACAGAGTTGAACAAATTATGGCCGAATATCTTCGGGATTAATATAATTAAAATTTAAATAATGAACAAATTATGATAATCATGTTTAGGAAATTCGAAATTTAACATGTGTTTAGCAAGTGAAGTAAAATTAAAACGAAGTAAATATTAGATCATTTTGAAAATTGATATTCTATGAAGCAGTTTAAGCTAGATCCCGTTTTCGGTTCTGGTACTAATCAAGGTTACTTATGCCATGGTGTTGTTTGGTTGCAGATTAAGTGGTGGAATAAAAGACTTATTCCACACTTAAGCTGCCAAACAAGAATAAAGGCAGTCGGAATAAGATGGAGTACGAATGAATTTACGACGGTGTAACCAGGGGCGGACCCACATTGGCCTGGGAGGGCAACTGCCTCCCTGAATTTTGAAATTTATTAGAAAAAATAAGCCTGTTTAAGTTTTGCCCCCCTATGGAAATTAATTTTTTCCCCTGGCTAGACCAATAAGCCCAATCCTGTATTGTATTCAGTGCAGTTTAAAAATAAAATTACAGGCCAAGTCCAATTGACATTGAAGTTGTTGTCGTTGGACTGTTGGTGCTGCTTAATAAAAGGAATTAATTCATTCTCCCAATCGTTCACGTTACTGATTAAAAGAAAAAAAAATAGTTGAAGTCCTCGCAATCGTGTCGCCAACTCTAACTTCCTAGCGCTAACTGACAGAGAGATAATTGCAATATATAGAGGATTAGAGCTGTAGCTTCAATTCCCATTACAATCAATTTTGTCTCTAACCAACTCTAACTATTTAGCGCTAACTGCAATCAGTTTTGTATCTAACCAATCTCTAATTGCCTAGTTGTTGTTACTGTTACATCAGTACCAGTATCTTCAATATAACCTCATATTCAAATGGTCAATTGAGGCTTATATCATGATAATTTAATTAATGTAAGAATTCATAGAGACCTGATTAGCTAATGGGTTTGAATCCGATAAGCTATTTGAATCCAATTCTTGCCCTCCTCTGACAAAAATCCTGCATCGCCCCTAGGTCGATCATTCCATTTTCAAGCTTCTCTAAAGTGAAGTAATTATGCAGTTTCAGCTAGCTGGTTCAATGGATGGCAACAAAGGCTTACAAATATATCCAGCTTTGGCTAGTTTGGTTTATGCTAGGGTGGCATCTTTCACACGTATGCTTGTTTAATAAGATGACAATTCTATATTTTCGAGATCAAATCAGAAATATATAACAATTACCATTGATAATTTTTCTTTGGGATAATTTCATGTATACCCCTCAAAAACTTCGAAATTATGCATTTTTCCCTTCAAAATTTATATACCATATTTACCCTTTTAAATTTTAAAACACACAAATTTGCTCAACTAATTGTCTAATTTATACTTGTTATTTTTTGTAAGACAGAGAGAAGAGCTTGGAGGAAATAAACTATATTACAATCTTATTTTTTCTTATTACAAGTGTCTCTATTTATAATAAAAAAATTTAAAAACTAGCCGTTAGTCCAATTCCCTATTATATAACACTATTCTCTATCTAGTAATTATGTAAACAACTAGCCGTTATTTTCCTATATTTGAATCCTTTTCAATATTTCAACAATACTCCGTCATTTTTGTTTCCTAATCATCTCTTCCGATATATCAGAAATGCAAAGACTGGATCTTTACAAATCTAATTGACTAAACTCTTTCTCTTTCAAAATTAATTCTAGTCTAATTTTCAGAAAGAATTTTTAAATTTTAAAATCAGCGGTCTATATCTTTAGAAAAAGTCTAGCTTGCATTAATTGTAATGTAATAAGTAATAACGACATCTCTTGCTAAAATTTCGCCTTAGTCCTTACATTTTTAATCTTTTTTTCCGTTGTTTATTTGGTTTTTCTTATATAGAGTCGGATTTTGGCGCTTATAGTCAACCTCACAAATCCTCTTTCTTTTTTCAAAAATCTTGAAGAAAAAATTATATCCTCTCTCTCTCTCTATTTTTTTTTCTTTTGAAAATTTTCACAGAAGTTGCGAAGTTGTAAGGGGGAATCGAACTCTCAACCTTTGAGTACTATTCAACAATCCTAGGACTTCTCTCCTAGCCAACTGTGCTACCTCCCTTTTCTCCTCTCTCTTTTTTTTTTGAAAATCTTTGGAGAAGCTGACCTTTCTCCTCTCTCTCTCCATCGCATACATTACTAGTTCATGGGATACGTTTTAGCAACTAACTATTTTTTGTAACATAATGCACAAATGAATTGTTGGCTATAAGTTGGCAAAACCGGAACCTTATAAGAAAAAACAAACAAAATTGAAACAAGCTTAAAGTGCAAGGACTAAGGAGAAATTTCTAACCAGGAGATGTCTTTATCATATCAAAATTAATGCGATCTACACTTCTTCTAAAGAAAACATAGACCGCTGATTGTGAATATTTTTTCTAAGAATTTGTATAGAAAATTATTTCTATCTTGACTGGTTGCCAGGACTGCCTTCCACCCTGCTTGATTTGTAACCAAAAATATAGATAAAATAAAATACTAAAGTATTTCCATTAGAGGCGTAGCCAGAATTTTTACAAGGAATAGGCAAATAAAAAAAGTATTATTTTATTATTAATTTTTTATTTACTTTATTGTTAAAATATTGTTTTTATTTTCTTCCGAAACAGAATCGGGAGAATTGTTAGAAATCAAGGGAATCAGATCGTTAACTCGAATTTTCTTGCAAAACTAAATTAAGATAAAATTATTAATGTAAAGCATTAATGTCTAAATTTTACTTTGAAGCATAGCATAGTCATCCTTCAATTGAAATTCAAGATGAACAGTTCAATCTCAGAAAATAATTTAAAGTTCTATATTAAAGTTCGGTCCATTCCTTTGTAAAAGAATTTGGCTCATTCTTTTGAAAAAAAAAATAGGTTCCTCGGAGTCCCACTCTCATACTCTCCTTCCTCTTTTGTTCTATTCTAAAAAATATAGAAAACTCGAGCAAATTTGTAGCGAATATGCCGATTTTACCAAGGAATGAGGCTCAGTCAGGGTAGGCAAAATCCAAATCCAAGCAAACTATATACGGGTTTACAAGCAACTATATACTTTTCTCTAAATAGAAGAAAATTACCAATAAGATACCTTAAAACAATAGCGTTAATTCGTTGTTATCCTTGTAAATGGACTAGTTTTATTTTATTTAATTTGTCATATATATGCAGCAAAGTTTATAGCTGCGTGAAACTCTGCAATATTCCACTCTTTGGAAGGAAAAAATTAAACTAGCATTTATATACCTTGGGAAAATAAATTACTTTTAGTGCCCATTTTAAGATCCGTAAAAGCTTCTGTTATTAATATTCCATTTAATTTACAAGTTGAATTAAAACAAAATTGTTCTCACAAACTTCTAATTTTGAAAAGATGAGTTTTTCTGTGGTATTATCTTTCTTGGAAATTGACGCAATACGTCCCGGGATGGTATTGCGTTTCGAGGTGATAACCGATTCAGACTCGGATACGGACGAAGGGCAACTAGATTCAGACCGATCAAGTATTTATATATACAACTTGAAATTTGATCTACATATTCAACGACCTGGCCGTACTTCTAAGGAATAATTCAACAAGTTTTACTGAATAATATTTTTATTAAGATGCATGCATGACGATCTTCTAGGATTCTTGAAGCAATTAAATAATTTAATAATTTTGACTACATGGGCCGAACTTCCAAGAGAACTTTGAACAATTAATCAAGTTTGACTAGACTACACGGAAGACTGAATAGGCTTTATTAAAAAATTAAAATGTCAGTCAAACTTTCATTGGTTTACTAAAATTTAGTATTTATTTGTTTAAGTTTCCTATGAGAGCTTTTAATTTTGTTTTACTTTAAATATGTATGAAAGTTGTTGTTCCAGCGGTGAATATTGAAATAGAAAAAGTTGTTAGTTTGTATTCTTTGTGAATCTTTACCCTTCTCTATTATCATAAAACCGAGTACTTGAGCTTATCAAGCAAGACAGTATCGGACCGCCTTGTGTCAAAAATATAGAAACTAATGAACATTATATTAAATACAGTATTAACTATTATGAATCTTTGAATTTTTTATCAACGGTTATGATGGATCATAGCACATATTTTAAAGAGTGGCATCCAAAAGATGTTTATATTTTTATTTATTTTCGGAGGGGGTGGAATTTGGGGTGGAAAAAACAAAGAAATTGTGATCTTTCCAAAAAAATCTGAAGGAGACTTGAATTCAAAAGGAATAATTGCTTACAAGTCAAATGTCAAAGTTAGGCATGGCACCACCAAATGAAACAGATTGCTCTATTGAAAAATTAATGGTATGGAGAAAGGGAGATAGTATATTTGATTAGAAAAGAAGTTTTAGGGTTGTTAGTTATTTAAAGATTGAGAGTTTGACTTTTTCTCATGATTTCGTAGCTTATGTGAAGATTTAAAAAAGAAAAGAAAAATCAATGGTATGGTGACGCCGGATATTGTTTGCTAATATGATTTTTTTTTAATTGATTTAGAGTACAGTTCCTTTTTTTGTGTTTTGCTAACATGAACAAATGTTAATTACACTTGCATGTATATATTTCTTTTACCAGTGTAAACAATAACAATACCAGCGGTCTTAGGGACCTCCGAAGAAACTTACCCAACATATAGATAGAACTAGTTTGATCTCGTGCTGCTTTATTTTATTTTGTCTACATACAGCCATACAGATGCAACCTCTATCTTCTTCCCTTTTCCTTCTCTCATGGCTTCTTCTATCCCTAGTTGAACAAACCTCATGTCTCCCATGGCAAAACCAAAAATGCTATCAATCTTCATGTGGAAATCTGCAAATAAAGTACCCATTCTACCTGAAATCCGATACATCAGCATGCAATACTACTTCTCGTCCTGAATTTGAGCTAAACTGTGAAGGGAACAGAACTATTCTTCAAATCTTTGAACCAGAGAAGTATATCGTTACTGAAATAGGTAATTACTATATCAATGTCGTCACTGAAAGATTTGTCCAAGGCAGTTGCACTGTTCCGACAGTATTGCCATCTTTTTCAATGTTGAAAGGACCCTACTACCAAGCATTTAGGTGGGGATCATTAGTGAAGAGAATCAATTTCGAATCATTCCATGTATATGCCAGTTAGCTGTATGAGTACAAACAACTCGTTTGTTTACCTAGCAGTTGGATTAGATGCATACCAGGTAAAATTCCTCCAGCGATCGTGTTCCTATCTTGCCATGCTTCCTATATCAGATAATATTACAGGCAGTGCTTTCGAGCTTCTCCAGAAAGGATTTACACTTGTATACGGCTGGCCATATACCTTCTCAATTAGATATTATGCACAAGAAATTGGAGTGATACTGCTATGTATGTCATGACTTAAAAATATTCTGTTAAATTTTATTTTCATTTTGTGCTACAGAAAGATAGAGATGCAATTTAAAAAAAAATTCTTATTCACAAACCAGCAAAAGGATATGTTGATTACACCAAATTGGAAATGTTTTGGTTGATGCCTAGGATAGCTTAAACAATATCAATTTTTTTTTTTGTGTAAATGTTTTGATCTGATTAAGAGTATGGATGATGTTGATTGCAGCAAGGATGCTTATCATCAGAATTTTCCTCTTGCCGCCTACTATTTTGGTGTTCCTCGCCTACCTTGTGCTTAAATCAAAGACATCCACTGACAATGTAGAGAGATTCCTTCAAAACCTAGAAAGCCTTATGCCAACAAGGTATGCATATACCGACATCATCAGAATCACAGGAAACTTCAGACAAAAACTCGGGCAAGGTGGATTCGGCTGTGTATTTAAAGGCGTGCTTCCTGGAGGTATTCTCGTAGCAGTGAAGGTGCTTGGCAACTCGAGTTGCAACGGAGATGATTTCATCAATGAGGTCTCCTCTCTCGGTAGAATCCATCACTTCAATGTGGTCAGGCTCATTGGGTTTTGTTCTGAAGGATCAAAAAGGGCTCTCATCTATGAGTACATGCCGAATGGATCTCTTAACAAATGCATTTTCACTGCTAGCAGTAATAAAAGGGGACACAGCACTTTTACCGTGGCAAAGCTCAATGAAATAGCCTTGGGCATTGCACGTGGTATCGAGTATTTGCACCGAGGCTGCAACATGCAAATTTTGCATTTCGATATCAAACCAAACAACATCTTGCTTGATGTGAATTTCACCCCTAAAATTTCTGATTTTGGTCTGGCAAAGCTGTATCCTAAGGAACACAGCCTTGTGTCACTAAGTGCTGCAAGAGGAACCATTGGTTACATGGCTCCTGAATTAATATCCAGGAGCCTCTATATCAGACAAATCTGATGTTTATAGTTTCGGAATGCTTCTGATGGAAATGGTTAGTGGTCGAAGAAATGCTGATCGCAATATCGATAGGCTGAGCCAGGTCTATTATCCGTCGTGGATATATGACAAGCTGATTAAACATCAACAGGATGATATTAGTGAAAATTTAGATCTATCTGAGGTGGAAAAGAAGCTTTGTTTAGTAGCACTATGGTGTATACAAATGAAGTCGTCGGATCGCCCTGATATGAGTAGGGTTATTGAGATGCTCGAATCAGATCTTGATTCACTCAGAATGCCAGCGAAGCCGTTTTTTGCATCGGATAGCTCAGCCGATGTAGCTCAGGTTGAAATGGCTCATTCATCTCATCAGCTACCTGTTATCTCAGAGTTCTCGAGTGAGCAATATACCCCCAGTTATCTGTAATCTTAAGACTAATTTAATTTTATGCATATAGTTTGTGTTATATAATTAAAGCCTACATATACTTTTATAAAAGGAGAATGTCATTATTATTTGGTTATGTGAATTTCAATATTTTGCCTTCCAATGTTACTTTGTTTGATATTTTGCCTTCCTTGAAACTCATACTTGTAACTTGTGGTGGTTCTCTGGTCAAAGTCTTCAAAGTTTAACATTATATTATAGGAGGAGGGTTCAAATGCCTTTAATTTTTGTGCCTCTATTATGCCTCTATTTTTAAAAACTTCAATAATTCGAAATTTGAAACTTAGAATAAGTAAAAATAAAACCGTTAGATATGATTTACATTATTTTATCTATGCACATGTAAAATTTTACGATATTTTAACTTTGTTTTTGTTGTCATCAAGAGCTTTTAAAAAAGTACTAATGTGGATAATTTCTAGACGTTGATTTTTCAACTTATTGATTCACATAAAAAAAAAATTGAAATGTGATAATTTTTTATGAGTACATAGAAAAAATAACATAGATCATATCTAACGGTTTTATTTTGAAGTTTATAATTTAAATTTTGAGTTATTAAAGTTTCTAAGAATGAAGGCATGGTGGATGCACAAAAAATAAATGCATTTGAACTCTCCTCATTTTATATTATTGATATTTCTTTTATCCATCCTATTTAAGTTTTTGTTTCTCCTCATTTAAAAGGTATGTGTTTGATACGGCTAATATATACAATATAATTCTTAACAAAAAAAAATATATTATTTATTTCTTTGTTTATTAATTGTGCAGTTAATTAATCAGAATTTGTTACCCATTTTATATTCTCCAATATATTGAGACAAAAATATTTATTTTACAAGATACTGATTTCTATTGATAATTAAGTTGTTTTTAACATAGTAATCAAGAGCTCATATAAAGTAACATGTGTGGAACAATATTTTTTTTAACCAATTAAATTGATCAAATTTAAATCCATATAAGTTACCGTCACTGATTAAATTTATCAAATTTAAACCACCGATTTAGTCGTTTGTTTTTCTTTATTCTTGGTATTTGTGACTGTTCGCCATTTTCGGCATTTTGTGAATTTGGATCTCTTTTGTATTTGGGCATCTAGGAGTATTCCCTAAACTTGAGAAATTTCAGACCTTTTGTAAAATAAAATCCTCTTTATGAAGCCCAAAACCTACCTTCGGCCCAGAACTGAAAAATTATCTATTTCCTGACATCTATATTATCCAATTAATTAATTAGGCCCAGCCCAGCCCACTTCCTTCAACTTTTTTTTCACACGATCTTGTTTTCTTCTTCTTTTTCTTAAATTTAAATTTATGTATCGTACAAAATTTGTGGCTGTATTATTCGTGAAATATACAAAACTTTATTTTCTTTCTAAAAGTTTCAACACTTACATATAGAGTATGGCTAATTTGCTGCTGGCAACATTTCAGCCAGCTACTGCCGGGGCTATATTTAGCCATATGATGTTCAAACAACAAATCCAAACCGTTAGATGTGATCTCTATATTAAAATCTACTTGGAGACCAAATTTTACATTTTTTGGAATTTTTTTACTATTTATTAAGCCACTTTGAAAATTACAGATCATATGGTCCAGACTGTTTTTACTGTTTACCCGGATCAGCAATTTTCGAAGTGGCTTAATAAATAGTAAAAAAATTCCAAAAAATGTAAAATTTGGTCTCCAAGTAGATTTTAATATAGAGATCACATCTAACGGTTTGAATTTGTTGTTTGAACATCGTATGGCTAAATATAGCCCCGGCAGTAGCTGGCCGAAATGCTGCCAGCAGCAACTTAGCCGTACTCCTTACATATATTATTTATAGTATAGAAAAATAAATTATTTTCCGAATTGTACTATAATATTATAGTGGAATCGTAAATATTAGATCTGTAATAGAAGGGAAAGATAGCCAACAATTGTAAATTATTTCTTGAGTTGTAATTTAGAAGAGTATTTGGATGAGCGAGCTAATCCTAAATTTTTCTTTGGGTTAATTTCGAACGAGCTACTAATTATAAGTTTTTTTGTTAGTCACAGGAAAAACATATTTTTTTTGTTCGAATTTAAATTGGTCATTGAAAAATTTGAAAAAGTCCCAAAATTGTATAAAACAATTGCAAAAGTTTGTAAAATGCAGAAAAATTTGTTGGATATTTTATTCTCATGTTTAAGAATATTTTTATTTTGTTTATACAGATTCTGAATTATTTATTGGAAAAAAAAATGAAGAAATAGAAGTCCAAAATTATTGAAAAAATACTGGAAAATTATTAAAATTAGAGGTCAAGTCACGTGAGAATTGTGTGTGTTATAACGTTACCGATGACGACATATCATTTAAAATTTTCAAATTCCTAGTATCATTAGGAATGAATACTTGGGAGATAACTCACACATACTACATTACTAGTTGATGCTTGGCACAAGTTATGTATTTTTTTTTTAAATTCCATTAAAATCTAGAAAAAAAAAAATGGAGACAAAGCCCCACATGCATAGTAAGAAAGAAAAATGACATTTCTAAAAAAATATAGGAGTAAAAAATGAGAGGGATGAGGTGAATAATGGTAAGATAACGTTAATATAAATTGAAATTTGATAAATAGGATATAGGGTGATAGCTACATGGTTTTTTTTTTTTTTAAGTATAAATGCGGAGGTCTAGCTTCTCTGTTCCATTAAGCTACATATATAGTTCTTATTCATATTTTTATTTGATAAGCTAAAGATTTTTTTTCTTATTTATATATTTATCTGATAAGTTAATGAAAAAAATTTATATGTACTTGCTTTATAAAATATGATACTGTTAGAAAAAAAAAACAATGAGCAAAAAGATCTTATTGATCTCTTAAATTGAATTTTACAATATTTTTTTCATCTGAGAATCAATCTTTATTGTAGTGATTAAGATAATATTTTTAGAATGAAAGGTGGTAAGTTCGTAATCGAAATTATTATTTTTATAAATATTTAAAATTGAAATTATTAATCTTTTTTTCGAAAAATATTATCTCCTCCACCTTAACAACAATCTTGATTTATCTTGTAGAATTTTTTTTCTTAATTGGATATCCCCTGAAATAACTCAAAATTCTGAGTTTAGATTTGAAATCCGGACCAATTCGATCCAAAGTGAAATACATCGTATTATTTAACAAAATAGATAGGATGGTTTAGATTTAAACTAAAAAATTGGAAAATAAATCTGTTGTTACTTCTTGTGAATAACAGAAACATGTTATTCTGATCTCAACCATTCAAATTTTTTCATTCGTGAATCTCAACAAAATAAGTTTTTCATGCACGAATTTCAACAAAAACCTTAGGTGATATCATACGAATACCGGAATTTTCCTGTAGACCGAGCTCCAATGCAATTTCCTTTGAATTCACATCCTCCCTGGTACCGTAATAGAGAATCTTTTACAATTATTAGATCTGGACCGTTCTTTTTAACTTGGCACGAATCTCAAAGTCCAATAATACTGCCCCTACGCTAGCTCGAATCTCAAAGCGGTTGAGAGTTAATCTCAAACCGTAAAATAAAGAAAATCTTTTACAGTAAGAGAGAAAATACTTGTCCGTTTCCTTTAGTGATGAAATGTGATTATGTAGAATTAATAATCACTAAACTCTTTTCAGTATTTAATTGTATTATAAACTATATATTTAGACACCATACGGAAACCAGTCACTGGGTTGACCAAATGGTTATGTAAATACCGGCTTCTAGTAACCCTAAAAAAAATAATCACTAAATTCCAAACCAACCAATTTGGAACCACCTTGATTATAGAACACCACATGGATTAGAGCCATTTTTCACACACAGGGCGTATATCCAAAAGGTGATGATGTAATAGAGCTATACTTGTCCGTTTCCTTCGGTGATGAAATGTGATTCCACATGTATGTAGAATTAATAATTCAACCAATTTGGTCTCTATTATAAGTAAGTGTACTTATCAAAATTTCTAGTGTACTTATCAAAATTTGTAGTGCTTATCAAAATTTCCAAAATAGCCAATATCCCCATCACAACATTGAAATTTTTTATTTCTCCATTCTAAATTGAACTTCTTTATTATTTCCCCATCTGTTGATTAATTCTAAAAATTTAAGTTCAACTTATAAATTTATTTTATTTTGAAGTTTATGTCTATTTTGCTCTTATATTTAAAACTAAGATCTCTTTTCTCCTTCATCCTATCTCTATGAAGCTCTTAAAATTCCCTTCCATTCTTTGAATGTACATATAAAACCTTTCCTTCTCCCGCTCTTGTATGTAAAATCTTTCCATTTTCATATGTATATCTATAACAATTCGTGCCAAGCGAAACCTGCTCCTCCCCATATCTTCTCTCGATCTACATATGTATACAAATCTATAAGAGCTACAGTATTTTAGAGAAGAAGATAGAACAGAGAAGATATTATAACTTTGATTTTATTCATTTCCGTATTAATTTGAATACAATGTTTCAAGTCTATTTAAAGCAAATATGTAAAATTCTAGAACCTTCTATACATAGCTAGATTTGCATGACCTTCAGACAGAAAGAATATTTTCTGAAGATAACGTTGGAATTGTGGTGAGCTGTCCATTGTCTTTATGTGTTGAGCTACTGGAGGTATCCATTGATTTCTTCACAGTGGAGTTACTAGAGATATCCCTTGATTCCTTAACAGCCCCCCCGCAAGCTGATGGGGTAGAAGACACCGTCAGCTTGTCGCGAAGGAAAAGAAATCGAGGAGTAGCTAGAGCTTTGGTCATGACATCTCCAATTTGGTCGCGAGAACATAGGAAGCTGATGCGAAGCTGTTGAGAAGCGACACGCTCTCGTACAAAATGAAAATCCAATTCAACATGCTTAGTCCGAGCATGGAACATTGGATTTGAAGCGAGAAATGTTGCACCAATGTTGTCACACCATAGCATAGGGCTGGAAGGGAGAGAGACCTGTAGCTCGGTAAGAATGTATTGTACCCAAATTAACTCAGCAATGGTGATAGCAAGGCTTCGATACTCAGCTTCTGTGCTGGAGCGAGAGACGGTCGGCTGTTTTTTTGAACTCCAAGAGATGAGATTTGGTCCTAAAAAGATGCAGAAACCAGAAGTTGAGCGACGGTCATCAGGGCAACCAGCCCAATCAGCATCACAATAGGCATGGAGAGAAAGAGATGTAGCTGGTTTGACCATTAGACCATGAGAGATAGAACCATTTAGGTAGCGCAATATTCGTTTCACGGCAGACCAATGAGAAGTAGTAGGATTGTGCATGAATTGTGAAGCTTTGTTAACGGCAAAGGCTATATCAGGTCTCGTGATAGTCACATATTGAAGAGCACCCACAACGGAGCGATAGAGATGAGCATCATCCATTGGGTCACCATCATGTTTGGAAATGGGAGTATTGGCGACCATAGGTGAAGGGCAAGATTTGGCATCAGTCATGTGAGCACGGTGAAGAAGGTTGCGAATGTAAGAGGCTTGGGAAAGATGTAAGCCACTAGAGGAACGAGTGACTTCAATGCCAAGGAAATAGTGGAGGGGACCAAGGTCTTTGATAGCAAATTGAGTTTGCAGGTGACTAATGATAGATGTGACCGAATCTGAGTGGCTGCCAGTTATGATGATGTCATCAACATAGACCAGCAAAAAGACGGTATGTCCACCAGTGTGAAGCACAAAGAGAGAAGGATCATAGTGAGAGGGTTTGAAGCCAAGAGCAAGAAGAGAGGCACTCAAGGTGTGGAACCAGGCCCGGGGCGACTGTTTGAGACCGTAAAGGGCTTTGGAAAGAAGACACACATGGTGAGGATGATGGGGGTCGAGAAAACCGGGGGGTTGCTGCATGTAGACCGTCTCCTTTAGGTCGCCATGGAGAAAGGCATTTTGGACATCCATTTGCCGAATGGACCACCCATATGTGATAGCCACCGATAGAACAATGCGAATCGTGGTGGCACGAACAACCGGACTGAAAGTCTCGAAATAATCAATTCCTTCTTGTTGATTGAAACCTTTGGCGACTAAGCGGGCCTTGTACCGGTCAATGGAACCATCGGGATGTCGTTTTAGCTTATACACCCATTTGCAACCAATGATATTCTGATTTGGAGGAGGGGCAACAAGTGTCCAGGTTTGATTTTTTGCGAGGGCATCAATTTCCTTGGCCATGGCAGCACGCCAATGAGGAGAGGTTTGTGCTTGAGCAAAAGTGAGAGGTTCAAGAAGCTGAGGAGAACTTAAGAGAAGAGCTACATGGTCGGGGAAAAGTTTCAGTTTTCGAGTGTGATCTCTAGTTCTTGTGACCATAGGATGAGAAGAGGGAACAGGAGGTGGGGTTCGGGTAGGAGAAGGAGCAGGTGTAGTGGTAGGCAGCAGAGAGGAGGCAGGGGTTTTGGTTGGAGATGGGGGAATGAGGTGTTATCGGCCTGGGCTGGAAGTAGTAGGTTGGGCCGAAGTTGGAACTGGGCCGGAATTAAGTAGAGGAGGTGAAGGAAGAGGAGTGTGTAAGGGTGCAACTGGGCCGAGATTTGGGTCTGAAGAAGCAGCAGCCCAGGAAACCGAATTGGGCAATAAAAGCGGCAGCCAGGGTAATAGTGGAGGTAGTACCCGAAGCTGCTGCATTTTGAGAAGCACCTGCAGAGAGCTGAAATGGAAAAATACTCTCATCAAAAATAACGTGTCTGGAAAGGAAAATTCGATTGGTTGCCACATGGAGACACTTATATCCCTTTTGCGAAACAACATAGCCTAGAAAAACGCAAGGCATGCTTCGGTTTTGGAGCTTGTGTTTGTTGTATGGTTTGAGGAGGGGAAAACATTGACATCCAAGAGTGCGAAGCATTGTATAGTCGGGTTGGTGGTGAAAGAGGAGAAAATAAGGGGACGGTTGATGGTTAGCTTTAGGCAAGCGGTTGATGAGATAAACAATGCTAGCAAAGGTTTCATCCCATAAATGTAACGGAAAAGAGGCATGGTTTGTAGTGGCAAGAGAAAGCTCAATGATATGACGGTGCTTCCGTTCCGCAACACCATTTTGCTCGGGTGTATGCGGGCATGAGGTTTGATGTACAAGTTGTGGAAAAAGGCGAGGTATTGGTTTAAATTCCGTGCCTCCATCGGTACGGAGAATTTTAATAGTGGTATTAAGTAGATTTTCCACTTGCGCCTTAAAACGAGAGAAGGTTTCTACCACCTCATCCTTTGAATGTAAAAAGTAAATCCACAAAAATCGTGTAAAATCATCCACAAAAATGACATAGTAACGAAAACCATGAAAAGATAAGATCGGGACCGGACCCCATAAATCCGAGTGCACAAGTTCAAGTGGAGCATGTGAAGAAGAAATACTAGAATTAAAAGGGAGTTTGTGACATTTTGCAATACTACAATCATGACACATAGACAAAAGTTTAGATGAACAAGGTAAATTATTTGAGTGCAAAACATGAAGTGTAGTAGAGGATGAAGGATGGCCTAAACGAGAATGCCAAAGATCGGCGGAGACTCGTTCACCAAGGAACACTTGAGGTTGAGGAGAAGCAAGTAGAGGTGGAGAAGGGATGGAGTAGAGGCCATTGTGAAGCTTAGCATGAAGAAGATGGGTCTTGGTGAGGGAATCCTTGATAATACAAACATTAGAAGAAAACTCAATGGTTAGTGAATTATCCCGTAAAAGTTTGGAGAGACTTAAAAGATTTTTTGTAAAGAAAGGGACATGAAGAACATCATGAAGATGAATAGTATGAGTGGGAAAATGAAAAGTAGTAGAGCCAATGTTTTTAATAACCATACCGGTACCATTACCGATGTGTAGAGAATCAGAACCATCATAGGAAATGTACGAGGAGAGGTTGTTTAGGTCGCTTGTGACATGGTGGGTGGCCCCGGAGTCAATGAACCAATCGGTGGTGGATGAGGACTGATTCGGCTGAGCCACATAGGCTTGCGGCTGAGAGGAAGAGGAGCCATAACTGGTGAAATCATCCCTGTACCAACAATCTCTAGCAATGTGCCCCTTTTTAGAGCAAATTTGACAAGTCTCAGAAGAAGAAGAATTACCAGAGGGACGAAATCCTGGTCTGGACTGTAGAGGCGAAGAAGGAGTGCTATGGGGAGTAGGGAGAAGAGGAGGCTGTGACTAAAGCTGTGACTGAGGCCTGTAGGGAGTACTGTAGCGTGGCCCAGTTGGTCTAGAGAATTTGGGCCGAGGCTGTGAATAGTTTTGGCTGTTAAAGGGTTTCGGGTTTGGGTTGTTATAGGGTTTCGGGTGAAAATTTTTGGAATTGGAAGAGGCATACATGGCTGTAAGATTAGAGGAGGAGGAGCCGCCATGTTGAGTTTGGAGAAGCCTCTCATGGGTGAGAATGAGAGACTGAAGATCAAGTAGAGTGAGGTTTTCACGGGTAGTGACTGAGAGGACAAAGGGGTTGAACTTCGGACGGCCACTTAAGATATGAAGCACCATGTCTTCATCAGGAACAGGATGCCCAATAAAGGACAATTCGTCTGCAATTGTCCTCATTTTTTGAAGATATTCGGTGCAGTTTGAGCTTCCTTTCTTGGTGGTTTGAAGGTTTCGCCTGAGTTCAGCGAGCCGTGCGCGAGAGGTGGCCGAGAAGGTTTGCTGTAGATTGGTCCATAGAAGTGAAGAAGAAGTGCATGACACTACTTGAGACAGGAGGGTATCGGATAGGGAGGATCGAAGCCATCCCAACAACATTTGGTCCTGCTTGCGCCAATGGTGCAATGCTGGATTTTCAATTTCGTTGCCATCAGTAGTGATTTTCTGAGGAGGAGGGGAATCAGTGAGAAACTTGTGTAAATCGTAGCCATAGAGAAGAGGCTCGATTTGAGATTTCCAAGCAAGATAGTTTGTTCTATTTAATTTGGTAGAGATGGGAATAGTGAGAACAACAATGGAAGGAGAAGAATTTGAAGGAGAAGGGTTCATAGTAGGGCCAGTAGAGAAGCCGAGGTCTGGATCTGGAGGTGGTGGTTGAGTATCTCCCATAGCTCTGATACCATATAAGAGCTACAGTATTTTAGAGAAGAAGATAGAACAGAGAAGATATTATAACTTTGATTTTATTCATTTCCGTATTAATTTGAATACAATGTTTCAAGTCTATTTAAAGCAAATATCTAAGATCCTAGAACCTTCTATACATAGCTAGAATTGCGTGACCTTCAGACAGAAGGAATATTTTCTGAAGAGAACGTTGGAATTTTGGTGAGCTGTCCATTGTCTTCATGTGTTGAGCTGCTGGAGGTATCCATTGATTTCTTCACAGTGGAGTTACTGGAGATATCCCTTGATTCCTTAACAAAATCAGAATATGTGACTCTTGACTCTCCTCTCTCTCTCTCATTTCCCCGATCTTTCTATCAAAAAAGGAAACCTGGAAATATAAACTAATTGATAGAAATTGAATGTTCTTTAAAATTGTATATCTTACAATGTGCCGTTGAGAACAATAGAGAAGAAAGGAGAGTGATGAGCTGTATTTCCTAAACTATACATATCAAATAAATAATAAAAATAAGGTTAAATCCCATGCAAAATTCTATTGACACAGTTGCTTGATTTATCAGGATATGGTATATTCAAATTAATGTTTTATATTTTCAACAGGAGCAAGAATATGAAAGGAAAGAAACAGGAGCAACTCTATAAAAGATGGGGTGAAGAAGAAAGGAGATCTTAGTAAAAGGGTAAAATAGACATTTTAAACTTCAAGATAAAATAAAATTATAAATTTAATTTAAATTTTCAGAATTAATCAACATACGGAGAAATAAGAAATGATTTCAATTTACAACGAGAAAATAAGAAATTTTAATGCTTTGATCGAGATATTGGCTATTTTAAAAGTTTTGATGGGTACAAGGAAAATTTTCCCTATTAAGTAATCACTAAATTTCAATCCAACCAATTTGGTCCCCATTAGAAGTTATATGTGGCCGCAAGCAACACCTGGGCGGAGCACGTGAATAATAGAAGCTATGCGTTACTAGTTACTACTGTGCGTCAATGATCTATGACATACTTTGCTTCATAAATTCGTTATAAAGAATCAGAGCTGCTCGTTATGCCGCTATATCGAAAAGTGATTTATGACATGACATCATGAATGATGTAAGACATGAATGAATCATGATCATGTCCCAACCCAAATATATATATATATTTTTTTGTGAAAGTGAGTTGGCATGACCCGAAATATTTACAATATATTAAGATTAAAAAAGTATTTACATACCGGACAAGTATTGGAGAATCCTCTCCAATACTGTAAAAGATTCTTCACTTTACGGTTTGAGATTAACTGCAATCCGCTTTGACGCTTTGAGATTCGAGCTAGCGGCAGTATTATTGGACTTTGCGAATCGTTCCAAATTAAAAAGAAAAGTCCAAATTCAGTAATTTTAAAAGATTACCTGTTACGGTAAAAAGGAGGATCTGATCTGCTGGCGGAGCACTTAAATAATAGAAGCACGCGAATAAATTCGTTATAAACAATCAGGTGGCTGCCACGTGCCCAAGTTATAAGAATCAGATGGTTGCCACGTGTCTTGATCAAAGTCCCACCCCAAATATTTTACTCTTTTATTACAGCATAAAAACAGCGCCAGTTATTTGTTTAGTTTGCAATTTACACCTTACCACCATCTCCAATCTCCAACTTAGCCGCAACAATGGTTAGCCCCCGTACAAAATTCTTTCTAATTCTTGTTCTACAACTTATAATTCTGATTTTCGATTATCCTAGCAGTCCAAATTTTACTATTCCAAATGCATCCCCATTCGATCCACCTCAGCAAACACAATTCAACCACCTTTATTATATGCCAACGTGTATTCACCTCCTCAGTAACTCGAAGGAAGCATTTCAGCAAGTGATCGAACAATGCGCAACTGATTTAGATTTGAGAAAGAGAATATGTGCTGATATGAGTGCCAATTTCAATATATCTCATGTTTTTTTTCGCATAGCTTTGGAGGTGCTTCTTGATTGTGACAATAATAATCATAATGATATTGTTCAAAATGAAGAGGTTGTCCAACATCCTACGTGATTGTAATCACGACATGTCCGATGGATATTAGATCAAATTTGGTCTGCTTTGGATTTTTATTGACCCATAAGAAAGATTCAGTCTCTCGTGTAATTGGAATACCTCTAGTTTTAATTTAAGTCCTAGATTATGTCGTTTTTTATCTTCTGTTTTTCTTTTTAAAAAGGAATAGTATGTTGGTATTTTATGTGGATGATCTTTTAATATCCAGTAGATATGTTCAATTACGAAACTATAATAATTGAGATCCGAACTAATCTCTGTTTATTTTTGTATGTTCAATTAATTTTAAAGTCCAATCTTATTCACTTCTACTTTATCAGAAAGCGGGTTTTGGATCGGCAAATAAATAGTTTACGGAATGAAACATGCACTTAACAAAAACACTAAATTAATGTCTCGTAAATATCGTTAAACACCCAAAGGTCGAGAATGTAATTAGGGATGGCCCAAGATTCAGAAAAAGAAAACAGAATAAATAAAACAAAAGAAAAGAAAAGAAAACAATATCCAGCCATAACTGTTTCTGTCTCACATGAATTGTTTTGAGTTGTTTTATCTATTTTGGGCAAGAGCGGGGTTTAAATGTCTCAATCGTGTCTTACATTTTTATTTTTATTTTCACATCTCTTATGTTTCATTTGTGTCTCGTATTCTTATTTTCATTTTCAAAGTTTAAACAGTCGGTCTGAATAGCTCAACATGATATTCATATTAATATATACTTGGAAACAAAATATTATATTTTTTTTTTGAAAAACTTCTACTAATTTATAAATAGATACAAAATTGCTATTTTTTCAAAAATAATTCAAACACATTTAATATAAAAATTATGTTTCAATTCACTATTTAAACTTTAAAAATAAAAATAAAAATGTGAATGCGGAGTAGATCCGATATCCATCAGATCTACTTTAAGTTTAATGAGCTACAAAGTCGTCCAATATGCTTTAATATATGTCCACTCCGTTTTAAATTTATATGTGTCCACTTTAATTTTCATGAACATGAATTTTAAAACGAATTAGACGGTTTTGTCTTTCATTAAACCCACCATCGGACTTACTCTGCTCTATGGAGATTTGGATGACGACCAATCCAGTTGGCCCCGAGTTTGTATCCTCTGAGATATCTCAACTTCGTGTATTTATGCTTTGAGATTCGTGCAGAACGTATTTGAACGGTTGAGATTGTTTTAAGAAAACACTCAAAACTTTGAGATATCTTAGAGGAAGCGAACTCGTTGGTCCCCCGGTTACTCCAAAAGACAAAAGAGTCGAAGACTATTTGTAAGCCCAAAAGCCCAACCTCTCTTACTCACTCTTTCTCCTTCTCTTTCTCTCTGCCATGGCTGAAACATTGAAAAATTATGAAGCCCAAAACCTACATTCGGCCCAGAACTGAAAAATTATCTATTTCCTAAACTCTATATTATCCAATTAATTAATTAGGCCCAGTCCAGCCCACTTCCTTCAATTTATTTTTCACGCGATCTTGTTTACTTCTTTTTCTTAAATTTAAATTAATGTATCGTACAAGATTTGTGGCTGTATTATTCGTGAAATATATAAACTTTCTTTCCTTTCTAAAAGTTTCAACACTTACATATATTATTTATAGTATAAAAAAATAAATTATTTTCCTAATTATACTATAATATTATAGTGGAATCATAAATATTAGATCTGTAATAGAAGGGAAAGATAGCCAACAACTGTAAATTATTTCTTGAGTTGTAATTTTAGAAGAGGATTTATGCAGGGTTTTTCCGTTTGAGTAGTATTTGGATGAGCGAGCTAATTCTAAATTTTTCTTTGGATTAATTTCGAACGAGCTACTAATTACGAGTTTTTTTGTTAGTCATAGGAAATAAAATATTTTTTTGTTCGAATTTAAATTGGTCACTGAAAAATTTGAAAAAAGTCCCAAAAATGTATAAAACAATTGCAAAGTTTGTAAAATTCAGAAAAAAAAAAAATTTATATGTACTTGCCTTATAAAATATGATACTTTTAGAAAAAAAAAAAAACAATGAGCAATATTGATCTCTTAAATTGAATTTTACAATATTTTTTTTCATCTGAGAATCAACTTTTTTTGTAGTGATTAAGATAATATTTTTAAAATGAAAGGTGGTAAGTTCGTAACCGAAATTTTATTTTATAAATATTTAAAATTGAAATTATTAATCTTTCTTTTGAAAAATATGATCTCCTCCACCTTAACAACAATCATGATTTATCTTGTAAATTTTTTTTCTTAATTGGGTATCTCCTGAAATTACTCAAATTATGAGTTTTGATTTGAAATCCGGACCAATTCAGTCCGAAGTGAAATACATTGTATTATTTTAACAAAATAGATATGATGGTTTAGATTTTAACAAAAAAAATTGAGAAATAAATCTGTTGTTACTTCTTGTGAATAACAGAAACATGTTATTCTGATCTCAACTGTTCAAATTTTTTCATTCGAGAATCTCAACAAAATAAGTTTTTTATGCACGAATTCTAACAAAAACCAACAATTGAGATCGGAAAAACATGTTCATATTATTTCCCACAAATTTATTTCCCAAAAATGAGATACGTTAGGTGATGTCATATAAATACCGGAATTTGCCTGTAGGCCGACTCCAAGGCAACTTCCTTTGGTGATGAAATGTGATTATGTAGAATTAATAATCACTAAACTCTTTCCACGTGGATTGGGGCCATTTTTCTAGACAAAGGGCGGTTCCCATTTGTGTGGTTATATGTGGCCGCAACCAACACCTGGGTGGAGCACGTGAATAATAGAAGCTATGCGTTACTACTTACTACTGTGCGTCAATGATCTATGACATACTTTGCTTCGTCAATTCGTTATAAAGAATCAGATCTTCTTGTTCTATGACATACTTTGCTTCATAAATTCGTTATAAAGAATCAGATCTGCTTGTTACGCCGCAAGTCTGGACTTTGGCATTTGAGGTTTGTCCTTTTTTCTCCTCAAAAAAAAGAGGTTTGTCCTTTTAATTCGGATCCAGTGAAGTAACTTTAAAGTTCATATAACTCAATATCCGATAATTATCCGTTCTATATTTGTATTCGAATCCGTATCCGTAAATTATCCGCTCCATATCCGTATCCGTTTAAGACGGATATGGTTTTAAATTTTGATATCCGTTTACTATCTGTATCCATATCTGCTCATTGAAAGGCGGATACGGATTTAATATTAGTATTATCCGCTCCGAATCCGCTCCGTTTACACCCCTTGATTTATGCAAAAGTTGCATTACATAGTTTACTGCTGCTGTCATAAAATGTCATTATAAGTTATATGTGGCCACAACCGACACCTGGGCGGAGCACGTGAATAATAGAAGCTATGCGTTACTAGTTATTCCCAATCCAAATATTTATAGAAGCTATGTGTTACTACTTACTACTGTGCGTCAATGATCTATGACATACTTTGCTTCATAAATTCGTTATATAGAATCAGATCTTCTTGTTCTATGACATACTTTGCTTCATAAATTCGTTATGAAGAATCAAATCTGCTTGTTACGCCGCAAGTCTGGACTTTGGTATTTGAGGTTTGTCCTTTGGATTAAGTAATTGATTTGCAGTGAATATATTTATTAAGTTCGTATTAGTTGCACGTGCAGTGCTTACATTCGGGAATTACGTGCTAGCAAAAGTCAAGCACGAGCATAACCAATAATTCAACCCCACAGCCCACAGGGCACGAGCATAACCAATAATCCTGTCTGCTGTTCTTCTTTCACAGCGATCCCAACAGGCCGGTTCACGGTGGGTGTATGCACCTCTCGCTCTCTATTTCCATTATGTATGTAGAAATGTAGATTTAATAATTGGTTCCACCGTGAACCGGCCTGTTGGGATCCGCTGTGAAAGAAGAACAGCAGACAGGATTCGTTATAAAGAATCAAATGGTGTCTGCGTGTCGTAACGGAGTTTGCGGACGGAAAGCGCTGTCGGAATTTCGAAGGTCTATCCCAAGTCAACCCACATATTTGACTCTTTTGCTACTGCATAAAAAGCAGGGCCAGTTATTTGTTAAGTTTGCAATTCACAACTTACAACACCATCTCCAATCTCCAACTCGCCCGCAACAATGGTAAGCCCCCGTACAAAATTCTTCATCTTTCTTGTTCTACAACTTGTCATTCTGATTTTAGATTATCCCAACTATTCAAATTTTATCCTCCCAAACACATCCCCAGTTGCCCCACCTCAGCAAACACAATTCAATCACCTTTATTGCATGCCAACGTGTATTCACCTTCTCAGTGGTTCAAATGATTCATTTCAGAAGTTGATTGAACAAAGCACTACTGATTTGGATTTGAGAAAGAGAATATGTACTGATATGAGTGCTAATTTCAATATATCTCATGTTTTTCTTCGCATAGCTTTGGAGGTGCTTCTTGATTGTGACAATAATAATCATGATGATATTGTTCAAAATCAAGAGGTTGTCCAACATCCTACGTGATTGTAATCACGACATGTCCGATGGATATTAGATCAAATTTGGTCTGATGCTTGATCAGAGTTGTTTGATCTGCTTTTAAGATTCGTGCAAATGATTTATTTATGCAAGAGTTTATTTTAATGTTGAATTTGGTTCAATGCATGTATTGTTTTCAAAGGAAGAGAAAGGCTCTTTGGGTTTTTATTGATCCGTAATAAATATTCAGTCTGTGATGTGATTGGAATCTCTCTAGTTTTAATTTAAGTCCAAAATTATGTCGTTTTTTATCTTTTGTGATGATCATTTAATATCCAATAGATATGTTCAAATTTGGTTCCTCTCTCATCACTTTGAAGCCTATGCTAAAATAAAAAAAAATAAAAAAATACTGAACTAACAATCCAACATACTGAAAATAGTGTATATGGTTCCTATTTGCTGGTTCATGAAATTCAGCTGGGCCAAGCCCACTTTGAAAAAGAAATAAACTCAAAACAATAAAAAGAGGCAGTTCACTTGGCCCAACAAAGCTATACCAGCATCCCATTCTTTTGCAAAAGGAATATTCTGCGTTGCGTAGTTGAATGCATGGTAATAAAGTAGTTTTCGTAATATATAATTGTTAATAATTATGTAGTTTTATTTAACATACAAATAATTAATTTTAGAGTAATTATATTTTCCCCCGACAATTAACTGTCAAACTCAAACTCCCAATAATTAACCGTCAAACTCAAATCTAAGAAAATAAAGTTTCTTGTCCCTTGTCCGATCCCCTTTCTCATGAAGGAAAAAAAATAAACCTAAATCGCAATCTGGCTCCACCCCTTTCATTCTCATCAAACCTTCGCCTCCGCCGCGACATGGATCTCCGGCGACTTGCTCCTCCTTTCGTTGGCTGGTAATCACATCATTGCCTCCGATCTGGTAAACTTGCTCTCCATCACCTTCCCTTTTGAGGCGGTGGCCGATCTCTCCCGGACCGCTGTGTCAGACGACGGCCGCCTCTTGTTCGCTGTCGACTCCACCGACAAAGGCCGTGTTTATCTCATAAGCGTGAGCGATATTGCATCGCACTACCTTCATTAAGTCAGTATCGGCTGCACGATTCAGGTCCGATGGGTCGCTTCTAGCCGTCGGACTGGAGAAGCTGATCCAGATTTTTTCACATACGGTAGAGGTAAGGATCTTGTTATTACCATATGAAGAATCTCAGTGATTCTAACAACTGAAACTTTTTTTTCGAAACTTTCATTAGTATCATTTTCTCAGGTTAAACGGTTGCCGGTTAGAGACAAGCTTTGGATTACGCGGCATAGGCAGAGTAAGAAGGAATACGTGCTTGATTTCATTGTAGAAAGGACACATGTAGATGACTTAAGAGGATCTATTAGAGATAACAGATACAAATATCAGAATTCTGAACTTGTAAATGTGGTACAACATGCTTTGGTTAGACCGTTCTTTCCTCTCTCTTTTTAGGAACAGCCAGTGAGCACTACATTCATACTAATCAAACATATTTTAATGTCAAAATGTTATGGAATGTAACTAACAGTTACTAATAAATAAAAGCAGCTGCTACTGGTACATTAAATCAGTTGGTACCTAAAGCAAATGACTATATCCTAAAGAGCTAAAAAAAGATAAAATGACTTTTATGAAAAGAAAAGACATCCTGCATACTTGTTAAATCTGTATGAGTAGCTAGGATTCATGCAGCTTTTGGAATTCCCATCTCATCCAAGCCTTTCACTCATCTGACATGATTCTTGGATTGTGAAGGTATTAGTGTTAAGAATTGGCTCTGCGTTCACTCATCTGGCTGTTCTTTCCTCTTGTTTGTACATTTCTTGTAGAGATATGGGTTGAGAAAGCTGATTTATCTGGTTGAAGGTGAGTGCTGCCGAGATGGCGGTGTCGTACTGTCGGGTCCTACCACGTAGCGTGCGTATCGTACAAATATTGGAAACATGGAGTCTGATGAGAAGAGTTGAAGGTTTTAGACTAAGATACAATTCAAGGGAGAAGATTAAAATTGCCCACACATTGCCAAATTGGGGCAGGGTAGCTAAATTGAACTATACTGGGTTTTCCTTCTCTTTATTTTCTGAATCATTGATGTATGTGTAACCTGTTACCAGTTATTTAATTGAAGCCTACGAGCGTATTTGAAGCAAAAAAAAAAAATGAGCATCGAAATTAGGAGATATGTTGATGTACTATATTGCAGTAATGAATGATTCATTTACTTCTTTTCTCTGTCAAAATTTGTTATTCAATTGTTCACAAAAGCAAAAGGTATACGAATTTGATTCTTTGATAAACTTCAATCTTGTGTTCAGGTGTGAAAGACTTGTGAGACCAAATAGAGATGCATTATTTTCCATTTTCTTGCATATACTCTAAAAATTGGAAGTGGTAGTTAAAACATGTTGATGTATTTTCTTTTCTACTTAGACTTAAATACTTATAATATTTTAATATTAATACTTCCTACCGTCATCCAGTGTCGTATAGAAAACAAATTAAAATTTGATATAATATGTTATGTACAAATACTAGATACATAAACTGTTCACACTTACATGATTAAATACTTGAAATATTTTGATACATGAATAATTCACACTTGTATGATGAGGTATGAATACTTTCAATGGTTGATATTAATACTTTCAAATGTCATCCAATGTCATAAGGAAAAAAATGATAGAATATATTAGATACAAATACTTGATACATAACATATTCACACTTGCATGACGAGGTATGAATACTTGCAATACTTGATATTAATACTTCCAGACATCATCTAGTGTTATATGAAAAAAAAGTAAAATTTGATATAACATGTTAGGTACAAAATACTTGACACGTGAACTATTTACACCTATCAACAATCATGATTTATCTTGTAGAATTTTTTCTTAATTGAGTATCCCCTGAAATAACTCAAATTCTGATTTTAGATTTGAAATTTGGACCAATTCAATCCGAAGTGAAATATATCATATTATTTTAACAAAATAGATATGATAGTTTAGATTTAAACTCAAAAATTGAGAAATAAATCTGTTGTTACTTGTGAATAACAGAAACATGTTATTCTGACTTGAGGTCAAATTTTTTTATTCGTGAATCTCAACAAAATAAGTTTTTTATGCACGAATTCCAACAAAAACAGAGCTGCGCAATTAGCCGATAGGCCGAGCTCCAAGCAGTTTCCTTCTGAGTATATGCAATTGAAGTTATATGTGGCCGCAACCAACACCTGGGCGGAGCACGTGAATAATAGAAGCTATGCGTTACTACTGTGCGTCAATGATCTATGACATACTTTGCTTCATAAATTCGTTATAAAGCATCAGATTAGCTTGTGACACCGCGTATATCCAAAGGTCTTCGGGTCTAAGGTGATTTTGGATTTCCAACCCAAATATTATGTGGCCGCAAGCAACACCTGGGAGGAGCACGTGAATAATAGAAGCTATGTGTTACTACTGTGCGTCAATGATCTATGACATACTTTGCTTCATCAATTCGTTATATAGAATCAGATAGCTGTTAGTTATGCCGCTTGTATCCAAAAGCTCATTTACATGATCATGAGCCCAACCCAAATATTTTACTCTTCTGCTGCTCTTCTGCTCCTGCATAAATAGGCGACTTACAACACCATCTCCAATCTCCAACTCAGCCGCAACAATGGTTAGCCCCCGTACAAAATTCTTCATAATTCTTGTTCTACAACTTGTAATTCTGATTGTTGATTATCCCAGTAGTCCAAATTTTACTATTCCAAATGCATCCCCATTTGATCCACCTCAGCAAACACAATTCAATTACCTTTATTATATGCCAACGTGTATTCACCTCCTCAGTAACTCTAAGGAAGCATTTCAGCAAGTGATCGAACAAAGCGCAACTGATTTGGATTCGAGAAAGAGAATTTGTGCTGATATGAGTGCCAATTTCAATAAATCTCATGTTTTTCTTCGCATAGTTTTGGAGGTGCTTCTTGATTGTGATAATAATAATCATGATGATGTTGTTCAAAATCAAGAGGTTGTTCAACATCCTACGTGATTGTAATCACGACATGTCCGATGGATATTTGATCAAATTTGGTTTGATTTTTTTATTAGAGTTGTTTGAGTTTATTTGTGATTCGTGCAAATGATTTATTTATGTAAGAGTTTATTTTAATGTTGAATTTGGTTCAATGCATGTATTGTTTTGAGAGGAGGAGAAAGGCTCTTTGGGTTATTATTGACCCGTAAGAAAGATTCAGCCTCTTGTGTGATTGGAATTCCTCTAGTTTTAATTTAAGTTCGAGATCATATCGTTTTTTATCTTTTGTTTTTCTTTCTAAAAAGGAATAGTATGTTGGTATTTTCCGTCGATGATCTTTTAATATCCAATAAATATGTTCAAATTTGGTTCCTCTATCATCACTTTGAAGCCTATGCTAAAATAAAAAATAAAAAAAAATACTGAACCAACAATCCAACATACTCAAAATAGTTTATATGGTTCCTTGTTTCTGGTTCGTGGAATTCAGCTGGGCCAAGCCCACTTTGAAAAAGAAATAAACTCAAAACAATAAAAAAGAGGCAGTTCACTTGGCCCAACAAATCTCGCCTCTCCTAATCCTCTCCCAACAAAGCTATACCAGCATCCCTTTCTTTTGCAGAAGGAATATTCTGTAACATACAAATAAAATTTTTAATAAGAAGTAGGCGTTGACCGTTGAAAGCATGGTAATAAGTGTGCCCTCAATTGCGTCCCTGTAGAGAAAAACCAGCTTGCTTTTGTGTCTTTTTATTGTCCCCAGAAAAGTTCAATGAAGGGTAAGGTGAGGTGTAAAAAGTTTTTTCATATAAAATGTGTGTTTTATAGTTCAAAAAAAATAATTAAGAAGCAAAGATGAAGTTTTTATTGAAACTTTGAGATATCTCAACTTTCGTGTATTTATGCTTTTGGATTCGTGCAGAACGTATTTGAACGGTTGAGATTTTTCAGAAAAAAAAAACTCCCAAACTTTGAGATATCTTATAGAAAGCGAATTGGTTGGCCCCCCGGTTACTCCAAAAGACAAAAGAGTCGAAGACTATTTGTAAGCCCAGAAATTAAATCTGCTGCGATTCCGAGGTAGATCGCAGGAACCTGCGATCCCATCTCAACTGTTGGTCTTTATCGAGATGCGTGCGTGAAAATTTACTTTTTAAGAACGTTTCTGAGATCCGCGTTCGAGAAAATGTGAACCGTTGATCTCGGGATCGCAGGGTCCTGCGATCTGCCTCGGAATCGCAGCAGATTCGGACTCGTAAGCCCAACCTCTCTTACTCACTCTTTCTCCTTCTCTTTCTCTCTGCCATGGCTGACATTGCCGGAGCATCCATGCCTCTCCTCCCCGGCGATGGTGCATCCAGTTGGAGCTGCTGGCGCTGGAACTGGCGCTTCCTCATCCCCTCCCTCACCACCAGCCTCCGCATCAAGAACGGCGTCTGGGCTGAGCTTGGCGGAGCTGTCGGTGACCTCGGCACCTATATCCCGATAATTTTGGCCCTCACTCTAGTCAATCACCTAGATTTAGGTATTGCTTTGCCTTGATGTATCTACATCATTGCTGTGTTGAACTGTGAGAAAGAACATGATAGAATTTCTAGGTTGGTTCAAGCTGAGATTTTAGTTGAATTGATGAATTTGATCATAGATGAATTTGATAGCAGATTTGGGTAAAGATTTTAACAGAGCAGTTTTGGCTTAATGCAGCGCATGGATTGTATAATCAAAATAGCACTGCATATTTGTTTGTCCGCTGCATGAAGTCAAAACTGCTCTGTTAAAATATTTACCTCAGATTTTATGTTGATTTTTTGCTAACAATTAAACTGGCACAAATTTTACAGGCACAACCCTGATCTTCACTGCAGTCTACAATGCCATAACCGGCATCCTCTTTGGCATCCCCATGCCGGTACAACCCATGAAATCCATAGCAGCAGTTGCTCTCTCTGCTTCCCCTCACGGCACTATTCCACAAATCATGGCTGCTGGCCTCTCCACTGCTGTTGTTCTCTTTATCCTCGGAATAACCGGCCTCATGTCTACTCTCTATCGCCTACTCCCCTTACCAGTTATGCGTGGCATTCAACTCTCCCAAGGCCTATCTTTTGCTTTATCGGCCATTAAATACATAAGATTTCACCGCTTCTACTTCTTCCTCAACCTCATCTCCTCGCTCATGGATCGGTTTAGATGGCATAATTCTCGCTCTTTTCACCTTGTTATTTCTCGTAATCAGTACCGGGTCGGGTGATGATCAGGAGAGGAATGAAAATGGGGATTTGGATCGCACCCGGACCCGTTTGTGTAAACCTTTGTCACGGATCCCTTCTGCATTGATAGTGTTTTTACTTGGAATTTTAATTTGTTTCATTCGGGACCCTTCCATTATGCAAAATCTCAAATTCGGACCGTCAAAAGTTACAATAACGTCTATTTCCTGGGACGATTGGAAGATCGGTTTCTTACAAGGTGCTGTACCGCAAATCCCTCTTTCAGTACTGAATTCAGTTATAGCAGTTTGTAAACTCTCGTCAGATTTATTTCCAGAAAGTACTGAACTCTCCGCCACATCAATATCAGTTAGTGTCGGGCTCATGAACCTAATTGGGTGCTGGTTCGGTGCAATGCCAGTATGTCATGGGGCAGGTGGCCTTGCCGGGCAGTACCGGTTTGGTGGTAGGAGTGGTGCCTCGGTTATGTTTCTTGCAATTGGGAAACTTATTCTCAGGTTGGTTTTTGGCAATTCTTTTGTCACGATTTTAAGTCAATTTCTAATCCGAATTCATTCTACATTAACTCAAAAGTTTTTGAGGTAATGCAGAGGATACGACATTTGCTGATCCTTTGAGGTAATGCATTATTTGAGTTTCAATCTGGACAGTTCTATCATAATCCAGACCAATCCGAATCAAATTATAATACACAGGGCCCTTTTAAGATTTGTACTAATATAGAATAAACGGACCGGATTCATACTCGAAAAATGTGGTACCTTAGGTGATATGAATTCTTTCTTCACCAAGGACAGGTTCGAATGAAGTGCTCTACAGACTTGAACAAATTATGGCCGAATATCTTCGGGATTAATATAATTAAAATTTAAATAATGAACAAATTTATTAGAAAAAATAAGCCTGTTTCAGTTTTGCCCCCCTCTGGAAATTAATTTTTGCCCCTGGCTAGACCAATAAGCCCAATCCTGTATTGTATTCAGTGCAGTTTAAAAATAAAATTACAGGCCAAGTCCAATTGACATTGAAGTTGCAGTTTTTCAAAAAAAAAAAAAAAGACATTGAAGTTGCTGTCGCTGAACTGTTGGTGATGCTTAATAGAAGGAATTAATTCATTCTCCCAATCGTTCACGTTAATGAAATTTCTGCAATCTGAATCCAGCCGTCGAACTGTTTTCGAGATGTGTGCACGGAAACATCAGCTGTTTCAAGATGCGTTCTCGAAAAATATTTAACGGCTAGATTCAAAATTGTAGGGATTTCATGATACTATTCACTGGATTCGGGATTGCAGCAGATTTATTTTAGGGGGAGGGGTGAGGGGGTGATTTGGGGTGGAAAAAACAAAGAAATTATGATCTTTCCAAAAAATCTAAAGGAGACTTGAATTCAAAAAGAATAATTGGGTACAAGTCAAATGTCAAAGTCATGTATGGCACCAAATGAAGGATTGAGATCTGCTGCGATTCGAATATTGAGCACAATAACCCTGCAATTCCTGCTTTTTCAAATTCGGCCGTCCAACTTTTTAGTGCACGCATCTCAAAATAGCTGGTTTTTCTGTACACGCATCTCGAAACAATTCGACAGCTGGATTTGGAAAAGCAGGAATTGCAGGGTACTGTTCACAGTACTCGGATCGCAGCAGATTCTCACCCCCAAATGAAACAGATTGCTCCATTGAAAAATCAATTGTACGGTGAGGCGGATATTGTTTGCTGATGTGATATTTTTTTTGTTGATTTAGACAGTTCCTTCTTTTTTTGTGTTTTGCTAACATAAACAAATGTTAATTACACTTGCATGTATATATTTCTTTTGCCGGCGTAAACAATAACAATACCAGCATTCCTTGTTTTTTTTGAAGAGAAAATATAACAGAGGTCTTATTGAAATTTTGAATTATATTAGAAATGTGGTAGTTTTGAAGGGTATTTATTTGTGGCGCGAGTTTATTAAAGATTGGGGACCTCTGATGAATCTTACCCAACATATATATAGAACTAGTTTGATCTCGTGCTGCTTTATTTTATTTTGTCTACATACAGCCATACAGATGCAACCTCTATCTTCTTCCCTTTTCCTTCTCTCATGGATTCTTCTATCTCTAGTTGAACAAACCTCATGTATCCCATGGACAAACAAAAAATGCTATCAATCTTCATGTGGAAATCTGCAAATGAAGTACCTATTCTACCTGAAATCCGATGCATGAGCATGCAATAGTACTTCTCGTCCTGAATTTGAGCTAAACTGTGAAGGGAACATAACTACTCTTCAAATCTTTGAACCAGAGAAGTATATTGTTACTAAAATTGATTCGCAGCTCCAGTATATCAATGTCGTGACTCAAAGATTTGTCCAAGGCAGTTGCACTGTTCCAACAGTATTGCCATCTCATTCAATGTTGAAAGGACTCTACTACTACGTTTTTAGGTGGAGATCATTAGTGAAGTGCAGAGAATCAATTTCGAATAATTCCATCTATATGCCAGTTAACTGCATGAATACAAACGACTCGTTTGTTTACCTAACAGTTGGATTAGTAGCATACCAGCTAAAATTCCTCCAGCGATCATGTTCCTATCTTGCCATGCTTCCTTTTGGGGGTCCTATGTCAGATAATATTACAGGCACTGCTTTTGAGCTTCTCCAGAAAGGATTTACACTTGAATACAGCCTTGGAAGAACCTTCTTATGGACTGAAAACATTGAATTTTTTGCACAATTTTTTGGCACAAGAATTGGAATGATGCTGCTAGGTATGTCATGACTTAAAAATATTCTGTTAAATTTTATTTTCATTTTGTGCTACAGAAATATAGGCATAATAGAGATGCAATTTTAAAAAAAATCTTATTTCACACACCAGCAAAAGGATATGTTGATTACACCAAATTGGAAATGTTTTGGTTGATGCCTAGGATAGCTTAAACAATATCATTTTTTTTTTGTAAATGTTTTGATCTGATTAAGAGTATGGATGATCGATGTTGATTGCAGCAAGGATGCTTTTCATCAGAATTTTCCTCATGCCGCCTACTATTTTGGTGTTCCTCGCCTACCTTGTGCTTAAATCAAACACATCTACTGACAATGTAGAGAGATTCCTTCAAAACCTAGAAAGCCTTATGCCAACAAGGTATGCATATACCGACATCATCAGAATCACAGGAAACTTCAGACAAAAACTCGGGCAAGGTGGATTTGGCGCTGTGTATTTAAAGGCGTGCTTCCTGGAGGTATTCTCGTAGCGGTGAAGGTGCTAAGCAACTCGAGTTGCAACGGAGATGATTTCATCAATGAGGTCTCCTCTCTCGGTAGAATCCATCACTTCAATGTGGTCAGGCTCATTGGGTTTTGTTCTGAAGGATCAAAAAGGGCTCTCATCTATGAGTACATGCTGAATGGATCTCTTGATAAATGCATTTTTACTGCTGGCAGTAATAAAAGTGGCCGCCGCACTTTTACCGTGGCAAAGCTCAATGAAATAGCCTTGGGCATTGCACGTGGTATCGAGTATTGCACCGAGGCTGCAACATGCAAATTTTGCATTTTGATATCAAACCAAACAACATCTTGCTTGATGTGAATTTCACCCCAAAATTTCTGATTTTGGTCTGGCAAAGCTGTATCCTAAGGAGCACAGCCTTGTGTCAATAAGTGCTGCAAGAGGAACCATTGGTTACATGGCTCCTGAATTAATATCCAGGAGTTTTGGTTCTATCTCACACAAATCTGATGTTTATAGTTTCGGAATGCTTCTGATGGAAATGGTTAGTGGTCGAAGAAATGCTGATCGCAATATTGATAGGCTGAGCCAGGTATACTATTCGTCGTGGATATATGACAAGCTGATTAAACATCAACAGAATGATATTAGTGAAAATTTAGATCTATCTGAGGTGGAAAAGAAGCTTTGTTTAGTAGCACTATGGTGTATACAAATCAAGTCGTCGGATCGCCCTGATATGAGTAGGGTTATTGAGATGCTCGAATCAGATCTTGATTCACTCAGAATGCCACCGAGGCCGTTTTTTGCATCGGATAGCTCAGCCGATGTAGCTCAGGTTGAAATGGCTCATTCATCTCATCAGCTACCTGTTATCTCAGAGTTCTCGAGTGAGCAATATACCCCAAGTTATCTGTAATCTTAACACTAATTTTAACTTATGCATAGTTTATGTTATATAACTAAGCCTACATATACTTTTGTAAAAGGAGAATGTCATTATTATTTGGTTATGTGAATTTCAATATATTGCCTTCCTTGAAACTCATACTCGTAACTTGTGGTGGTTCTCTGGTCCAAGTCTCTGGTCAAAGTCTTCAAAGTTTATAATTATATTATATTCAAATGTCTTCATTTTTTTTCTCTATTATGCCTCTATTTTTAAAAACTTTAATAATTCAAAATTTGAAACTTAAAAGTCAAAATAAAACAGCTAAATATGATTTACATCATTTTATCTATGCATATGTAAAAAATTACGACATTTTTGTCATCAAGAGCTTTTAAAAAATGTACTAATGTGGATAATTTCTAGACGTTGATTTTTCAACTTATTGATTCACATAAAAACAAAATTGAAATGTGATAATTTTTTATGAGCACATAGAAAAAATAACATAGATCATATCTAACGGTTTTATTTTGACGTTTATAATTTAAATTTTGAGTTATTAAAGTTTCTAAGAATGGAGGCATGGTGGAGGCACAAAAAATGAAGGCATTTGAACCCTCCTCATATTATATTATTGATATTTCTTTTATCCATCCGATTTAAGTTTTTGTTTCTCCTCATTTAAAAGGTATGTGTTTGATACGCCTAATATATACAATATAATTCTTAACAAAAAAAAATATTACTTATTTCTTTGTTTATTAATTGTGCAGTTAATTAATCAGAATTTGTTACAATTTTATATTCTCCAATGTATTGAGACAAATATATTTATTTTACAAGATAGTAATCAAGAGCTCATATAAAGTAACATGTGGAACAATAAATTATTTTTTTAACCGATTAAATTGATCAAATTTAAATCCATATAAGTACCGTCAATGATTAAATTGATCAAATTTAAACCACCGATTTAGTTGTTTATTTTTCTTTATTCTTGGTATTTGTGACTATTCGCCATTTTTGGTATTTTGTGAATTTGGATCTCTTTTGCATTTGGGCAGTATTCCCTAAACTTGAGAAATTTCAGACCTTTTGTAAAATAAAATCCTCATTATGAAGCCCAAAACTTACCTTCGGCCCAGAACTGAAAAATTATCTATTTCCTAAACTCTATATTATCCGATTAATTAATTAGGCCCAGCCCAGCCCACTTCTTGCAACTTATTTTTCACACGATCTTGTTTTCTTCTTCTTTTTCTTAAATTTAAATTTATGTATCGTACAAGATTTGTGGCTGTATTATTTGTAAAATCAAAACTTTCTTTTCTTTCTAAAAGTTTCAACACTTACATATATTATTTATAGTATAGAAAATAAATTATCTTCCGAATTATACTATAATATTATAGTGGAATCATAAATATTAGAATAGAAGGGAAAGATAGCCAACAACTGTAAATTATTTCTTGAGTTGTAATTTTAGAAGATGAGTTAAGCAGGGTTTTTCCTTTTGAGTAGTATTTGGATGAGCGAGCTAATCCTAAATTTTTGTTTTGGTTAATTTCGAACAAGCTACTAATTACGAGTTCTTTTTGTTAGTCATCGGAAAAGAAAAATATTTTTTTTGTTCGAATTTAAATTGGTCATTGAAAAATTTGAAAAAAGTCCCAAAATTGTATAAAACAATTGCACAAGTTTGTAAATTTTACAAAAAAAAAATGAAGAAATAGAAGTCCAAAATTATTGAAAAAATGCTAAAATTATTATAAATTAGAGGTCAAGTCACGTGAGAATTGTTTGTGTTATCACGTTACCGATGACGACAATCATTTAAAAATTTCGAATTCCTAGTATCATTAGGAATGAATACTTGAGAGATAACTCACACATACTACATTACTAGTTGATGCTTGGCAGAAGTTATGTATTTTTTTTTTAAATTCCATTAAAATCTAGCAAAAAAAAATGGAGACAAATCCCACATGCAGAGTAAGAAAGAAAAATGACATTTCTAAAAAAATATAGGAGTAAAAAATGAGAGGGATGACGTGAATAATGGTAAAATAATGTTAATATAAATTGGAATTTGATAAATAGGATCTAGGGTGATAGCTACATAGTTTTTTTTTTTTTTTAAAGTATAAATGTGGAGGTCTAGTCTCCCTATTCCATTGAGCTACATAGTTCTTATCCATATTTTTATTTGATAAGCTAAAGATTTTTTTTTTTCATTTGTATCTTTATTTGATAACTTACTGAAAATAATTTTATATTATCCCCTCCACATTAACAACAATCATGATTTATCTTGTAGAATTTTTTTCTTAATTGGATATCCCCTGAAATAACTCAAATTCTGAGTTTAGATTTGAAATCCGGACCAATTCGATCCGAAGTTAATACATCGTATTATTTTAACAAAATAGATAGGATGGTTTAGATTTTAAGTAAAAAATTGGAAAATAAATCTGTTGTTACTTCTTGTGAATAACATAAACATGTTTTTCTGATGTCAACCATTCAAATTATTTCATTCGTGAATCTCAACAAAATAAGTTTTTTGTACAGAATTTCAACAAAAACCTTAGGTGCATATCATATGAATACCGGAATTTGCCTATAGGCTGAGCTCCAAGGCAGTTCCCTTTGGTGATGAAATGTGATTCCCACATGTATGTAGAATTAATAATCACTAAACTCTTTTCAGTATTTAATTGTATTATAAACTATTTAGACACCATACCGAAACCAGTCGCTGGGTTGACGAAATGGTTATGTAAATACAACCGTTCTTTTTAACTTGGCACGAATCTCAAGAATATCAAGTTGAAAGTAATGGTGAGGAATCTTTTACAGTAATGGGAGAGGATACTTGTCCAAATTTTATTATTAAGTACACTAAATATAACAAGGTCAACATTGTTTGTGACACCCACCACTTCGCTCCTTGACTTCAGGAGTAACTGCTATTATTCTGGATGCCATCTGCCACGAGTGCCCGGCCAGCACACAAATTTTAAATTTATTCCAAACACAGATCGCTGTTCGTTTCGCTGCGGATATCCAAAAGGTGATGATGTAATAGAAGGTATACTTGTCCGTTTCCTTTGGTGATGAAATGTGATTACCACATGTATGTACAATTAATAATCCAACCAATTTGATCCCCATTAGAAGTTATATGTGGCCGCAAGCAACACCTGGGCGGAGCACGTGAATAATAGAAGCTATGCGTTACCACTTACTACTGTGCGTCAATGATCTATGACATACTTTGCTTCATCAATTCGTTATAAAGAATCAGATCTTCTTGTTCTATGACATACTTTGCTTCATAAATTCGTTATAAAGAATCAGATCTGCTTGTTACGCCGCAAGTCTGGACTTTGGTATTTGAGGTTTGTCTTTGAATTAAGTAATTCAAAAATTGAATTTTAGATCGGGACCGTTCGATTCGAATCCATAAACATTGTCGGATTTCTCTCGAGTCTTTCCCTTGCTCATATAAATATCTCGCATCCTATCCACCTCTCAAAGCACAAATTCATCGCTCTCTCTCTCTCTTCATTTGAACTTCTTTGGACTTTGCGAATCGTTCCAAATTAAAAAGAAAAGTCCAAATCCAGTAATTTTAGAAGATTACCTGTTACGGTAAAGGGAAGCATCTGATCTGCTGGCGGAGCACTTACATAATAGAATAGAAGCACGCGAATAAATTCGTTATAAAGAATCAGATGGCTGCCATGTGTCTTCGAAGGTCTTGATCCCAAGTCCCAACACCATCTCCAATCTCCAACTCAGCCGCAACGATGGTTAGCCCCCGTACAAAATTCTTCCTAATTCTTGTTCTACAACTTGTAATTATGATATTCGATTATCCCAACAGTCCAAATTTTACTATTCCAAATGCATCCCCATTTGATTCACCTCAGCAAACACAATTCAACCACATTTATTATATGCCAACGTGTATTCACCTCCTCAATAACTCAAAGGAAGCATTTCAGCAAGTGATCGAACAAAGCGCAACTGATTTGGATTCGAGAAAGAGAATATGTGCTGATATGAGTGCCAATTTCAATATATCCCATGTTTTTCTTCGCATAGCTTTGGAGGTGCTTCTTGATTGTGACAATAATAATCATGATGATATTGTTCAAAATCAAGAGGTTGTTCAACATCCTACGTGATTGTAATCACGACATGTCCGATGGATATTAGATCAAATTTGGTCTGATTTTTTATTAGAGTTGTTTGATTTGCTTTTAAGATTCATGCAAATGATTTATTTATGTAAGAGTTTATTTTAATATTGAATTTGGTTCAATGCATGTAATGTCTTGAGAGGAGGAGAAAGTCTCTTTGGGTTTTTATTGACCCATAAGAAAGATTCAGTCTCTCGTGTGATTGGAATCCCTCTAGTTTTAATTTTAGTCCGATATCATGTCGTTTTTTATCTTTTAATTTGTTTTTCTTTTTAAAAAGGAACAGTATGTTGGTATTTTCTTAGTGGGTGATCTTTTAATATCCAATAGATATATTCAATTACTAAACTATAATAATTGAGAAACCAAGTAATCTCTGTTTATTTTTGTATGTTCAATTAATTTTAAAGTCCAACAATTTTATTCACTTCTACTCTATCAGAAAACGAGTTTTGGATCGGCAAATAAATATTTTACGGAATGAAACATGCACTTAACAAAAGCACTAAATTAATGTCTCGTAAATATCGTTAAACACCCAAAGGTCGAGAATATAATTAGGGATGGCCCAAGATTCAGAAAAAAAAAACAGAATAAATAAAACAAAAGAAAACAAAACAAAAGAAAACAAAATCCAGCCATAACTGTTTCTGTCTCACGTGACAGTAGCACATCAAGAAAGAAAAAAGGGAGCTCTTAATCAGCTCCTCATTGTCACCGCAACTCATCACCAATTAGACTCTGCCTCATCCAAGAGTGACAATACGATCTTTTTTTGATAGATTCAAGAGTGACAATACGATCTTTTTTTGGTAGATTCAAGAGTGACAATACGATCTTTTTTTGATAGACTCTGCCTCATCCAAGAGTGACAATACGATCTTTTATTGGTAGATTCAAGAGTGACAATACGATCTTTTTTTGATAATGCTATTGAAGCTTTCTCTTCTCCTCCTCTCCTCCTCTCCTCTCATCTCCTCTCCTCCTCTCCTACCGTATAAACCCGCCTAATCACCTCCCCCTCCGCCTCATCCAATAATCTGGCTCCCCTTCTCCCAAATGGAAGTTCCCTTTCCCTACGGGGAACACCCTAATAACCAATCTCTCATCTACCTGCCACAAACAACGCACAGTGCCCTCCTAGAAAATGACGCCGACCATTACATTGCAGCCTGCTTTCTTCACTACGCGCCGGATCGCAACCCGGCCATAATCCAGCTCAAGCTGACGGACCTCTACGGGGGCCACTCCCTTGACTACCCGATTTTTGCTATCTCATCCAAGGCGTACATAATCTCACTGCCCGAGTTCCTTGATAGGAACAGGGTGCTGGACGAATTGCTCCTCTGGTCTGTCTCTAATGGCATCCAGGTTTGGAGATGGGACCATGGGGATGGGTGGAATCCGACACCGCCGGGGTTCCGGGTCTACATTGAGATAAGAAATTACCCCCTTAATCTCTGCCATCCCACCTACTACCATCTTCTGGTCTCCGAATTTGGGTTACCTCTCTATGTGGATGAGGCTAATTCTCTACGCAATGATAGGTCCTCTCTCCGGCTTGCAATCTCGTGTATAGACCCCTACCGGATACCTCAGTCATTGGTGCTGGTCTATGGAGACAAGTGGAGGAGATGCACGGTCTCAGTACTCGGATGGTCATATAGGGGGACCCAGCGACTGGAGGAATTTGGTGGTTCTCTCTCTGGCGGGCTACAAACAGATGTGCAATGGCCGCGGGATGCTACCCCTATGGATAACAACCAAGAACAACAAGTCAGAGCTCTCCTGCACGGGGCAAGGGAGGCTGTTCTCAGGAGTGAGCAGTCCCATTCCTCCGACGATGACCAATTTTGGAGTGCAAAACAGGGCCGGCCGCCAGGGTCTTTGGATGCTCAAGATGGACCATGTCTAGGGGATTTTTTTGTGCCTCTGCATAATACGGAGCTGAAAATCCTGATTTCTGAGGCTCAGCTGCGAATGGCAGAACACAGCACCAGTCCTCACCCTCATCAACAAAGATCTAAACTGCCACCATCCATGCAGCCATCCCTGTGCTTCACTTTAAAGCCATGTATCCATCTACCACCTTCACTTTTACATCTACGCCACAGAATTAACCTTTCACAAAATACCTCAACAACACCCCCCCCCCAGGCCCAAATCACACACCGTCTTTACAGCCCCCAAACTAAAAAACAAAATTCACCTGGCTTAATCTTCTCTATCCAGACAAAAAGAACATTCTCTCACCTCATTAAAACAACAAACAAGTTTTACACCTCATGCAAAACATCACATACCCACACTCCTGTAATTCACCCTGTGCAAAATTACAAACCACCAAATATCCCTTCCCTGAGTGAGACAAAATCTATTCTGGGTCCTTACAAACATAAAAGTCCCCTCCCTACTGGCATTACGCACACAATCATCCATTTCTCCCACACAGCCAATAACCACCCTCTACCCCTCTCGCTCCTCTCACATCCTACAAATTTAACACACTTATTCTCCAAATCAGTGGGTTCTATGGAACCAGCCGATGAAGAACTCATCCGGAAGTTTGCTGGGTTACACACTGATGGGTCCACTGCTCAAGCACTTGTAATCCCACAGGATGCGGCGCTACTCAAAAATTGGAGTCTATGCCTGCTGGTGAGGGTGTGTACGGATCGCATGGTAATGCCGGCACAATTCGAAAAAATTATGCGCATGGTCTGGGGGGCCAACCCGTCTACTACTTTCTCGCTGAAAGGTCGTGGTGTCTTCCTCGTAGAATTTGCTGATAAGAAGGATCTTATAAGGGTGAGGGATGACGGTCCATGGCTGTACCGCAATGATTTAGTGGTGGTGGCTCAGTGCAGGGGGGCGACAGACCTGACGGTCCCAATAGATTCCACGGAGATTTGGGTCCAGTTTCATAACGCTCACGCTGACTCTCTCAAAGAGGAAGGCGTCCGAATGCTAACGGATTCGGTGGGGAAACCCATTTCGGACCCGTTATGGAGTGTGCTCAATGGTAAGCAATTTTTCAAAGTCAAATTACAAGTCAACAATAGTGAGCCTATTAGGGACAGAGTGCATTTCACACACCCACTACAAGGGGAGTTGGTCTCCTACTGTGTTTACGAGAGGTTAGGCAGGATCTGCAATTTTTGTGGCCTAGTAGGCCATGACCTAAACTCTTGCCCTGACAGGACCCGACTAGCAAGATTGAAAAACTCTTATTCGGATCAGGACCGGCCCGAACTCAAGGATATTCTGAAACCTACTTTTGGGCCTTGGATCACTAGCCCAACATTAGTGCCATTACAGCCAGCCAATATTGAAACTCCAAAGCCCCAACAACAATCATCTGAATCAGGTGCTGGCCTAAAGAGACCTCTTGATGCATTATTTCAGCATATTGATCCCACTAGCGAAACCCACCAGGAACTGCCACATCCTCTTCTTCTCCCTCACAGTGATACAGTCTTCTTTGTCTCTGAAAATAATGGTGAATCATCAGCTACTCCTAAAAGAGCCAAGGCGGCGAGGCCTCAATCGCCGCCGGGTTCTCAATGAATACACTCTCCTGGAACTGTCGCGGCAGCGGAGGGCTCGCGACAGTTCCGACACTCCGGCGTTACCTCTGTAGTACTGGGGCTGAAATCGCCTTTATTTCTGAGACTAAGTGCTCCAAAATACAGGCTGAAAAACGCATAATGAGACTGCCCTTGACTAATGCTGAGATTGTCCCCCTCTGACGGCCGGGGAGGGGGTTTATGGCTCTTATGGAGCGATAATATCTCGGTGTCGGTCCTAGAAACTTCTACCAACTTTATAATAGCCAAAATCAAACAAAAACCAAACGCAGACCCATGGTTACTATTCGAACTTTATGGGGATTGCGAAGACAATAAAAATGGGGAAATCTGGGATCGGATAATACACTATATTCGGACCTCGGGTTTGCCCCTTTACTCGATCGGGGATTTTAATTGTATTTCGGATCATAAGGACAAATCGGGGGAAACCCGAACTTTAAGGCGAAGGACAAGAAATTTCAGAGGTTCATTCAGCAAGCCGGGTTGGTCGATCTAGGTCACTCAGGACTGGTTTACACGTGGGCTAATAATCAGGAGGAAGAGCTTTTATTATGGAACGACTGGACAGGGGGTTGCAACTCCTGAGTGGATTAATGCATACCCCTTGGCAAAGATTTTGCATCTCCTTAATTACCAAAGTGACCACCTCCCGGTGTTACTGAGACTCGAACCACCGCCAAGGAAGGGGCCTAAGAAATTCCAGGTAGAGCAATGGTGGGCTCAACATCCGGAATTCAAATCGATTGCAACAAGGCAGTTCAAGAGGGTGCACAGTCATGGGAAGCTACATGTGCCGGTTTAAGGAAGCATGTCAACTGTTGGTCAGAAGGTAGGAAAGATCCAAATTGGGAACTAGTGAAAATTGACAAGGAAATGAAACATCTACTGGCGCAGCAGCAGACACAAAGGATCAGAGATAGAGTTGTTTTTTTTGCAAAAGGAGTACCAACGGTTTATCATTGCTCAAGAAACTTACTGGCACCAACGCTCCCGCCTCAACTGGTGCTTTCAGGGGGATCTAAACACGAAATTTTTCCACTCTACAACTCAGGTCAGAAGAAGAAGAAACAGAATAGGGGCTTGCAAACTGAAGGGGGCGGCTAGGCAGTAACGGATCAAGAAATCAGGAGAGAATTTGTTCCCATTTTAAAGGAATTTTCACCCAAACAATCCCAACTTCAGATCCGATTGGAATCCCAACTGAAGTGGCTAGTACCATCAAGCCGGTGCCACTGGAAGAGGTGGCAACGCTGGACCTTATGCCAACGGACCAGGAAATTCAGTCGGCGGTTTTTGCACTGGGGCCCACTAAGTCTCCGGGTCCTGACGGCATGACAGCGGCCTTAGTGTAGGAAAACTGGGAGGACTTTAAACCAGTGGTCACCTCTGAGATTCTCAGCTTCTTCAGAAACAGCCACATGAAGGACTCAATTGCTCACTCAAATTTAGTGCTTATCCCCAAAGTTCCGGCTCCAACGGTTGTAACTGAGTTCAGACCTATTAGTGTATGCAACTTCTTGTACAAGGTCATTTCGAAGCTCCTCGCCAAAAGAATGCAACCTTTCATGAATGATTTGATCTCGCCATCGCAGATGGCATTTATTCCGGGAAGGGAGATCTCGGAGAACATAGTTCTCCTTCGCGAGATAATTCATTCGTTCCAAAAAAGGTCTTCTAACCAGCAGCTATTTGCTTTCAAAGCAGACCTTGCAAAGGCCTTCGACTCTGTGAGATGGGAATACCTTTTTCAGCTGCTTCCCCTATATGGCTTCCCACCAAATCTCTGTGGTTGGATTAGAGAGTGTGTCAAATCTGCCAAGTTCACAGTTCAGATAAATGGGAGAGGAGATGGGTTTTTCAAACCAACAAGGGGGCTAAGACAAGGGTGTTCTATGTCGCTATATCTGTTCATAATTGCCATGGACCCTTTGGCAAGATGGCTTAACCAAAAATTGGAGGCAGGAACTATCCAGGGTCTTCAGTTAGCAAGAACAGCCCCAAAAGTTGCTTGCTCACTCTTCGCGGATGATCTTATACTCATGGGTTCACTCTCAGCCAGAGAAATCGGCGAATTTCAAGGTACACTAATGCATTTTTTTCACCTTGTCAGGACTGAAGATCAACAACTCCAAGTCAAAGGTCTGGTTCTCATTAAACACTGATGACTACCACAAGGCAATCTTCCTGTCTCACTTCGATGTCAAAGAGGCGGCTCCAACTGAAACTTACCTGGGTTGCCCAGTTACGGTATCTGGAAGAGCATCCTTTGATTATTTTGTTGACAAGTTTGAAAGGCGGCTGAATTTTTGGAAGGTGAAAATGTTATCTCACGCAGGACGGTTAATTCTCATCAAGTCCGTTCTCGAGAGCCTACCGGTCTACGCAATGGGCACGGTTATCATCCCGGCTAAGGTCCTCAAAAAACTCACAGCAGTCATGCGTAATTTTTTCTGGGGTGGGGATGCAACTAAAAATCACATGGCCTATGCGGCCTGGAGTAAAGTCACGGTGCCAAAAGGGATGGGAGGCCTCGGGTTGAGAAGCCTCAAGGAGATGAATATGGCGCTGGTAATGAAAATTGCATGGAAGATAGCAATGGGAAGTCCATCTCCTTGGGCGACAACAATCCAGGCCAAGTACTGCCCTATAGCGGGGTTCTGGGCGACATCAAGAACACATAGTTGTACCATGCTTTGGAGGAATCTGGTGGCCCTAAAGCCTATCTTGCAAACCCATATCGCTTGGAAAATTGGCACAGGTGAAACGGTCAGAGCCTTCATGCAGCCGTGGTATCCGGGTTGGGAGCTCAATAGACCCGTTAACAGGCAGCAGCGATTGCTGACAGTCAGCTCCTTCATGTTGCCTCAGTCGGCCTCCTGGGACTTTGCAAAATTACAGCAGTCTTTCGGGTTCCACACGGCCCTCACCATCGCTACGAATGAAGTTGTCAGACCAGCCCCACCACCGGCGAAAGATACTCTACTTTTCACGTATGCAAAGAACGGCCGATTTACTGTCAAACGGGCATACCAGCTACTCAAAGGGGACACTGGAAGTCAGCAGGACAAGAATTTTTGGACGTGGGTTTGGGGGGCTAAGGGTTTGGCCCCAAAGCTTAAATTATTCATTTGGAGGTGTGTCACACAAGCATTGCCGGTTAGAGGAATCATAGGCGCACGAATCAGCTCGGTACCAACATTCTGTCAAAGATGTCAATTGGTATCAGAGTCTGTTGAACACATGCTCTTCTCATGCGACTTCTCGCGGGCCGCGTGGCTGGCATCCCCTCTTGGTCTGAGATCTGATCAGCTACAGGGTTCGTTTAAGGAAATTCTTACATCACTTGGGTCTATCCTGGATGAGATGGATCTGGTGAGATTTATTTGCATGACGTGGGCTTTATGGAGGATGAGAAATGAGGTGGTAATTGGTGGCAAGCAACATAACCTCACAACTTGCTTCAGGTATTACAAAGAGATCCTCTCTGTTTGCCAAATGATTCACTGTAGCGTACCGGTACGGCAAACACAGCATGCTGGTACCACTCTGCAAACACACCCGCAACAGGAGCTAAATACCTCTCCAATTTGCTATGTTGACGGGTCTTGGTTGCCAGATGGGTTATCGGGTATCGGATTCTTTACTCTTGTTCAGGGGAAGGTGGTCCAGTGGACATCAAAGAGAGTACAAGCAATGAATGCTAGCCATGCTGAGGCAATTGCGGTGCTGGAGGGTTACAAGATGTTGCGCCTTTTATCGAGGGATAAGAGCTATCTGTTTTCTGACTCTTTGGAATGTGTGGACTCACTGGCTCATAAGCAACCAATTGTTCATGATTGGAGATCCTTTAGTGAAGTGTGGGAGGCGTGGCAGCTACAAAATCTTAGCACAAATCATCTTTCTGCGATTCACTGTGACAGGAATGACCCAAAACTTCAAATGGCTCACATATTAGCTAATTTGGGAAGATCAGTGAGTTGGGATAGAACAGAACAGGGTTTGGATTTATGTTTTGCAGATTTAGGTAGCTGTGTGATGATAGAACAGTTGTAAGACCTACGGGTCATGAATGATACCAAAAAAAAAAAAAAAAAAAAAAAAAAATCAGACTCTGCAGCATGTGCTTCGAGTTGCATAATCCAACATACTGAAAATAGTTTATATGGTTCCTTGTTGCTGGTTCGTGAAATTCAGCTGGGCCAAGCCCACTTTGAAAAATAAATAAACTCAAAACAATAAAAAGAGGCCCAACAATAAACTAAATTTTCATTTTAATATATTGTTTAAAGTGGAGGGTTCCAATGTCTCATGTCTTTCATGCCTCATCATACCTCATGTTCTATATCTTCGTTTTCAAAGTCTAAATTGTCCATCTGAACCGTTCACCATGATATCCATACTAAAATATAGTTGGAGATGAATTTTATAATTTTTAGAAACTTTTTACTATTTGTAAGATGGGTAGAAAATCACTGTTTTTTAAACGATCCAAAAACAGTGATTTTGTACCCATCTTAAAAAATAGTAAAAAATTTCCAAAAAATATAAAATTTCATCCTCAAGCATATTTTAGTACGAATATCATGTTGAAAGGTTCGGATCAAAAATTTGAACTTTGAAAACAAAGATATAACATATGATGTAGATGAGGTATGAAAAACATGAGGCATTGAAATCCTCATCTTGTTTAAATTCTCCACTTATAATATTTGTTAATTTGAAAGGCTAAATTGAAAATTGAAAATACAGTATCTAATTAAAGAGGCCAATTTAGGGATGCAAACGGATCGGATAATATCCGACAGTATCCGGACCCGTATCTGAAAATTAGATACGAATATCCGATATCTGAGTATCCATACGGATACGGATATAAATATGGTTTTGAATTTTAATTATCCATATCCGAATAGTAGTAAATATACTATATTTTAATATATATTATGATAATTTTTATGTATATATCTACGGATATTTGAGATCCGATCCGTATCCGATCCGGTTGCACCCCGAGGCAATTAAAGCATCTGCATCCCTAGTACTATTAGAGTTTCTAATCTGATGTGGCAGTTTCTAATCCAGTTTCAGAGATGTGAGAGAGTTTCTTATTTAGAAACTATGCAGTAAAATTTCTTATTAAGAAACTGTTTATAAACTCCATGCTGATCAAATAATTGGCTCAAATTTTTTCTCCTTTTTAATTTATTGCTGACATGGCTTAATAGAAACTCCAAAATTAATTTCAGGTATTTGAGAGTTAGAAACTTTAGAGACCTTAATTTGTTATTAACAGTTATTTAGAAACTCATTTGAGTTGCTGGAATGTAAATGCTCAGATAGACTTACATAAACAAGCGTAAATTCCCTCTAATTAATTACCGATATTTCTCTGGTAACGACATAATTGAAGGACCCCTTCAGACTAATACATTCTCTCCGAATTCCTTTCTCTTATTAGTATCTCTAAATTAAAGAAAAGAAATGAACTCAAATAAAAATATGATTGTTTTTGAGTTTTTTTATTTATTCTGTACGAGGGAGGGGGGTTAAATGTCTCACATCTTTCATATTTTAATCGTGCCTCGCATTATTATTTTCATTTTTAAAGTTCAAATATATAGTCAATATGAATATCTCAACATAATATTATATAAATATATGCTTGAAACAACATATTATATTTA
>JAJGRW010001274.1:938180-1034273 GCA_025461045.1 Carex parvula
ATCAGGGATTACGAACATGGCGCCTTGCTGTTGCTGCGCTGATGGTAGTGTCCACATCTCATTGTTGTAGCCCCCGCGAAATCGTCCTGCTCTGGGCACTCGTTCTTCAAAAGTGGGAACTGGTCTTGCTTCATTTGTATTTCTTGCAGGAGGGTAGCTGGGCATGTTCATTGACTGGTCCTGTGGTGGTTGGTAATGAGATATGGCAGAAGAACTTGACATAAAGGCATGCTCGTTCAGAGCCTCGGATAGGTTTTTGAATTGTGGGTAGTCAAAGGTTTCTTCTTCACCATTCATCATAAAAATAGTATCTATCTCCCCACCACGCTCCGAAAAAGGATTGACCCAATCCTTGTCAGTACTGCCAGTATTGTCTTCATCATGATCTGTGTCCCAAATAGGAACAGAATTTTCTTGTTGGGGATTGTCAGGTGGTTGTGCTGACTGGCCAGCAAGGTACTGCATGTATTGCCAGTCGTCTTCTTCTTCTGTATCACTTTCTTCTTCGGTTAGGATGAGAATTGTTTCACTCCTAACTTCATCTTCATCATCATCGGGTATATCGCCTTCGTGATCAGGGGCTGGGACATAATTCTGGAATGATATAGAGATTCTGCCATCGAGGAGGTTATTGGTCTGCAATTCTGTAGGCATCATAGGAATATCAACTCGCGACGGCCTTACTACCCAGTTTCTCCCTTGATTTTCTTGCGCTGAGTATCGCCTACCCGGAAGTGCCCGTATTCCCCTGCTCACCAGGTATTCGGAAACATTGCTTATTTGGTAAGCGAATCCCACATTCGATGTATTGGAAAGTCTTCCCACTAAACCCCTAGTGATTAGGAGGTTTGCCTCGCCATTCTGCCAGTTTTGGTATCCTCTTGTCAGGATTGATATCTGGAAATTTCTATAAAAATCCCCGATTGTTTGCATCGTATCCGGTATAACATATACCAGCTGGCTTCCCCTTGTTAGGTCAATCTCTGCTGTATCGAATATGGACTGATCTCCTTGCCACCTGTTGTCTCTAAAAACGACCAACGCCGAGGTGCCCTCATCTTGTCTGTGCAGGATTTGTATCCTACTGAGCGACCCCTATGTGGATAAATTGCATCCCACTGTGCCTAAGGGCCGCATAGCTTTCGGGTTGTATAAATGGCCTGTCAATTTGTTGGTTGTGGTGCAGAGGATTGCCTCTTCAGAGAGATGGTTATAGACACGGTGGTGTTGTCGTCTCTTCTGGAATTGTATAGTACTTCGGCAGGTACTATAGCAGCTCGATCTCTCAGGGACCTTCTGAGCTGAGTATCGGGATCCACCTGCTCTTCTAGAGTCATCTGGTAGGGATTCTACCCGTTATAGTTCGGGTAAGATTCCTCAGGTTTCTTTGAGCATTATATCTCCTCCTTTGCCCTCTTCTGTATTCACGCACCTGATCTTCAAATAATGGTGCATCTGGGTTTACTGTTTGGGTTGGGTTACACTGGGCCGCCGGATGTCTCCATCATTTAAGTTTTTGTTTTTCTTCTTGGAGGATAACAAAGGGATCTTTGAAAACTCTGAAAACCCCCTTTCTTTTCCTTTTGCTTGGAGGATCGATTGATAGTTTGGCTAGCCTGGCTGATAGTTCGTCAGTTATTTCGCTCGACAGTTGCACACCCTTTTGTTTCTGGATTTGGTCTTTAAGGATTTTAACTTCTGCCCCAAGGTTCGGATTTCTTCTAGTGCTTGTACTAGCAGCTGGATTTGAGTGTTGTTCTGTTTGATCAATGCGGTTGTGCCTGAGATGCCTCCACGAAGGTCAGAGGGTTTCGCAAAGCCCACCGCGGGTGACTCAATTGAGTCTGTTGCTTTGACTGCTTGTTTGTAGAATTGGGTGTTTTGAGTGAGTGTGTAATCACTCATGAATTAACCCAGGTTTCCACTCTTTTGAGGACGGTTTCTACTCTTTCGAGTTTCTGGTTGAGTTTTTCAGAAATTTTTAAAGTTTCTGTTTCAATAAGTTTGGGTTGCTTTGTGACCTCTGTCACCAGAGTTCTGACTTCTGATGTTGTCAAAAGGTCGGTTTTCTGTCAATAGGATTGTGAGATTTTTTCAAGTTTTTGTTCAAGTTTTTGGATTTTCTTCCTGGTCTAGGGAGTAGATTTGTTCTTGGGTTTGCTTAAATTCTTTAAGCTTACTCGGCTTAATAGGTTTAATCTGTCGTATATGACAGAAATGTTGTTGGCTAGGTGTTTATTGGTTATGGTTGTATCTGAGAGATCTAGGTATTCGAGATTAGGGGTCGAGACTTCGTATACCACTCTTGAATGGATTGCTCCCACCTTTCGCTCAATAAACTAAGTCTGTACGTAAGTTCTGTTGTGACTTTTTATTTGCAAATATTCCAGTCAGCAGTTCAGGTGTTGATCATACCATTTATAATTGTTTTTGCTCAAAATTTTAAATATGCACTTCGTTTACACATCTAGTTTATTCTGGGGACAAATTTGGGGGTACTAATCATTCACTTTTGAGGTGGAGTGGCAAATTCATAATTTCCTTGTTTTCGGGTGGCATAGAACTAATTTTCCCATAGAAATGAGTTGAAATGGATATATAGAAATGAGTTTAAATGGACATAAAGAAATAGATATATATAAATGAGTTATAGTTTAACTAAGAAACACTGTGTGGTGTGGTGGAGTTGTGTTTGGTTGCATCGCTGAAGGCTCAAGTTCGAATCCCAGAGACCAAAAAAAAAATTTTGAGTTTGGTTGATTAGCGTTTCGGCCGTTTCGGTAGAATCGGCCTATTTCGGTCCCAACGGACGAAATTGGTCTGAAATGAGACCGGAACGGCCGAAATTTGGCCGACATGATGCCGGAACGGTCGAAATTTGACGAAATCATCAATAACCGTGTAAAATGGCCTAAAATCGGATCGGTACTGTCCGATCCCGCTCCGGAACGGCCGATTCCGCTCAGGAACGGCCGATTTTGCCTTCTATGTATCAAACCAAACAACATCTTGCTTGATGTGAATTTCACCCCCAAAATTTCTGATTTTGGTCTGGCAAAGCTGTATCCTAAGGAGCACAGCCTTGTGTCACTAAGTGCTGCAAGAGGAACCATTGGTTACATGGCTCCTGAATTAATATCCAGAAGCTTTGGTTCTATATCACACAAGTCTGATGTTTATAGTTTCGGAATGCTTCTGATGGAAATGGTTAGTGGTCGAAGAAATGCTGATCGCAATATCGATAGGCTGAGCCAGGTACACTATCCGTCGTGGATATATGACAAGCTGATTAAACATCAACAGAATGATATTAGTGAAAATTTAGATCTATCTGAGGTGGAAAAGAAGCTTTGTTTAGTAGCACTATGGTGTATACAAATCAAGTCGTCGGATCGCCCTGATATGAGTAGGGTTATTGAGATGCTCGAATCAGATCTTGATTCACTCAGAATGCCACCGAGGCTGTTTTTTGCATCGGATAGCTCAGCTGATGTAGCTCGGGTTGAAATGGCTCATTCATCTCATCAGCTACCTGTTATCTCAGAGTTCTCGAGTGAGCAATATACCCCCAGTTATCTGTAGTCTTAACACTAATTTTAATTTATGCATAGTTTATGTTATATAACGTCTAAGCCTACATATACTTTTGTAAAAGGAGAATGTCATTATTATTTGGTTATGTGAATTTCAATATATTGCCTTCCAATGTTACTTTGTTTGATATTTTGCCTTCCTTGAAACTCATACTTGTAATTTGTGGTGGTTCTCTGGTTAAAGTCTCTGGTTAAAGTCCTCAAAGTTTATAATTATATTATAGCAGGAGAGTTCAAATGTCTTCATTTTTGTGTCTCTATTATGCCTCTATTTTTTAAAACTTAAAAGTCAAAATAAAACTATTAGATATGATTTACATCATTTTATCTATGCACATGTAAAAATTTACGACATTTTTGTCATCAAGAGCTTTAAAAAATGTACTAATGTAGATAATTTCTAGACGTTGATTTTTCAACTTATTGATTCACATAAAAACAAAATTGAAATGTGATAATTTTTTATTAGCACGTAGAAAAAATAACATAGATCATATCTAACGGTTTTATTTTGACGTTTATAATTTAAATTTTGAGTTATTAAAGTTTCTAAGAATGAAGGCATGGTGGAGACAAAAAATAAAGGCATTTGAACCTCATATTATATTATTGATTTACCTTTTATTCATCCTATTTAAGTTTTTGTTTCTCCTCATTTAAAAGGTATGTGTTTGATACGCCTAATATATACAATATAATTCTTAACAAAAAAAAAAATATATTACTTATTTCTTTGTTTATTAATTGTGCAGTTAATTAATCATAATTTGCTACCATTTTATAGTCTCCAATGTATTGAGACAAAAATATTCATTTTACAAGATACTGATATCTATTGATAATTAAGTTGTTTTTAACATAGTAATCAAGAGCTCATATAAAGTAACATGTGGAATAATATTTTTTTTTAACCAATTAAATTGATCAAATTTAAATCCATATAAGTACCGTCACTGATTAAATTGATCAAATTTAAATCACTGATTTAGTTGTTTATTTTTCTTTATTCTTGGTATTTGTGACTATTCGCCATTTTTGGTATTTTGTGAATTTGGATCTCTTTTGTATTTGGGCATCTAGGAGTATTCCCTAAACTTAAGAAATTTCAGACCTTTTGTAAAAATAAAAAAATCCTCATTATGAAGCCCAAAACCTACCTTCGGCCTAGAACTGAAAAATTATCTATTAACTAACCTCTATATTTTCCAATTAATTAATTAGGCCCAGCCCAGCCCACTTCCTTCCACTTATTTTCACATGATCTTGTTTTCTTCTACTTTTTCTTAAATTTAAACTTATGTATCGTACAAGATTTGTGGTTGTATTATTCGTGAAATATATAAAATTTTCTTTTCTTTCTAAAAGTTTCAACACTTACATATATTATTAATAATATAGGAAAATAAATTATTTTTCGAATTATACTATAATATTATAGTGGAATCATAAATATTAGATCTGTAATAGAAGGGAAAGATAGCCAACAACTGTAAATTATTTCTTGGAGTTGTAATTTTAGAAGAGGATTTAAGCAAGGTTTTCCTTTTGAGTAGTATTTGGATGAGCGAGCTAATCCTAAATTTTTCTTTGGGTTAATTTCGAACGAGCTACTAATTAGGAGTTTTTTTGTCAATCATAGGAAAAAAAAATTGTTCGAATTTAAATTGGTCATTGAAAAATTTGAAAAAAGTCCCAAAATTGTATAAACAATTGCAAAAGTTTGTAAAATGCAGAAAAAATTGTTGGAGATTTTATTCTCATGTTTAAGAATATTTTAATTTTTCTTATACAGATTCTGAATTATTTATTGGAAAAAAAAAATGAAAAAATTGAAGTCCAAAATTATTGACAAAAATGCTGGAAATTTATTAAAATTAGAGGTCAAGTCACGTGAAAATTGTGTGTTATAACGTTACCGATGATGACATATCATTTAAAATTTTCTAATTTTTAGTATCGTTAGGAATGAATACTTGAGAGATAACTCACACATACTACATTACTAGTTGATGCTTGGCACAAGTTATGTATTTTTTTTTTTAAATTCCATTAAAATCTAGCAAAAAAAAAAAAAATGGAGACAAAGCCCACATTCATAGTAAGAAAGAAAAATGACATTTCTAAAAAAATATAGGAGTAAATATTGAGAGGGATGAAGTGAATAACGGTAAAATAACGTTAATATAAATTGGAATTTGATAAATGGCTCACTACAATAATGGGACAGTATCCGTGAAGTTAAAGGTGATTAAGATAATATTTTTTTTCATGTGAGAATTAACTTTTAATCTAGTGATTAAGATAATATTTTTAGAATGAAAGGTGGTAAGTTCGTAATCCAAATTATTATTTTTATAAATATTTAAAATTAGAAGTATTAATCTCTTTTTTTTCCGAAAAATATCATCCCCTCCACCTTAACAACAATCATGATTTATGCTGTAGAAATTTTTTTCTTAATTGAATATCCCCTGAAATAACTCAAATTCTGATTTTAAATTTGAAATCCGGACCAATTTGATCCGAAGTGAAATACACTTATATAGATAGCAAGGGTTGTCACATTCAAAGGTACGTCATAACCAAATATTTTAATAGCAATTTGACTTTATTAAGGCTAATTAAGAAATTGGCTTTTGGGGGGTACATAATTGAGGCCACTTGTATTTTATTTGAGAGAGAGAGCTTTCTCCGACATTTTTTATTAATATCCAAAGTTAATTAGAAATTAATATTTATGTTCAGAATTTCCGACTTTCGTCAAAAATGCCCAAGCCGGCCACAAAATGACCGGCCTACTCCTTTTTTTTTTTTCTTTTTTAGAGACACTATGAAGAGCAAAATAATAAAATCTAACACTGCAAATTTGAATTTTTTTTTAGATTATTTGTTAGAATACTTCTTTTGATTTGTAATTAGCATATTTATACTAAAATACACTAGATCACTTGAAATTATATTGAATTACACTATATTACAATAAATTATGTTGAATTACACTAAATTACCTTAAATTACGTTAAATTACGCTAAATTACAATAACTTTGCTAATTACGCTGAAATACGGTAAATTACGCTAAAGTAGACTGATTTTGTGCCATCTTTCATGAATCATAAAAAATAGTAAAAAAATTCGGAAAATAGTAAAAATTAGTATTCTACAAGCTCATTATGTAACTAATTTACTGAGCTACTTGGATTGAATAATATAAATGAAAATCTTAATCGGAAACTTCAACTCAAATTTTGAGGCTCTTCCCTTAGTTTTTTGGCAATTCTAAATTTTGAAAAATAACATAGTAGTCACTAACAAATGCGTATTTTCGCAAGCTTTCTGAAAAGTGGTCATTTGCTGAAATCGGACACTCGAGCGCCGTTTTATGACCGTTTGAAGTTTCATCATCGTTTTTCGCCTTTTCAGTGAAGATATCATCCCTATTCATATGTAATTTACCGTATTTTAGAGTAATGTAATGTAATTTAGTGTAATTTAAATTAATATAGTGTAATTCAACATAATTTCAAGTAATTTAACGTATTTTATTATAAATATGCTAATTATATATCAAAAGAAATAATCTAACAAATAATTTAAACAAAAAAATTTAAATTTTCAGTGTTAGATTTCATTATCTTGCTCTTCATATGTCTCTAAAAAAAAAAAAAACAAGTAAGCCGGTCACAAAATGACCGGCTTGGACATTTTTGGCGAAAGATTCTGGGCATAAATATTAATTTCTAATTAACTTTGGATATTAATAAAAATGTCGGGAGCTTTTTCATCACAACGAAAAAATGATTATCCAAAATGAGCTCAAATGATTACACAGTTATTTGACCCTACCAATTTATACATTTACTATTACAATCTATATAGCTTTTTTTTTTTTTTTTTGTGAAGTAGAAATGTGGAAGTCTAGCCTCTCTCTGTCCCATTAAACTACATAGTTCTTATCCATATTTTTATTTGATAAGCTAAAGATTTATCTGATAAGTTACTGAAAATAATTTTATATGTACTTGGCTTATAAAATAGGATACTGTTAGGAAAAAAAAACAATGAGCAAAAAGATCTTATTGATCTCTTAAATTGAATTTTACAATATTTTTGTTTCATCTAGTTATTAAGATAATATTTTTAGAATGAAAGGTGGTACGTTCGTAATCTAAATTATTATTTTTTTAAATATTTGAAAGTATTAATCTTTTTTTTTTGGAAAATATTATCCCCTCCACCTTAACAACAATCATGATTTATTTTGTAAATTTTTTTTCTTAATTGAGTATCCCCTAAAATAACTCAAATTCTGAGTTTAGATTTGAAATCCGGACCAATTCAATCCAAGTGAAATACATAGTATTATTTTAACAAAATAGATAGGATGGTTTAGATTTAAACTAAAAAATTGGAAAATAAATCTGTTGTTACTTCTTGTGAATAACACCCGAAATTTTTATTTTTAACATTTTAAATAAATAAATTAATAAAATAACCATCGTTTCTGGTCAATTCTAAATCTAACACGGCCGCAGAATGCCGGAGCGGACCCATATGAGGGAGGCCGCAGAATGCCGGAGCGGACCCCCATATGGGGCCGCAGTATACCGGAGCGGACCCGGGTCCGCACTATGCCGGAGCGGCCCCTGTTTTTTTTTTTTTTTAATCTGATTCTGAAGTTGATTATGATTTTGTTTTGGAAATTTTTATCAAAAATTTAAAGTTTGTACTGGAAGTTGTGTGTAATTACTTATGTTTGAAATGTCGTTTAATCTGAAATTGTTGTTCGTCGTTTGTTTGATCAAAATAAACATTACAATAGAAAGTCATATAAAGAAGCATACAATAGAACAATGCTAATGTTATCGGAAATTACAAATACGTCTAATTAACCGAAAATAAACAACATTTCTACGAGTACAATTAAAAAAGCAACATTAACTCTCAATCTCGTGCAGCTCGGGCAGCTCTGTTTTGTCTTTCTTGTGTATCTCGGCCGGCTTGGTGTCCTCTTCTCCTATTATGTAGAACGTCCATCCACATCGAAATTCTGTCGTGCTGTCTTCTGCCCACAGCAATATTTTTTTTCTCTGGAACAAGGACCGGGCCATCGTGTTGAGGCCATTCCGACTGATTTCCATAGACATGCCATTGTGCGCTCCATGTGTTGATCAGTGTATGGATGTGATAGTAGTGACTTACAAAGACGGCAGGGTCGATGCCTCGGAGACGACACACGGACAGAACATGAGAGCACGGTATTCTCTCCAATTGAGGCTTCTGGCACGTGCAAGTTACCGTGTGATCATCCCCGATTATCACCGTGTATTTGTAATTGGCCTTGGTAAACCGACCAGAATCGTCAGGTATGAAAGCGTGAACTCTCTCCTGTGTGGAGGTTACCTCGAACTCGTTGTTGTTTCCAAAGCCCCCCAGCGTCTTCATTTTATCGGACCTCTCGAACCGTTTGTTGATCAGCTACGAAAAATTAAAAAATAATGAAGAAGTCAGATTTTTTTAACAAAGTTCATTAAATTAAAAATTATGAAGAAAGAACTACAAATAAAAGTACCTGATGCACACGACACGAGAATTGTTGACCTTGACTGACTTCCCATTCTGCTTTGGCCCTCCTTTGCGCAAACTATGTCATACATTTGTAAAATGTGTTTTCAATTATTGCTGCAACCGGTAGCCTACGAGAGGACTTGAAGACCTTATTAAGCGACTCGGACCCGTTTGTAGTCATGATGCCCCAACGGTAACCACCGTCCAGTGCTTGGAATATCTTCCATGGTTTGGGGCACTCGTTCTCATCTTGATCCAAATATTTACCCACCCCGTCCAGCCAATTGAGGGCAATGTCACATGCCTGCCCCATTGCTTGCATTCCTTGCTCGTACCTCCTCATCTTCCTCTTAGCCACACATATTCTAAAAAAACGGATTGCCTTATCACTGCAACCGTTCTTCTTCATGTTCTCGGCTATGTGAGTAGCACAAAGACGGTGAACACATTGATCCTCATCCTCCTCGTTCCACCCCATATCATCTTGTCTGAACACCTTCTTGATACCCTTTCCCCTATCAGTGATGACACACATGAATCTGGAGCGGATTACATTACGGCGCAACCATTTCATGAACCACGCACAATCGTCATAACTCTCTGATTCTACCAGTGAAAAAGCCAACGGGAGGAGCTGATTTTCAGCATCGTACCCGGTTGCAATCAACAGCTTGCCTATGGTAAAATAAATTTTGTAAGAGCCGAAATCAACTAAAATAAATAAAGTGAAAACAACCAAATTAGTTACCTTTATACCGGCCTGACAGGAAACATGCATCAACTGTGATGACCGGTCTGATATGTTGAAAAGCAGCTATGCACGGTCCAAATGCCCAAGCCGCCCTATGAAAATACCTCCATGGTCCAGGTTCACCAGTGGGATATGAGGTCACATCAAACAATGTTTCTGTCAATAAATTTAAAAAAATAAGTTCAATTTTTGATTGATAATGAAATGACATAAAAATTGAAGGAACAATGTAGTACCTGGGTTGCTTCTTTTGATTGCCTCCAACAATGGAACTACAAGAGCGTATGACCCCTCCCAACTGCCAAATTGACGGGCTATTGCCAACTCACGGCCACGCCATAGTTTGTTGTACGCCGGTATCTGACCGTTGTACCTTTCAGCAACAGCAATTCGGACAGCCTGAATACTCAAGTCGACATCGTTCCTCATGTGAGCGGATATACACTCGGCAACCATAGCAGCTGACAACTGAGCGTGATCTGTTCTTGTCGCATCCGCGTGGCATGAATGTTGTGTTGGGCATTTGGAGACACGCCATTGTGTTCCATAACCGGTGGCCCTTGCGAGTATGTACCACCCACAGTAACTGTCCTTGCACTTGAACCTCATTCTTGTGCGGTCACTGTGCGTAGGTATTAACTCTTTGTTGCAAAGGATGTGAAACCTGTCAATTGCGCTCTTCATTTCCTCTTTTGAGTCATATGTTTGTCCCTCGGACAATTCATTCTCATAATCTGCCCTACTTCCAAACAAACCCGAATTGGCTTCCATAAACCCTGATGTGTCGTTGAAAGCATGAATCGGGTGCTGAAACCCGCGATCCATTATCTGAAACCGGCTATCCATCTTGAATTTCCTTGATAGTCCGAGCACAGGCCCGGTATCTTCCTGGTCAGAATAATCGCTCATACCCTCAGGATCAATATGACCCCAGTTTTCCTCTGCCTCTAGTATTTCCGGATCCACTTCTTCATCAGATTCATCCGGATTACAAGTTTGACCCCAATGAGCGGTCCGACTAGATGAAGGCTGGTCAGTCTGGGATGGGGCCCGACGGGAGGGTCGGTCCCTCTGAACTGGGGCCCGACTACTGGACGGTTGGTCAATTTGGACAGGGGATAGACTAGAGCCGGATGAGTTACCCCGACTACGACCCTGGATTAACCTCTGAACTGGGTTCGAACGCCGGGCTCTGGTAACCTCCACATATAGGTCAATTATCTTGTATGCACCCCCAGAAAAACTCATGGTTTGGTTATACAATACCTGCCAGACTCCCTCATTCTGAATTGGAAATAGTTGGAACCAGGTTTGTGCCGAACTAGTCGACATGCTAATTTTGGCATCAATTTTAAGGTCATACTGACCCTGATCCAACCCCAAATTCCCACATATACTTGATTTAAGTCCCAAATAATCCGTACCTGGCAATACCGGGATCACAGTAACGGGTCCAATACTGTAGTAAACCCCATTAGGACTGTTAATACATCCCCACCAGTGTAGATGGATACCATAAGAGCCATTTTTTCAATTCAATACAGAAGAAACCTACAATTAAAAATTAACTAAATTAATTAATTTAAATTAATTATTCTAATTAAATTATTCTAATTAAATTATTGCTAAATTAATTATTCTAATTATATTATTAATCTACTGAAATAAAAATAAAAAATTTAAAAGAAGAGTGAAAAAACTTACAGATCAGAGAGCTAACTCAGGAGAGAGAAGGTGTGAGAGTGTGGAATGAAATTTCGCTGTCATTTTCGGGATATAAAGAACAGGGTCCGCTCCGGCATTCTGCGGACCCATATGGGGGTCCGCTCCGGCATTCTGCGGCCTCTCCCAAATGGGTCCGCTCCGGTGTTCTGCGGCCGTGTTAAATATAGAATTGACCAGAAACGATGGTTATTTTATTAATTTATTTATTTAAAATGTTAAAAATAAAATTTCGGGAATAACACAAACATGATATTCTGATCTCAACCGTTCAAATTTTTTCATTCGAGAATCTCACCAAAATAAGTTTTTCATGGACGAATTTCAACAAAAACCAACAATTGAGATCGGAATAACATGTTCATATTATTTCCAACAGATTTATTTCCTAAAAATGAGATACCTTAGGTGATATCATATAAATACCGGAATTTGCCTGTAGGCCGACTCCAAGGCAACTTCCTTTGGTGATGAAATGTGATTATGTGATGTAGAATTAATAATCACTAAACTCTTTCCACGTGGATTGGGGCCATTTTTCTAGACAAAGGGCGGTTCCCATTTGTGTGGTTATATGTGGCCGCAACCAACACCTGGGCGGAGCACGTGAATAATAGAAGCTATGCGTTGCGTTACTACTGTGCGTCAATGATCTATGACATACTTTGCTTCATAAATTCGTTATAAAGAATAAGATCTGCTTGTTACGCCGCAAGTCTGGACTTTGGTATTTGAGGTTTGTCCTTTGAATTCAGATCCAGTGAAGTAACTCAAAATTTGGGTTTTAGATCGGGACCGTTCGATTCGAATCCGTAACTATCTATCTAAAGTGAAGTGCACGCATCCCGAGCAACAGATTTGAATTCCGAGACTATCTCGAGCAACGGATTCGATTGGGACGGTCCCGATCCAACCTTTATTGTAGTGATTAAGATAATATTTTTAGAATGAAAGGTGATAAGTTCGTAATTAAAATTATTATTTTTATAAATATTTAAAATTGAAATTATTTTTTTGAAAAATATTATCCCCTCCACCTTAACAACAATCATGATTTATCTTGTAGAATTTTTTTTCTTAATTGGATATCCCCTGAAATAACTCAAATTATGAGTAAAGATTTGAAATCCGGACCAATTCGATCTCAAGTGAAATACATCGTATTATTTAACAAAATAGATAGGATGGTTTAGATTAAAACTAAAAAATTAGAAAATAAATCTGTTGTTACTTCTTGTGAATAACAAAAACATGTTATTCTAACCTCAACCAGTCAAATTTTTTCATTCGTGAATCTAAAAAAAATAAGTTTTTTATACACGAATTTCAACAAAAACCTTAGGTGATATCATATGAATAGAATTTGCCTATAGGCCGAGCTCCAAGGCAGTTTCCTTTGGTGATGAAATGTGATTCCCACATGTATGTAGAATTAATAATCACTAAACTCTTTTCAGTATTTAATTGTATTATAAACTATTTAGACACAAACCAGTCACTGGGTGACGAAATGGTTATGTAAATACAACTTCTGACTTCCAGTCACTAAATTTCAATCCAACCAATTTGGTCCCCATTTTTTTAAGTTTATATGTGGCCGCAAGCAACACCTGGGCGGAGCACGTGAATAATAGAAGCTATGCGTTGCGTTACTACTGTGCGTCAATGATCTATGACATACTTTGCTTCATAAATTCGTTATAAAGAATCAGATCTTCTTGTTCTATGACATACTTTGCTTCATAAATTCGTTATAAAGAATCAGATCTGCTTGTTACGCCGCAAGTCTGGACTTTGGTATTTGAGGTTTGTCCTTTGAATTAAGTAATTTAAAAATTGAGCTTTAGATCAGGACCGTTCGATTCGAATCCATAACCATCCATCTAAAGTTCTCGGATTTCTCCCGATTCTTCCCTTGCTCATATATATATCTGGCATCCTATCCACCTCTCAAAGCACAAATTTATCGCTCTCTCTCTCTCTCTCTCTCTTCATTTGAACTTCTTTGGACTTTGCGAATCGTTCCAAATTAAAAAGAAAAGTCCAAATCCAGTAATTTTAAAAGATTACCTGTTACGGTAAAGGGAAGCATCTGATCTGCTGGCGGAGCACTTGCATAATAGAAGCACGCGAATAAATTCGTTATAAAGAATCAGATGGCTGCCACGTGTCTTCGAAGGTCTTGATCCCAAGTCCCAACACCATCTCCAATCTCCAACTCAGCCGCAACGATGGTTAGCCCCCGTACAAAATTCTTCCTAATTCTTGTTCTACAACTTGTAATTCTGATTTTCGATTATCCCAGCAGTCCAAATTTTTCTATTCCAAACACATCCCCATTTGATCCACCTCAGCAAACACAATTCAACCACCTTTATTATATGCCAACGTGTATTCACCTCCTCAGTAACTCAAAGGAAGCATTTCAGAAAGTGATCGAAGAAAGCGCAACTGATTTAGATGCGAGAAAGAGAATATGTGCTGATATGAGTGCCAATTTCAATATATCCCATGTTTTTCTTCGCATAGCTTTGGAGGTGCTTCTTGATTGTGACAATAATAATCATGATGATACTGTTCAAAACCAAGAGGTTGTCCAACATCCTACGTGATTGTAATCACGACATGTCCAATGGATATTAGATCAAATTTGGTTTGCTTTGAGTTTTTATTGACCCGTAAGAAAGATTCAGTCTCTCGTGTGATTGGAATCACTCTAGTTTTAATTTAAGTTCAAGATCATGTCGTTTTTTATCTTTTGTTTTTCTTTTTAAAAAGGAATAGTATGTTGGTATTTTCTTAGTGGATGATCTTATAATATCCAATAGATATGTTCAATTACTAAACTATAATTGTTGAGATCCCAACTAATCTCTGTTTATTTTTGTATGTTCAATTAATTTTAAAAGTCCAACAATCTTATTCACTTCTACTTTATCAGAAAATGGGTTTTGGATCGGCAAATAAATAGTTTACGGAATTAAACATGCACTGAACAAAAACACTAAATTAATGTCTCGTAAATATCGTTAAACACCCAAAGGTCGAGAATATAATTAGGGATGGCCCAAGATTCAGAAAAAGAAAACAGAATAAATAAAAGAAAAGAAAACATTTTCCAGCCATAACTGTGTGTCTCACATGACAGTAGCACATCAAGAAAGAAAAAGGGAACTCTTAATCAGCTCCTCATTGTCACCCCAACTCATCACCAATCAGACTCTGCAGCTTGTAGCTAATAATACAGTTAAGCATGTGCTTTGAGTTGCATTATCCAACATACTCAAAATAGTTTATATGGTTCCTTGTTGCTGGTTCAGCTGGCCCAAGCCCACTTTGGAAAATAAATAAACTCAGAACAATAATAAGAGGCAGTGTTCGTAGAAAGGAGAGATGGTTGGCATCTCCCCTGACAGGGACGGGATTGGCCTTCGGGCCTGAACACATTTAAGGCACTCTGTTTCGGCGGATCTTAAACCCAATTTTCTGCTGCCAATCTTTCAAAAAAAATAATAAGAGGCAGTTCACTTGGTCCAAGAAAGGTCGCCTCTCCTAATCCTCTCCGGAAGCGTATCCTCTTTGGAGTTTTTTCTACGGAGCTGTGCGGAGATTTTAATTTGGTCCGTTCGTTTTGACTTGGCATGAATCTCAAAGCCCAATAATACAGCCCCCTCCGTTAGCCCGAATATTAGAGCGGCTATTAATCTGGTCCGTTCGTTTTGCTCCGCAGAGGATACGTATCCAATCCTCTCCCAACAAAGCTATACCACTATACCAGCATCCCATTTTTTTTTTGCAAAAGGAATATTCTGTGTTGCGTAGTTGAATGAATGGTAATAAAGTAGTTTTCTTAATATATAATTGTTAATAATTATGTAGTTTTATTTAACATACAAATAAATAATTTTAATAAGAAGTAGGCGTTGACCGTTGAAGCATGGTAAGAAAGTGTGCCCTCAATTGCGTCCACGTAGAGAAAAACCAGCTTGCTTTTGTGTCTTTTTTATTGTCCCCTTAAAAGTTCATTGAAGATTGAAGGGTAAGGTGAGGAGCAAAAAGTATTTTCATATAAAATGTGTGTTTTATAGTTTAAAAAACACTTAAGAAGTAGGATAAATTTTGCTGGAGGTTACTAAACTTTGTCATTTGTCACGAATTGGTCATTCAAGTTTGATTTGTTCATTTTTAGTCATTCAACTTTGTCATTTGTTCCAATCAAGTTATTTATTTACTATATATTTTTTTGTCCAAAATCTTAACGGAATATTCACATTCCGTTAGTATTTTGGACGGAATGAGTATATTCTGTTAATATTTTGGACAGAATGAGAATATTCCATTAAGACTTTAGACGGGAAAATATACAGTGACTTGATCGGGACAAATGACAAAGTTGAGTGACTAAAAATAAACAAAATAAACTTGAATAACCAATTCGTAACAAATGACAAAGTTTAGTGACCTCCAACGAAATTTACCCAAGCAGAAAGATGAAGTTTTTGTTGAAACTTGAGTTTGAAAATTTTAAAATTTTCATTTTAATATATTTGTTTAAAATCTCCACCTGTAATAATATTTGTTAATTTGAGAGGTTAAATTGAAAATATCATATATAATTAAAGATGCTAAATACCTCTAAATCATTTCTGATATTTCTCTGATAACCGACATGAACGATAATGCCATAATTGAATAGCAATTAACTTCTCTTTAATTTTCATTCTCTAAGTAATTAATTACTCTCTCTCCTCTCCTTATTAAGGGACCCCTTAAGACTAATACATTCTCTCCGAAATTCCTCTCTAATTAGTATCTCCTGAGGAAAGAAATGAACTCTTTTTTTTTTTTTTTTTATTTGCTCCAACAGATAATAAACTCCTCTGATTTTTTTTCACCATTCAACATTTTGTCTTTGTTTTATTAAATTCTGATCCTTGCTGGATATTATAAAGTTATCATCGGTGGCTTCTATGATCGTGCCCTAAGTAGCGACATTCCCATATTATCTTGATTACGATTCTAAGTTTTGCACGATAGAAGCAAAATACGCTTACGGATACACGATCCAGATAATATTGTTTCAACTTGATTTATTTGTTTTATTTATGAATTTAACTATTTGAATTTCTGAAAATTTACTACAACAATTTTAAGCGTATGGATCTTTTATCTCGATTTTTATTTATGTTTTGATTTAATATCTAACAATTTTGAATTAAACTCTGACAAGCAAACCAGGAAAGTGAGATAAGCTTAAATGTGGAGATTTTTCCTTCCAAAATGTATGTATTTTATTGAACGATCTAGTAGTATATGAGATATGTGTGTATGTTTTGAATTTGTAAATTAATTAGTTTGTCATACATAAAAAACAAGATATGTAGCAAGTTATTAAAAAAAATGCATCAAAATTACTTCTCAACCTTTAATTAATCACGTAGAAAAATGATTATACAAATTAATTTTAAACTAGTTCTCATGATCATTTAGTTCATTTGTTTGAAATCCAATCTAACATCTTTTAGATTAAACTTACAAATTATTTGTTTAGATTAATTTTAGCTTCACCCCATTAATCATGTGAATTTTGAGAAATTTAAGATCATAGAATATTTCATTAAAAAAAATCATTGTTGCTCGTGAATAGTTGTGTATTATAAAAAAATGATATATATTCAATTAATAATCTATATTATAGGACTTCACCTCAATTGTTAATTTGTTATACGAGTGACAACAGTAATATATTATAGTTTATATGTGATTAGTTGATGTTAATATATTCTCTTTACAAAATTAAAATTTAGTTTTCAGTTCTTTTATTTAGGATTTTTTTTAAAAACCATAATTAAAATAATTAATTTTAAATAAACAACATGATTGCGGTCAGATTTACAAAAACCATCAAAACCGAATTGTCAATTCGGTCCGACAGCATTTTTTTCCTCCGGACCGAATTGGCAATTCGGTCTGGTTGTTTTTCACAGTTCCCAGGAAATTCCTGTGTGGCCTTGCGTGTAACTCCGCCCGGACCGAATTGCCAATTCGGTCCAGTTTTTATTTTTATTTTTTTAAGAGACACTGAGAATAAAAAAATAAAAAAATCAAACACTGAAATTTAAATTATTTGTTAGATTACTTCTTTTGATTTATAATTAGCATATTTATACTAAAACACACTAAATTACTTGAAATTATGTTGAATTACACTATATTACAATAAATTATGTTGAATTACACTAACTTACAATAACTTCGTTAATTATGTTGAAATACGGTAAATTACGCTAAAGTAGACCGATTCTGTGCTATCTTTCATGAATCATAAAAAATAGTAAAAATTGGTATTCTACAAGTTCATTATGTAACTAATTTACTGAGCTACTTGGATTGAATAATAGAAATGAAAATCTTAATCAGAAACTTCAACTCAAGTTTTGAGGCTCTCCCCTTGTTTTTTGGTGGTTTTGAATTTTGGAATCCGGCATAGCGGGTACGGACACATGCGTCTTTTTGCAAGCTTTCCGAAAAGTGGTCATTTGCTGAAATCGGACACTCGAGCGCTGTTTTATGACCGTTTGAAGTTTCGCCGTCGTTTTTCTCCTTTTCAGTGAAGATATCGTCCCTATTCATATGTAATTTAGCGTAATTTATCGTATTTTAGGATAATGTAATGTAATTTAGTGTAATTTAACTTAATATAGTGTAATTCAACATAATTTCAAATAATTTAGCGTATTTTAGTATGAGGAGGGATCAAGTTACAACAAATTTGAGTTACAACAACTATTTTTTTCATTTTCAAAGTCCAAATCGTCGATCCAAACCGTTCAACATGATTATCTAAATAAAATGTGGTTCCACATCAAATTTTACATTTTTTTGAATTTTTTACTATTTATTAAGATGGGTACAAAATTCAATGGTCTGAATATGACTATTTTTTGTAAAATACTTAATAAATAGTAAAAAAATTCATAAAAATGTAAAATTCGATCTGCAAGCACATTTTATTGTGGAGATCATGTTGAACGGTTTGGATCGACGATTTGGACTTTGAAAATGAAAAAAATGGTTGTTGTAACTCAAATTTGTTGTAACTTGATCCCTCCTCTTTTAGTATGAATATGCTAATTATATGTCAAAATAAGTAATCTATCAAATAATTTTAAAAAAATTTCAAATTTTGATTTCTACAAAAAAAAAAAAAAAAAAAAAAACCTGGGCCGAATTGGCAATTCGGTCCGGGCTAAAAAAGCCTCTGGACCGAATTGCCAGTTCGGTCTGGCCTGTTTTTTGATTTTCTGTGGCGTTCTTTCTACAACCCGTAAAAAACAGCCAGACCGAATTGCCATTTCGGTCCAGAAAAAAAAAATCCTTCGGACCGAATTGCCATTTCGGTTTTGATGATTTTTGTAAATCTGGCCGCAATTATATTGTTTATTTAAAATTAATTATTTTAATTATGGTTTTTAAAAAAAATCTTTTATTTATTTTGAACAAGAGCGGGGCTTAAAAATCGTCCTTCAAATTTTTATTTTTATTTCAAAGTTTAAATAATCGATCTGAACTCTCAGCTTGATCTCCATATTAATATATACTTAGAAACAAAATTTTATATTTTTTTTACTTTTTACTATTTAAGTATTTTTAGATAGGAACAAAATCAATATTTTTTAGAAGATTCTGAACTATCCAAAAATTATAATTTGTACCTATCTAAAAAAAATAGTAAAAAAAGTTACAATAAATATAAAATTTAATCTCCAAGCACCATTTTATATGAAGATCATATATATTGAGCATTTTGTATCGGCCATTTAACTTTAAAAATAAAAATAAAGATGTGAGTCAAATTGAAGTACAAAAAATCTTACGCATTTGAATCCTACTCTTTGAACAATTGATGAAAGCAGTGTTGTAAAATGCGGTTCATGCGGCCACATATGCGTATGCGGTTGGCAACCGCATGGAAAATCAATATGCGGTTCCAATATGCGGCCGCATATTTTTACTACATATTCGACTGCATATTACCGCATACCGCATATACCGCATATCACCGCATACCGCATATTACCGCATATCACCGCATATCACCGCATATTACCGCATACTTGTTTATATATATATCAATTCTCATTTTAAAACCCGTATATATAAGTCCGCAAGAAAATCCGCATATGCGGTCGCATACCGTATATGCGGTATGCGGTGGCCTTCCGCATACCGCATAGAAACCGCATTTTACAACCTTGGATGAAAGTAGTTAACAACAAAAACAAAATGTCTTTTTCTGAAGGAGTGGTGCTTTGTTCAAAGAGCTTTGAACCAAGTCTCATCCAAAGTTATTCCTAAACCATCTGATGTTTGCTATAATTCTCATAACAGTTTAGATTTAATTAAAAAACTAATTAAATTTATTAAGTTCTAAATATATTTGTATAAATCTTAAAACGCATATCGAACGTTTATTTGGGGCATTGAATTTATCCAAAGTTGGACAAAACCAAATTTCTTCTCCGAGATATGGATCACAACCTATGTTGTATGGACACAGGTACGGATATCGTATCGATACGATACGGATACGGTAATATGTCAATTTTTAAAAATGATGGATACGATACGGCTACTATATATATTTTATTTTAATTATTTTATTAACTTAACACTTGTATTATATAAATTGAATATTAAAAATCAACTCAAGTATAACTTAAATATAAAGGTTAGTAGTTCTAGACAACAAATGTGAGATAGTGTAGTGGTAAGTGATATGTTGCTTATTCAATAGATTGTTTGATTCTTGGGTGCTGCAAAATATTTTTTTGCCATGCGCGGTTTACTGGACCCAGTCCATGCGTGGTGCACGATGCCGTATCGGCCCGTTTCAGTCCGTATCGGAGTCGTATCGGTCTGTTTCAGTCCTTATCGGAGCTGATCAGATGGTTAGAGATACGCCACGTCATCCGATACGCCAGCTGGCGTATCCAGTACGTATCGGGTCCGTATCGTACTCGTATCCGTATCCGTATCCGATACGCACTCTATCACTATATATGCAATTTCAACTGAACAATTATTGCACGGGGGACTGTAAGATTCGTGCTAGGTTATATAAATTGTGCAGGTCAAAAGTAACTCATTTTTTGAATTTTGATCCGAACCGACGTTGGAACCAGTGTTGTAAAAAACGTCAGTTTAGACCGATTAATCGGCCGATTATTTCCGATAGTGGCATATTATTTCCGATTCACAGTACTCTGTCTGTCCGACGAGCGGATACCGTTATTTACAACACTGGTCCGAACTGCTCTAACACGAATATTGAAGGAGACCCGTGCATCCATCGTTATTGGCTAGAATTTCTAATGGAATAGTCCGGATCAAAACTCAATCGGGTTATTTAGGGGATGAGAACGGAGTAGGTCTGATGCTCATCGGACTTACTTTTGGGTCCAATGAGCTTCAAGACCATCCGATCCACTCTGAGATCGGTGCGCACGGAAATTGAAACTTACACGCACGAATTTTAAAGTGAAGCACACGTATTTTAAAATAGATTAGACGGTGAATGAGCTTATTGAACCTACTCTCAATTCTTTGGAGATACGAATAGCTCGTCAATTGTCCCCCGGGTACGGAAATAAATCTGCTGTTATTCTGATCCCAGTTGTTGACTTTTGTTGAAATTTGGGCACGAAAAACTTTTTTTTCTTGAAATTCACAAATGAAAAAATTTGAATAGTTGGAATAAGAATAACAGAGTTCTGTCATCCCTTTGGAATAACAGCAGATTTATATCCCGGCTACTCCAAAAGTCAAAGAGGGAAGACTTTGTAAGCTCTCCATTGCATCAATCTCACAACTGTACCAGCTTCCCATTCCAAATTATTCCTTTTGCAAAAGGAATATTCTGCGTTTCAGGCTATGATGCTTCCAAAATATAGGGAAATCTTGCGCGTCCATTGATTTTTACTGTCTATTAAAATAGTTATGTCTTTATTGATTGAAATTATATAATTATTAACAATAAAGATATTACAAGTTCTCTTATCATGTAATAGCATGTGTAGGGCTTTGTATGCATGGAGTTTGTACCAGTGGTTTGGTACATGTCTTCAGAACAGTGATCGATTTTTCAAGTAATGGAAAATCGGTGGGAAGATCCCACTTTTATAAAAAAATAAATAAAGATATTACAAAATTTATGCAAGATTTTGCAAATAAGTATTTTTTAATAGATAATTGTTAACAATTATGTAGTTTCGTTTAACATACAAATAAAATTATTTTAATAAGAAGTAGGTAGTTTAATGCATGGTAGGACAGTTGTAGTTAACAGCGAAAACAAAATGCCCTTTCCAGGAGCACTTGAGAGTAGGTTCGATGGGCATCGGACCTACTCTGGTTCGAAGGGTTTAATCAACGTTGATTTGCCCTAAGATTCTTGCATAATGCTTTAAAATTCGTGCATATTTGTTTCAATTTTCCAGCGCACAAATCTTAAATTAGATCGGACGGTCATCATGCTCGTTGAACCTAATCCGTTCTCTTCCAGGAGATGTGGATCAGAAGTTCAGAACAAATCTGCCTACGGGCCGACATTTTTATTTTTACCCAAAAAAAAATATATTTTAATATAAATAACCAGGTTTTTAAAATATTTTTATTTTTACCCAAAACGCTATATTTCCTAGCGTTCCGAATTATTAATTCGGAACGCAATATTTCCTAGCGTTCCGAATTATTAATTCGGAACGCAATATTTCCTAGCGTTCTGAATTATTAATTCGGAACGCAATATTTCCTGGCGTTTTGAAATTTTAATTCGGACCGAACCGACCCGTGATCCCTCTCTTCTTCTCTGTTGCGACAAACGAACCGATCACCTCTCTGCCTCTCTTCTTCCCGATCCCCCGATCTCACCTCCGATCCTCTCTTCTTTGCCGATCCTCTGCCACCCTCTCTGCCACCCTCTCTGCTGCGATTTGGTGCTGCGATTTTTACTGTGGTGCTGCGATTTTGGTGCTTTTGGTGCTGCGATTTTGGTGCTGCGATTTGGTGCTGCGATTTTGTGCTTTTGGTGCTGCGATTTGGTGCGATTTGGTGCTGCGATTTTGTGCTTTTGGTGCTGCGATTTTGGTGTTTTTGTGGTGCTGTGATTTTGGTGTGGTGCTGCGATTTTGGTGTGGTGCTGCGATTTTGGTGCCGACTCTCCTCGGGTAACCCTAAAAACTCTCTAATTTTTGGTTTTCGGCCTTGTGGCTGGTGGCTGCTGCCTTGACCTGTGCCTTGTGGCTTGTGGCTGGTGGCTGCTGCCTTGTGCCTTGTTATTTGGCTGATTGCCTTGACCTGTGCCTTGTGATTACCAGACCTGTGCCTTGTGATTACCAGAACCCGAAAGTTGGCTGATTGGCTTGTTATTTGACCTGTGCCTTGACCTGTGCCTTGTTATTTGACTGATTGGCTTTGGCTGATTGCCTTGACCTATTCAATTACCAGAACCCGAAAGTGGACTGTGCTGCGATTTTACCAGAAGCCAAAAGTTGGTGCTGCGATTTTACCAGAAGCCGAAAGTTGGTGCCGACTCTCATTACGGGTAACCCTGAAAACTCTGATTTTGGTCTTGTATGCCTTGTGGCTTGCGGCTGATGCTGATATGTGGCCTTCGTGCCATTTGTGAATAATTGAATAGGCATGTATAGTGTGAATAATTGAATAGGCCTTCGTGCCATTTGTGAATAATCTGCTGGAGGAGTATAGTGTGCACTGGTATAGGCATGTATCAGCTAGAATTTTCTGTGAATAATTGAATTTTCTGTGTAAACTTAGAATTTTCTGTGTAAACTGAAGTAGGTTAATACTGCTTAGTGAATGAAATATAGTCATCTGTGAGACTATGTAGTAGGTCAAAACTGCTATGTGATTGAATTTAATCTTGGTGTGTGATTGGATATTCAAATACAAAATGAAATTGTTCAAGGAATATATATAGCTCTGTTTGTGTTCTTATCATGATCGAATGTTTATTTTTCTTGTTATTAGAAATAGTAAGTATGACTGTGTTTGATATTAAAATACAAAAATTGTTCAAGGAATATATAACTTTGTTATATTTTGAGCATGAATGTTTATTTCTCTTGCTATTAGAAATAGTAAGTATGACCTTGTTTCATATTCGATTACAAAAATTGTTCAAATTGTATGTTAGCTGTATCGTTTGAAAATATTTTCTATTTTTCTTCTTTGATTTAAAGCGTGAGAGAAGGAAGACTCAAATTGTAGTGCAAAGAGAAAGCAATTCAAAATATATATTTTTGCGCAAGTATAATTCAAATTATTTTAAATACATTAGGCTGCAAAAATCATACAATTGTATAAAATATTATTATATAATACGAGCTTATTATATAATACGAGCTTATTTAGCGAAATTGTAGAAAATATTATCTATAGTTCCAAGCTTAATATGTACTATATGTATCATCAAATTTGTGTGATTAAACAAATTATACTCGCAACAAATAAATGAGTTATTTTTGCTGGTTGTATATTTGAAAGTTTATTTTGCATTAATTTGTATGAAATGAAATTAGTTTGCATTAACTGATTTCATACATTTTTAATGGAAACTTTATCTTTAAAAAAAATACAAATTTATAAAAATATGCTTGTATGGAGTGGTTCTTTGTTCTTATTGGCATAATGCATGTTATGATTGACTCCATAGTCATCTTTTTGCATATTAGCGTATTTTTACCGCAATTAGCATATTTTAATTGTAGCATGTTTAACCTTTTTTTTAACGCAGGATGGCTAGGGGACGGCCTAGGAAACCACCCGCAGTCGACCCGGTTGATGAGCCCATTCCCACTGACAGCAAGGAGCATTTCAGTCCTTTATTATGGATGCCTCACGGTGAGCACCGAGTCTCAGATGCATCTAAAGAGGTACTTGATTACTTTTTTTTTTAAGTTTGTATTTTGTTGAATTTTTGTATTTTTAGGTTTTCATGTTGTTTACTTTTTTGAACGCAGAGTGAGGCATTTATAAATGCCAGGGGTCGGTATCCGGACATGCAGTACTTCCCGATGATGGAGGCGTATCTGCAAAATTTGGGGGTGCAGCATTTGGTCGATATTCTACAGTCGGAGCCTAAGTCCATCAACGCGTCCCTGATTGCAGGACTAGTGGAGCGATGGCGCCCCGAGACGCACACGTTCCACTTACCTTTTGGAGAGATGACAGTGACTCTCCAGGACGTTAGTGCTCTATGGGGTTTGCCTATCCAGGGCGTGCCCGTTGGTGGCATATCTGACCCCATAGATCCAGATGACACGACGATTAATTACATGCTCGCTGAGTTGTTGGGAGCGGAGCCAGATATACGCAGCAACGGGGGGAAGTCCAAGTACTGTCTGGACAAGTCGAAGCTGCGAGCTATGTTTGCGAGAGGTATAGGTAGCGATTCCACTCCGATCGAGATTCAGAGGTACTCATACAAACTATTTGTATTACATTTACTTTGTACTCTGTTTCATGCGGAAAAATGAGTTGCTCTATAATTTTGATATTACAGATACACACGGGGATTCGTGATGGACCTATTTGGTTCTGTCATGTTTGCTGATGCTAGTGGTAATGCCATCCCGATGATGTATCTACAGCTGCTGCGAGACCTCCAGCCGTCGAGCGGCAGGTACAACTTGGGTGGGGCTGTCCTAGCACATCTCTACTCCAACTTGTGCCACGGTTGCAAGGTCAATATGTTATTTATGTCTTATTTTAATTACCTACCTTGTCATGCACTTGTTGTCTTATTTTAATTATTTAACTTGTCCCTGACGGCTGATATTCTTCAAAATATAGCGGAAAACTAAGCAAATCTACGGGCCAGTACTGCTTCTGCAGCATTGGTCGTGGTCACGGCTACCGGTGGGGGTACCTGAGCCGAACGAGGATCCATGGGGAGAGCCCGAAAATGAAAATCGACTGGCATTCGGCATGAGATGGTACGGACATCATGACTACGACCAATGCTCCGTCGCTGCCTCTCGCCGTTGAACAAACCACCTGTTGCACTTGGCGAATGTCTCCTCTACAAGTGCAGCCACGGGCAACATTCGGCTATCCTTGAAGACAGCGTTCAGGGACTCAGAGCCGTTTGTTGTCATGATACCAAATCGGTACCCTCCATCACAGGTCTGGAAAATGTGAACAGTAAATACGTATGTGAACAGTAAATACGTATGTGAACAGTAAATACGTATGTGAACAGTAAATGTGAACAGTAAATACGTATGTGAACAGTAGTGTACAGTAAATACGTATGTATTAACAGTAAATACGTATGTGAACAGTAGTGTACAGTAAATACGTATGTATTAACAGTAAATACGTATGTGAACAGTAGTGTACAGTAAATACGTATGTATTAACAGTAAATACGTATGTGGACAGTAAATACGTATGTGAACAGTAGTGTACAGTAAATACGTATGTATTAACAGTAAATACGTATGTGAACAGTAGTGTACAGTAAATACGTATGTGAACAGTAGTGTACAGTAAATACGTATGTAATTAATAGTAAATACGTATGTAAAAAAAATTACCTGACGACTTCTCCGTCTCCTCCTCCTCCTCCTCTTCCTTCAGCTCCCCTCCCTCCCTTCCTCCTCTTCCTCTTCAGCCCTTCAGAAGGTCTTTTTTTTTTTGTGATTCTCTCTCCCCGCAGCTGGAGTTATATAAGTTTTCAAAAAAAAAAACAGAGATTCGGAACGCAATATTTCCTAGCGTTCCGAATTAATAATTCGGAACGCTAGGAAATATTGCGGTCCCAATTAATAATTCGGAACGCTAGGAAATATTGCGGTCCGAATTAATAATTCGGAACGCTAGGAAATATTGCGTTTTGGGTAAAAATAAAAATATTTTAAAAACCTGATTATTTATATTAAAATATATTTTTTTTGGGGTAAAAATAAAAATGTCGGGCCTACGGGCGTGTTTGAAACAAAAAAATAATGGATCAGTCATCTCAAAAAAAACAAAAAAAATCAGAACCAATTCAGTGAGCTGGGAATTGGCATCCTCTGAGATATCTCAAACTTTGAGTGTTTCTACGGAATATCTTAACCCTTCATATAAGTACTGCACTAAATCTCAAAGCACAAATAATACTGGCTACTGCGCTATCGCGAATAGGCACCGTACAAGTCCGTCACGCAAAAGTTGAGATATGATACGTACTCGTGTGTTGGCTCGGACAAGTATCCTCTCCATTACTGTAAAAGATTCTCTTCATTTTACGGTTTGGAATTAACTCTCATTTGCTTTGAGATTCGGGATAGCACAGAGGTATTATAGGGCTTTGAAATTCGTGTCAAGTTAAAAAGAACGGTCCAGATCCAGTAATCGTAAAAGATTCCCTATTAGCCTATTACGGTACCGGGGAGGATGTGAATTCGTGTTGGCCCCCCAGATACTCCAAAAGGCAAGAGTCAATACTATATCTACCAAACAAACAAACAGGACTGGAGAGAATCCCGGAACCCAGCCTCTTACTCACTCTTTCTCTTTCTCTCTCTCTCTGCCATGGCTGACATTGGCGGATCCTCCACGCCTCTCCTCCCCGGCGACGGTGCATCCAGTTGGAGCCGCTGGTGGAGACGCTGGCGCTTCTCCATCCCCTCCCCCGCCACCAATCTCCGCATCAAGAACGGCATCTGGGCTGAGCTTGGCGGAGCTGTCGGTGACCTCGGCACCTATATCCCGATCGTTTTGGCCCTCACTCTTGTCAATCACCTAGATTTAGGTATTGCTTTGCCTTGATGTATGTTGAACTGTACATATTGAGCGAGAAAAGAACATGATAGAATTTCTATGTTGGTTCAAGTTGAGGTTTTAGTTGAATTGATGAATTTGATCACCTGAATTTGATAGCATTTGGGGTAAAGTTTTAACATATTGTTTGTGCGCTGCATGAAGTCAAAACTGCTCTGTTAAAATATTTACAGGCACAACCCTGATCTTCACTGCAGTCTACAATGCCATAACCGGCATCCTCTTTGGCATCCCCATGCCGGTACAACCCATGAAATCCATAGCAGCAGTAGCTCTCTCTGCTTCCCCTCACTTCACTATTCCACAAATCATGGCTGCTGGCCTCTCCACTGCTGCTGTTCTCTTTATCCTCGGAATAACCGGTCTCATGTCTACTCTCTATCGCCTCCTCCCCTTACCAGTTGTGCGTGGCATTCAACTCTCCCAAGGCCTCTCTTTTGCTTTATCGGCCATTAAATACATAATGTACAACCAAGATTTCACTTCTTCTACTTCTTCCTCAACCTCATCACCCCGCTCATGGATCGGTTTGGACGGCATAATTCTTGCGCTTGTTGCTTTGTTATTTCTTGTAATCAGTACTGGGTCGGGTGATGACCCGGAGAGGAATGAAAACATGGATCGCACCCGGACCCGTTCGTGTAGGCCTGTTTCTCGGATCCCTTCTGCATTGATAGTGTTTTTACTAGGTATTTTAATTTGTTTCATTCGGGACCCTTCCATTCTGCAAAATCTCAAATTTGGACCGTCAAAAGTTACAATAACGTCCATTTCCTGGGATGATTGGAAGATCGGTTTCTTACAAGGTGCTGTACCGCAAATCCCTCTTTCAGTACTGAATTCAGTTATAGCAGTTTGTAAACTCTCGTCAGATTTATTCCCGGAAAGCACTGAGCTCTCCGCCACGTCAGTATCAGTTAGTGTCGGGTTAATGAATCTAATCGGGTGCTGGTTTGGTGCAATGCCAGTATGTCATGGGGCAGGTGGCCTTGCCGGGCAGTACCGGTTTGGTGGTAGGAGTGGTGCCTCGGTGCTGTTTCTTGCAATCGGGAAGCTTATTCTCGGGTTGGTTTTTGGAAATTCTTTTGTCACGATTTTAAGTCAATTTCCAATCGGGATTTTAGGGGTATTGCTACTGTTTTCTGGTATTGAATTAGCCATGGCATCTAGGGATATGAATAGCAAAGAGGAGTCGTTTGTCATGTTGGTTTGCGCAGCTGTGTCAATGACTGGTTCAGGTGCTGCATTAGGGTTTCTATGTGGTATTGTTTTATATGTGGTTCTGAGGCTAAGAGAGTTCGACTTCTCTGGTTTATTTGGGCCAAGGACCAAGGATGATGAAGTTGAAGAAAATTAATCTTTTGGGGGGTATAGATGCATATTTTGCTTTACTATTTTCTTTTAAACTTTTTTCCTTTGGGAGAAGGTAAGAATTTGGAGATTGAATTATTTGGGTTAAACTTAAATACGGTATATACACAAGTATTGTTGGAACAGTAGTGCTGTAATTTTTAGAAATATATATATACACGTGATTCTTGTATACATTGGGTAAACGTAATATATGAACAACAATTGTTTTTTTTTTTTTCTTACATTCACTGATATTTTTGGAAATATTATTTAAATTATAGACATTTTCGATATGTTAGACGGGCATGCAAATTTTGAGTCAATTTGAAATTTGATTGGTCATTCATTGTAATCATTAAAATTTTATTGTTAATTCTTTAGATTATTTGACGAAAGACTAGATATTTAATACACTTTCAACTTAAATCGATCTAAATTTTTTAAATTTAGATTATTTGACGAAAGACTAGATATTTTTTAAATCGATCTAAATTTAATACACTTTCAACTTAAATAATAAAAAAAACATCTACATTTTAATTTTTTTTAATTTGAATAATATCCTTTCAGATATATATAACACAAGATGTATCATAAAGTTGGATAAACGCTAGAACTATGCGCTTTTAGAGGGTCCCATCTCAAGATAGATTATACAAAACCTTGAATTGGATATGTTAATTTATTGGTGAGTAGCTGGATTATTTATTCATATATATATAATATGTGTCTTTTCTTTATCCAAAGTAAGGTTTTTAATAAAATAAAATCAAGTTTCTTCTTTTGAAAAACTTGATTCATATATAGAAAGAACAAAAAAAAAATAAAAGCAATAGAAGGAAAGGTCCTTGAAACCAAACAAATATTAACATCTGAGAACTGAAGAGGTTAGGTTCTGGCACAAGAAGGGGAAAAATAAGATCTTTAGGTTCCTGGGAAAAATAAGGTATTAAAGGAAAGAAAAGACAAAATAAGGTATCTCTTTCTATCATTTTCTGGTCCTTGGAACCTCACTTCAGTGCACAAAGTTTTAATGCAGTTTGTGTTTTTTTTTATGGTTGGCCTTCTTCTTCTTCTATGTTCCCTTTCAAGTTTCAAATCATGCAAAGTTGTACTTAAACACGCATTGTATCGTATGTGGTTATGTGCTGTTTACACTTCTATTGAAGTTAGAGAGAATATTTATGGTTAGATCCGGATCGTTCAATCAGAATCCGGGACAATCTGATCCAAAGTGACTGAATACACAGGACCTCTTTAATATTTGTGCAAATTTTAATCGAATGGTTCAGATCTAAACAGAATTATTATTTTACCTCAGGTGTTCTTTGGCTAATATTGTTGTACTGGTAACTGGTAAGTACCATTTGATTCATGTTGCCTTGTTATTCATTTTTTTTCCCTTCTGTTTCATATTGTAGACTGATTCAGGCAATTCGCAGCCGAAATGATACCTTACCAGACAGTAAAGTTTAATTTTTCCTCTGGAAAAAAATAGTCAATCTTATCAAAAAGTATACAACTGAAATATGGCATATTTCTCCAAGGAATTGATAACAAAATATATGAGATTCAGAATTTAAATTAAACATTAACTATATATAACTAATAGTGCAACAGCAAGAACTCTAATGATAACAAGCCACACTACTAAAATAAAAACAAAAACAAAAGGAGCTCTTGTGCTATCTAAGGAATGCATTAAATTTTTGTGAAATCTGATCAGTTATTCATATTAAAATTATTAAAACTCTATTGTTATTTTTTAAGGCTTATTCATGAAAAGTTAAATGTCCTGTTAAATCGGTTCAAGTTTGATACATATCCTATCTAAATAATCAAAAATACATATGTAATTTAGGGTTTAGGGTTTAGGGTTTAGTTGAATTGCCTGAATCATAGATGCCAGTAATCACACAAAACTATCTTCACAAGAAACTAATTAAGAATCCAAAGATTTAGTAACTGGTGTATTTATTTTTAATATGAATTTACATATGCTTCCAACACTTGATACATCTTAAGATAAGAGTATGATTTCCATATTCTTTCCATGCAGTTTCATACTTCAAATAACAAGTTAGAAACCATTTTGAAAAAAAAAAAAAGTATACGATTTAGAATTGTGATTATAAAGATTTAGTGGTGGAAAAATATTAATGTCAATACAGCTGAGATTGTAGTTAATTGAAAATTAATGAACTTTTACGGTAGAAAAATATGGGTAAAGGTTTTAATTTACCAAACATGTACTCTCCCTATACCAAAATAGAAGCAATAATATAGATATTTTGTATGCATTGGTTATTGATATTTTGATATAGATGGTGATGCTTTCAAAGTAATCCATCATTTTTCATTAAATTTTTGTTTTAGAATAACTGACAACAACAGCAAAATTCATGCGGAAAGCGTATGGGGATTTTTCATTCACTTGTATAATGTTGCATAGTGTTACAACAGTGCTCTTTTCTGGTCTCACATTATTTTTCTTTTTTTTCTTCGTGCTGGATTGGGTCATCTCCTATTGTTTTGGTTCCATTTTCTTTGGCTGCCTATCAGGTTTCCGTACTATCTCTTTCGGTTATATATTTTTTTTTTCTTTTGCTACATGCTTCTTATTTTTATTTTTTTACCTATTGGTAAAATCATGACGAATGAATAGGTACTAAAAGCTTACCATACATTTAACAAGAAATCGATTTATAATCTACAAGATTGTGTACATGACTATTGATGGTCTCATTAAAAAAAAAATTATCATGCTTCTCACACAGAATTTGATATTTTATTATTATAGTTTAACCATTCTGTATGTATAAGTACAATATACGATTATTGAGCAGCTAAAACTTGGAAAATGAATATCTTGCATAACATAATTATAAGTTCTATATTTTTAAACATAAAAATATTATTACAAAAGGGATAATATTACAACAAATTAATACATATATATTACACGTACAATTAAATGTCACCAAATAATTACATTCTTATACATACACCTTTTCTTTTACAAGGTATGCTTGCTTAAAATTTGTTAACTAATTAACATGTTTTATGTGTAAGTTATCAGCTTGTAATTTTCAGATCTTCCATGGATCAAGAGTGTTATTGGCTTCAGAAATGTGGAAGGGGCAATAGCACGAATTTCATGCGGTGCTTGACCCAACTGTCTTACTTGGACTGAGTTGATGTTTATTCCCTTTCACGTAAAGAGATTAAACCGCAACTCAATCCAGTTAGCCAGCCGGGTCAAACCCGCATGATCATTTTATATTTGCACTTCCACATTTCTGGAGCCAATGACAACTCTTTATCCATGTTAAGTCTTGGAATGACAAGCTGAAACTCATACACACAAAACATGTTAGTTAATAAACATTTAAGCAAATCATAAAAAATATATGTTGAAGGGAGTTAAAGAAAAAAGAAATAAACCAGAGATGTTGAAGAAGGAAATAAAACAAAAACCTAATAAATAAAAAAAGGCAGCTCGAACCTCAGCCTAAAAAAGAAAAAAAGAAAGAAAGAGGGCTATAAGATGAGGCATAAAATCAAATACCTACAAGTTAATTAACAATGACAATGGATGCACTTAAACAACATAAAATATAGCAATTTACTTGTCTAAAGTTACCTGTCGTCCATAGACAAACATGAGATTGTAACATCTACACCACTTTGTCCAGTAACTCTGCATGCAAAAAGAAGTAAAAATCAGCATGGTGATAAGTTGAATTAAAATGTTAATGACAACAACATTCGTTTGTAAGTTTGATCATACCTCGACAAAGTCCATGTAGTCCATCCGATAGATACAGACGATCTCCACCTATGTTAGTGGAAGAAGGAGACATGAGTTGCATATGATGGTTGACTTGTCCAAGGAGGAAAAGCGATCGATACGAGTTCAATTTCTGAAGGGCTGTGGTACGGGTTTATTGAAGCAGCAAATATGGGGCATGAAATCATCTCTTTTGTGATACCTGCATAGAATAGTAAAAAGCACATTTTATATTCTTCTATTAGTACATATCTTAAAAAATTAAACTTGAAACACAGAATCCTAGAAATTAGGAATAAATTTACTTAGTGAAAGATTCCAAGGAGCGGTATTTGACCAGATTCCTTGCTCTCATTGCACCAATGTTGATTTCTTCCTCGCTATTTGAACCAGATCCTGCAACTCAACACCGTCTTCGTTATCTCCACCTAGCGCATCTTTTTTGTCTATCTTCTCCTCTTTTACATCCATAGAAGTACTACCATCATCGACATTTCTTGCGCACTGTTTCTTTCCTCTTGAAGGCATGACTGTACCATAGTAGTAGTTAAAATACACTTCATTTGCTGCCAATTCTGCTAAGTTAAATGGTTCTATATATGTGCAATTTTTGATGAAATTCATTGTATCATTTCCAAGTTCCCTTAAAGGGTTAAACAATAGCCTCTTGTTATTTTGAAAACAGGAAATCATAAAAAGTAGTGTTCACTATTTTGATTTTTATCTGTGTCAAATAGTCTTTATTTGAGAGCTAGGTCCAAAACCCTAAAATAGTAAGTAGTTTTAAGGTTTCTAAATTCCAATCACACTGTACCTAATCCACACACTCTATCTGTTATTTCTAAAGGAAACATCCTGAAATCCTTTTATGATGAAAGCACTCCAAACACATTAGAGTTTGAACTCGTGCTTCAATTTTGTTTCTTTCTAGTAAAAATTGACCTTTTCACTTGGCAAGTAACATAAAAAAAGGAAAAGCAAACATAAATTTCAACAGAACAAGCATAAAACTTACCTAACCTCATTTCCTAGACCACCCATGCTGAAGCTTGACCATGCTACACTTGGCGAAATATTCATTCATTCTGGGTCATAAATGAGAAAATGTTTTCGCCAACTCTCTGTAGGAAAAAGGAAAGGTAGCTTGTTTAGTCCATGAGTATTCATTTACTACTGGAGAACTCTTGGAATTAAAGACATCATAATTTGCATGGACACAATAACACAAGCAACTTTACATTTCTGTTTGTATCATTTATATTCAGAATTCATTATCATAAAATGTCTGCATTATACTACTATTAACCATGAGATAATACATGTATTCAGTAATTTAGAGCAACAGTAAGAATGGGTCATCAAAAGAAAAATGTAAAATCATGTAAATTTTTACTTCTATATTTGTATACATGAACAATCTATAAATGGGCATTCTCCATAATACACTTTGGAATGACTAAAATGAAAGCATTCAAGATGATTGAATTAATGGTTTTTAGTTTATCACTTTATCTTTTGCCTCAGAAGCCAATCTGAAGAGAACAAAAGTGTTTTCTGCTTTTTGTTCATAAACATACATAAGTAGAGTCCAGGGAAGTGTAAAATAATTAGCAGCAAGCCAAAAAAAAAAATTCTCAACTTTTGAACTTTAAAAAAAAATACTAAAACATAAAAAAAAAAAGTAAGAAAATATATTAAGAAAGAAAGCAACAATTTGCCTATACTAAGTTAAAGTTGCTAGTATGTACATAGTTCTCTGATGTATTTCTTTAAAATGATCACGCAAGCGATATTTGCGGGATACATAACGGAAGCTACGATAATATGTCGATTATGTGAAATTGAATAGATATTTCATAATATTGAATCCTTAGATCCTTTCATCCAACTTCTGAATTTTTTTAATGGAATCAGGCGACATCACTATCTACTATTTGATTGCATTCCCAATGCAAATAATACATATTTCTCTTTTGGATGATTAATCTTAGCACCATATTAGTTTTGACTTTTAAAGTAACTGACACTAGGTTATGCTAAAAAATATTAGCGCTATATGGTTATATTAAACAAAAGAATAAGGCAATAGTAAAGTATTTGTGCATGCATTTCCTATCATGTCATCACAAACATAATATTTTTAGGATTCTAAATGTACATGAGATTTTGGGTGAACAAAAACAATAAAATTTTCATCAACTCAGGTTTTGGACGTGTAGTCATGAATCAAGATGCATGCAAGTACTCACAAAAAATTACACAGTATGAATTTTTCATGTAACACTCAAAGTTTTGTGGATACTTGTATAAACATCCACATTTGTGCAAGTACGAACAAGATGCACATGTAATTCTCATTTTTCAAAAGCCAAGTTATTTACCTAATATAATTGTACTATAAGAAACAATCATAACAATTGCAAGCTAAAGTCTACTCAATTATGGTAATTGTGCCAAATGCAGAACACCAAACTTATAAGGATGCAAACCCAAAGTTTCACATGTGTAATTTTCATCATTTCTAGGTTTGAGAAGTCAATTTTTTCACTATAGAAAAGCTAGAGGCTTAAATTCCTATGTTGAAATTCATCGTACAGGATATTGACATTTCTATGTCGAAATTTCTAATTCAATCTTACAATGAAGAATCCCTTAAATTATGTCACGATCCGGGTCATGATCGCGAGCGAACGGGTCAAATGCAAAGAAGTTCCAGGTCGGAACTCAGAAGCCAGGAAGGAGGAGAAGTGTAGGCAAGAAATTGAGGTAATTATTTTAAATCTGTTTAACAGCTGAAATTATGCTATATATGCTAAGAGAGAAACAAAAGGTACCAGGATAGAACCAAAAGGAGAATAGAAGGGCGGAGTAGTGGACTGACCTGATGGAGGCGGAGTGGCGGAGGCGAAAAAGAGAGAGAAAGGGAAGTGAAAGAGAGAAACAGCGGCGAGGAAGAGAGAGAGAGTGAAAGAGAAAGAAAGATCGCAGATAGCAGGTGATAAAACCCTAGCCCAATTAACTTTTTGTCAAAAGATAGTCCACCTGTCTGCCTGCGGGCTTTTTAGTCCGTGCCCAAATCTGACCTGATCAGTCTTTGGACTCGACCTTACATGATCTTTTACAATGCCGGATCTAGGGGTGTTCAAATGAATCGGTTTATTCGGTTTTAAACCGAACCCGCAAATTTTGGTTTAATTAGATCAGTTGTTCGGTTTAAATGGTTCGGTTCGGTTTAGTTTTGAAAAAGTTCGGTTTAAATGGTTCGGTTCGGTTTTGGAATCTCCAAATCGGTTTGAACCGAACCAACCAGTTTAATAAAAAATGGATCGGTTTATAATAGATCGGTTTATTTTGTGTGGTTTATAATGGATCGGTTTATCAAAAACCGACTTGTGTGGTTATCAAAAATGTTATCCAAATTGGTTTGAACCAAACCAACCGGTTTTGAAATGTTTATTTGTAACTTGAAATGTTTGTATTCGGTTTAACCAAACAAACCCAAGTTTAAATCGGTTTTTGATCGGTTTGAAATTTTAATTCGATCGGTTCGGTTGGGTTTTCAAAATTCTGTTCAAACCCCGGTTCAGCAAAAAAATTCGGTTTGACCCGAACCAACCGGTTGAACACCCCTAGCCGGACCTACGCTCCATCTCTTTTTTTTCCGTTGTATATTATTCTTCTCCATTTACATCCCTCTCCTTTTTCCATTGTATATTAATATTTTCCATTTACATTTTCAAGAACACCTTCATTTTCATTTTCATTTTATTTTCTGATTTGTTTTTCTTAATTTATTAATTTTCTTAATTAATATTTATGTCTTAAAGTTCATGACTCAATTATCAGACAATTACTCGTTCATATCCGTATTCGAATTTGTATTTGTGGATTGTGGAGGGTTCAAATGCACTATAATTTTGTGCTACAATATGCTCCACATCCTTTATCTACGTTTTCAAAGTCCGAATAGTCGATCTGAACCGCTCAATATGATCTTCATAATATAATATGCTTGGAGACCAAATTTTATATTTTTTAAGAATTTTGTAGGTAGGTACAAAATCACTGTTTTAAGGAAATTCTGGACCATCCAAAAAAGTGATATTGTACCAATGTCAAAATAGTAAAAAAAATTTAAAAATATAAAATTTGGTCTCCAAGAATATTTTATTATAAAGATAATGTTGACTGGTTCGGATCGACTGTTCGAATATTGAAAATGGAGATAAAGGATGTGGAGCATATTGGAGCACAAAATCATGGTGCATTTGAACTCTCCTCTTGTGGATTATCCGTTCCGTATCCATATCCGTTTAAGGTGTATTTGATTTTACATTTTGACATTCGTTTACTATCTGTATCTGTATCCGTATTTGCTCACTGAAATGTGGATATGAATATGATATCACCATTATCCGCTCTAAATCTACTCCGTTTTCACCCCTAGCTCAAATGCCCTATTGATTATGTGTCCCAGTGATATCACACATCTTTATCTTTATTTTCAAAGTTCAAATAGACAATCCGAACCGTTCAACATGATCTCCATATTAAAATGTGCTTGGAGATCAAATTTTATATTTTTTTTATTTTTTTACTATTTTATAGATAGGTATAAAATCACAGTTTTCAAAAATATTTGGACCATCCAAAAACAGTAATTTTGCATCTATCTATAAAAGAAATAAAAAGTTTTCAAAAATGTAAATTTTAGTCTCAAAGCTAGAAGATATACATATTCTTGTGAATTACTTCATATATATTGAACGGTTGAATCATCTGTTTGAATTTAAAATCAGAGATAAAGATATGGGATATGATTGAAATACGAAAGCAACGAGGCATTTAAGTTATCCTCTTTCCAAAAATATAAGTGAATGTAATATAAAAAAAATAGGGTTACGCTAGAATTATTAAAAATAATTAACTACCCTGTATTTGTTTACTCGGAAATTAAGTAGCTGTAATTCTGTGATAGTTCTCAAGTGTAGCCATAAATTCTATTCTATTAAATAATTGGAGTGATTCTATGGTACTATGCATAGCACGGATTGGTCCGTACTACGGGTCATTATTTTCGTTTTCAAAATACTAACGGTCGATCCGAACCGTTCAACATAATTTTCATATGAGAATATACTTATTGGCTAAATTTTTTTTTTTAGAATATTTTTACTATCTTTTTAGATAGGTAGAAAATCACTGTTTTTGAATGGTCCAGAATTTTCAAATCAAGTGCTTTTCTACCTATCTTAAAATATAGTAAAAAAAAATTCTAAAAAATAAAAAATTTAGTCTGCAAGTACATATTCATGTGGTGCAAGTACATATTCATGTGGAGATTACGTTGAATGGTTCGGACGACCATTAGAATTTTTAAAATAAAAATATGACTCTGTAGTATAGACTAATCCGTGCTATATATATAACCATAGGAGTAGAACTAGGGTGCTCCTAAGCTCACCAAGCCCTTCCGTGAGCGCGACTCTAAAACCTATCAAATTGACTTCAAACGACATTTCCAAACCGTTAGATGTTCAATCTATATTAAAATGTGCTTGGAGACCAAATTTTACATTTTTTGGAATTTTTTTACTATTTATTAAGATGGTTTGAAAATCGCTGTTTTCCAATAGTGCAGAATTTTAATAAAAACAGCGATTTTCAAACCATCTTAATAAATAGTAAAAAAATTCCAAAAAATGTAAAATTTGGTCTCCAAGCACATTTTAATATAGATTGAACATCTAACGGTTTGAAAATGTCGTTTGAAATCAATTCGATAGGTTTTAGAGTCGCGCTCACGAAGGGCTTGGTGAGCTTAGGAGCACCCTAGTTCTACTCATAACCATAGACAATCAAATAATTGTTAGTTAAACACTGTTGACTTTGTACACAATTCGGCTGTACTTGTGAATAAATAAATATAATGCCTCCAATCGTAGTCGGACGCACATAAATTTGTGAGGTTAGATCCACAAATATAGAAATTGAAAGCTTTTTAAATCAATTGAGTCAATTCCGGAACAGTACTTTTGTTTATATTAATTAATTGTACCAAAACTTCTGGCAACTTCTCTTTAGAAAAAAAGGCATCTAAAATATGCAGCACTCTTTTAATTCTATAATTTTTGCTCTGCATGAAGCCAAAACTGTCCTATTGAAAGCGATAAAAGTAATTACCTCTCCTAGGCGTTATTCAAGAATCAAATGCATTATGCGCTACTTGTACTTCAAAACCAAAACTTCTCTTCCAAAATTGCAACAGATAAACTCTCTTTTAGAATCCTGTTCCAGCAAATCCCAACTGGTTCAGATCCATGCACAACTGATCCGAACCCAACTCATCTCAGACTCATTCTTGCCTAGACGAATCATCTCCCTCATTTGCTCCTCTTCAGAGCCTTCCATGACTTATGCCCGTAAGGTGTTCGATCAAATGCTTGAACCAAATGTTTTAACATGGAACTTCATGATTAGAGGCTACACTAACAGCAAATCTCCCTTGGATGGTTTGTTGATGTACAAGCTGATGCTATTCAGGGGGATGTACCCCGACAGTTATACATTCTCTGTTGTTACTAAAGCATGTGCACAGGTTATGGGGTTGCAAACCGGTGAATCGGTTCACGCAACGGTGATTAAACTAGGGTTCAACTCAGATATGTTTGTCATGTCTGGTTTTGTTCACTTGTATGGGAGTTGTGCAAAGATTGAGGCTGCAAGAGATCTGTTTGACAAAATGCCTGATAGAGATGTGGTAACATGGACTTCAATTTTGTCTTCATATAGTCAATTGAACAAATGGGATGATGTCCTTCAACTGTTTGATGAAATGATAGAGGAAGGTTTGGAGCCAAACAAGGTTACATTTATAAACCTTCTTTCAGCATGTGGCCAGTGTCAAAATTTTGAACAAACTGAATGGGTTCATTGTCAAATTTCAAAATATGGTTTTGAATCGGATATAAACGTGTCTAATTCTTTAATCAGTATGTATGCCCGATGCCAGTCAATGCCGAAAGCCTTGGAGGTTTTTACAAAAATGCCACTGAAAAACACCATTTCTTGGAATTCTCTAATTGTGGGTTACATGCAAAATAACCTATATAGAGAAGCACTCAAGACATGGCGAGAGATGTTGTCATCTTATTCTAATGCAACACCTGATAAAATAACCATTTCATGTGCTTTATCAGCATGTGCTCAAATTCGCGATATACATGAGGGAATGTTTCTCCATTCTTATGTAATGGATAATAATATTTGTGATACCTTCATTAGTAATTCATTGATTAGCATGTATGCAAAATGTGGAGATATACCCATGGCAGAGCAAATATTTTGTGAAATTTCAAAAAGAGATATGGTCTCCTGGACAGCTATGATTAGTGGGTATGTGAATGGGGCCCGATTTACTGAGGCATTGGGTATTTTTGACGAAATGAGGCATGCTGACATGGCACCTAATACAGTTACACTGGTTAGTCTCCTCTCGGCTTGTTCCCAAATCGGATCTTTAGAAAAAGGTCGAGAAATTCATGCATATATAAATGAAAGCAATGTAATTATGGATGCATGTTTACAGAGTGCATTGGTAGATATGTATGCAAAGTGTGGGTGCATTGACACAGCATTGAAGGTTTTTGATGAGATGAATGACCAAAATACCCTTGCATTTAATGCTATGATCGGGGGCCTTGCAAACCATGGTCGTGCTGAAGAGGCAATAAGACTTTTTAAAAAAATGGAGAAATTAGATCAATTTAAGCCTGATAGTGTGACTTTTAAGGCAGTTCTTAGTGCTTGTGCACATTCAGGGATGGTTTCAGAAGCATTTAGAATTTTTCATTCTATGTCTAAACTATATGATGTAAGTGTTGATTTAGACCATTACGGGTGTATAGTGGATTTGTTGGGCCGGGCCGGGCTTATAGAGCAAGCAATAGATTTTGTCAAAAAAATGCCATTTGAGCCGAACCATGTGATATGGGGGTCACTGCTTGCTGCTTGCCGGGTTCACTGTAGACCAGACCTAGGAGGGGAAATTGCAAAGAATATAACTATGTCAGATGATGGGGCCCATGTGCTCGTCTCAAACTTGTATGCTGAATCAGGGAGGTGGGATGATGTCGGGAGAGAGAGAGAGGCGATGGGTAGAAACAGAATAGAGAAATCACCAGGGTATAGTTTAATTTAGGGTTTCTGACAAGCTTTTATGCGAGTTTGAGCTTTGTATTTCATGTGCTCATGATAAATTAAATGAGAAGTTATATTTATGGTATATAAATTATTCCATGTTGGTTGCTTTTATAAATCTGACCCTTACTTTCTCATGTGGCCCTGAGAAATTTTAATGTAACTGGTATATTGTTTTGTTAATATCATAATATAGGCAGTGCCAGTGCATATCTCATGTACTGCTTCAGTATGTTATCTGTGCACACTAGGCAAATTGGTGGAAAAATCTCATTTTGAATTACACTGTTTTTTATTTGTTATCTTCGGATTTTTTTTTGGTAGAGTATGAAACATTATGTACCAGCACTTAATTAAGAAGCAAGGGCTGACTATGTTAGCTTAATTAAGTGCTGGTACATGTTGCATAGTCAGCCCTTGCCTCTGAAAGAATTTTTTTTTTCATTTTTTTAGGGGAATATATATGTAGTTTCCTTTTTTTCATTTATTTTCTGCATGGTTAACAACAGTGAAATATATTTGATATTTGACAAGCAGTGACATGATTTGTTGCGGTACAATTAATGACAAGCAATGACTGACATTGTTTCTTATCTTGTTATTCCTTTTTATTATCTCTCTATCTATCAAATCTTTTGCATTATTGACTACCAAGGTTTCTTATATGATGATGAGCTTCCTACTTTTTATTATATATATGTATTTTTGCAATAGTTAACAAGAATGTGAGGGAAATTCCATACCAGTTATGAATCAAATAACATGAATGACTAATACCTGCTATGGTTTCTAATTTCATGATGGGTATTCTTTTCTTTGAATTATTGAGCACCAAGATTCTGATTCCCTGATGCCTTTTTTTCCATTTTTGTTATTTTTTGCACTAGTTAGTGAAGCACAAGGATATCAGTTCTATTAGGCATGTCCTGTACCAGTCTTATCATGGATTGCCATCATTTAACTGTCGTTCTTTCTTTTTTATTTATTTCTTTTTTTGAAAATAGTGGTACAAAGTTACGACCTATACTGAGTTTAGGTAACATATAAACAATATTTCCTCAAAAAAAAAAAATGTTGGTACTTGTGTTTTCAATTGTAAAGATGCAGAGCAGAGCAGTACAACAAGATGCAGAGCAGCCGTTGGATTCTAAAGATAATCACATCTTGTCAGAAAAAGTGCCAAACAAAGAAAAGAAAAAAGAAAGAGGGTTCAAATGCCTTCATTTTTTGTGCCTCCACCATGCCTCTATTTTTAAAATATTAATAACTCAAAATATAAAACATAAATATCAAAATAAAACCGTTAGATGTGAACTATATGATTTTAACTGCTTGCTCATAAAAAAATTATCACGTTTTGGTTTTATTTTTATGTGAATTAATAAGTTGAAAAATGAACATCTATAAATTATCCACATCAGTACATTTTTACAAGCTCTTGATGACAAACACAACAAAGTTGAAATATTATAATTTTTTTACACATGCTTAGATAAAATGGTGTACATCATATCTAACGGTTTTATTTTAACTTTGAAGTTTTAAATTTTGAGTTATTAAAATTTTAAAAAATAGAGACTATAAAGACACAAAAAATGAAGGCATTTGAACCCGCCTAAAAAAGAAATGTATTATTATTGAGGAAAGAAAAAACAGAATTTAAAGCCCCAGATGTTGTGGCTTTTAATATCTTTCCTGATTTGTGAAAGACCAACCAGGCCCAAAAACAGCAAAGAAGGAAACACCAACATTTAAGGAAACAATTTCGGCCCACGCAATACTCATTACACAAGGTCCTCTGCATTCACTTTCTCTGCATGAATTCGTGTAACGGGTTGATTCCCACGCATGCCATCTTAACTAACCTGCTATACGCATTGTGGCACCTGTAGTCCTTGTCCTATGCATTTTCTGAACCTGGTTCATGGGGTATTTGTTTAACAGAGCAGTTATGACTTCATGCAGAGCACAGACTGTAGAATTGACAGAACCCTCTATACTGTTTATTGCGCTGCATTAAGCGAAAACTGCTCTGTTAAAATCTTTACCCAAGTGGGCATCATATTTAAACTTAATAGTCGACACAAAGCAGAGACAACATTCGTAAAGCAGCATTTCCGGATTCCCTTTCCAACATAAAATATTCTGACAAAAATATTTGCATCACATGAAAACAGTGTACTCTTAAATTTAATTTATTCTATTTAATAATATTATTTATTTATTTATTTAGTTATTTCGACAGAGGTCTGCGCAATAAGTCAAATAAATAATAATATTTATTGAGTGAGGCTATGGTACTATGCATAGCACGGATTGGGTCCGTGCTACGGCTCAATATTTGAGTTTTCAAAATTCTAACGGTCGATCCAAACCGTTCAACATGATTATAAAATGAATATGTACTTGCTAATCAAATTTTACATTTTTTCGATTTTTTTTACTATTTTTTTAGATAGGTAGAAAATCACTGTTTTTGGATGGTACAGAATTTTCAGATCAAGTGATTTTCTACCTATCTAAAAAAATAGTAAAAAAATTCCAAAAAAATGTAAAATTTGGTTTGTAAGTACATATTCATTTTATAATCATGTTGAACGGTTCGGATCGACCGTTAGGATTTTGAAAATTCAATTATTGAGCCGTAGCACGGACCCAACTGTGCTTGCATAGTACCGTAGCCTCACTCATATTTATTTATTTAATTTATGCTATTTAGTAATATTATTTATTTATTTATTTAGTTATTGTTAAGGGTCCCCCAATTTGTGTCCCCTCACATCAACCATTTGATTGCTTACTAGAAAATTTAAAGTCTTTAGAGATAATAATTCTCCAAAAAATATAGTATTACATATTGTTAATTGATATCAGAATGTACCTTCTTTTTCTAATAATTTTGATATTTTTTATTTTAGAAAATCAAAATAAATACTGCTTTTAAACTGTAAAGGTTTTTTAAAAGGAAAAAAAGGATGATTATATTTTAATCTAGGTCCATACTATCTCTACTTTAAATTTTGATTAAGAATATTCATTAAAAAAAAGGAAAAAAGGACCTGTAATAAGGATGTTACCTAATTCCAGGGCGGACCCATAGTGTTCCAGGGGGGCAGCTGTCTCTCCTGGATTTTGAGTTTTAGTGGAGATTTATCGGTTTCGACAAACTTTGCCTCCCTCTGAAATTTTTTTTGCCCCCCTCTGGACGTTTAATTTGTAATTCGAGTTAAATTTAGAGTTTAAATTGAAATAAATCTGTTGAATTTTGATTGGTAATTAGAATTATAAGTCAGAGCATCATAAATTACAAGTCAAAGCATTGGAAAGTATAAGTTCAAGCATTGTTTTTTATCGAGTACCCAATTGGTTAATGAATTTAAATCCGATTAGGTATTTAAACCCGATTCGATATTTTTTTGCCCTCCCTGACGAAAATCTTGGATCCGCCCCCGCCTAATTCGGTAGAGTTGTTTATTGTTTCATTTGAAGATTTTTGTTTACTTCTAATTAAAAAAAATCCTTTTAGAACTTATGTTTACTATGTTTTTCTGTTCAACCAAATATATATTCAAATGATGTTGTTCGATCTAGTTTGTTTTGTTTCTCAAATTTTTTAAGTTTTACTGTTTTATTTTTAGTTAATAAATTCATAAAAGATAATATTCATTACAGAAATTTAGTCGTAATATTATGAATTTTGTAAACTCTCAGCATCTCTATTATATAATTTATTGAGATTTTTAATCTGATGCAACGATTTTCATTCCAATTTAGAGATGTACGGCAATAAACAACAGGGATGCTGAGAGTTTACAAAAATCGTTGCATCAGATTAAAAATTGATAAGGCATCTCGCTTAAATTCTCTGTGGCGCTCTCTCTCTTCTAACAGAAACTCTAACATAATTTTAAGGATATGAAAATTCAGAAATTAATAAGAGATTTAAAAATTTATTTGAAATATTGGAATAGAGATGCTGCGGCGGTTAATTGATATGATATAAGATTTGTATGTATGGAATTCCTATATCTGGACACTCTGCGTACTCGCAAACAAATTGCGGCATCTTAATCTTTTTTATCTTTTTATCCCGGATAAAAATCTGTATCCAAACTCCGCATCCAACGCTTACGTGTCTTCTCACTCGCCACGTGGCCAGTCCATTTTAAAACTCATCTCCATTGCAGATACAACCGCACCTCCGAACAAACCCATTCGCCTACTCAGCCCGAAATCTCTCCAGTATTTAATAAATGGAGAGGATTGTACCCATAACAAACCTCGCGATTCTCAAATATTGAAGAGAGAGAAACAAACTCAAACAGCGGTTCTCCCCTTCCTCCTTCCCTCCCTCCCTCACCTCTTCTCTTAAGTGTGCAAGTCACGTGAGGTAACCCTCCCATATGGGTCCGTACGGCTCCGATTCAACCACCGTCGGCTCAACTGCTTGCTCCGGACCCGAGATCGATGCTATACTGGCTGGAACCGGGTACGGCCTCAGAACCTCCAGTCCATGCCACGTGGCAAACCCTGACTATACCATCCCCTTCAATCCTTCCGATGTCACCACCTGGGTCGACTCTATGCTCACTGATTTCAACTCCGCCTCAACCGCCAATCTACATCTACAGCCAATCCCCGCCACGTGGACGGACCAGATCTGCTCGCCACTCAACCCAACTGATCGTAGCCCCTCTCATGCACTCATCGCTCAACAAAGGAAGGAGGAAGAGGATTCAGGTATCCGACTTGTGCATCTCCTGATGACCTGTGCTGATGCCGTGCAACGTGGTAGCACAGGATTGGCTGCTGGCATGGTTGATGAAATGCGGGTTTTGCTTTCTCGGGTGAACACCTTGTCAGGCATTGGTAAGGTTGCTGGTTACTTTGCTGATGCCTTATTTCGCCGCCTATACACTACCGAGACCCCACTGTCAGTGACAGACCACGAGGTACTATACCACCAGTTCTACGAGGCATGCCCGTATCTTAAATTTGCACATTTTACTGCCAATCAAGCGATATTAGAAGCTTTCGAGGGCTACGATCGTGTGCATGTCATCGATTTCAGCCTCATGCAGGGTCTTCAATGGCCTGCTCTAATTCAGGCCCTAGCATTGCGGCCAGGTGGGCCCCCTTTTCTGAGGATAACAGGTATAGGCCCGCCTTCACCTGACGGGCGGGATGCTCTCCGTGAAGTCGGATTCAAGCTAGCCGAGCTGGCTCGGTCGGTTCAAGTCAGGTTCGCATTTCGTGGGGTTGCTGCGAACCGGCTAGATGATGTAAAGCCATGGATGCTTCAGGCAACACATGGAGAGGCAATAGCTGTTAATTCGGTGTTACAACTCCACCGGTTGTTAACGGATCCAGGAACAACACCAGCACCGGTGGATTCTGTTTTGGAGTGGATTGTAGGAATCCGACCCAAGATCGTGACGGTGGTTGAACAAGAAGCGGATCATAACAAGCCAACATTCATCGACCGGTTCACCGAGGCATTGTTCTACTACTCTACTCTGTTTGATTCTCTAGAAGGTAGCCGGCCCCACCACCAGAGACAGATGGCCTTGGCCGAAGTCTACCTTCAGAAGGAAATTTGCAATATTGTGTGCTGCGAGGGGGAGAATCGGGTTGAGCGGCACGAACCGCTAACCCAATGGCGGACCCGGTTGACAAATGCGGGTTTAAACCCGGTTCATCTTGGGTCCGGTGCGTTTAGACAAGCGAGTATGTTGCTAACGCTTTTCTCTGATGAGGGGTACTGTGTCGAAGAGGTGGACGGGTGCTTGACGCTTGGCTGGCACAACAGGGCTCTCATTTCAGCGTCTGCTTGGCGGGTCCCAGATGCAGACGTGTCACCTGACGATAGTTCGGTTAACAATTGTATTAATAGTAATAATGTTAGTGGAAGTGATGATAACAGGATTAGTATGTAGGCATGTAGCTAGCAGCCTAGCAAGCGCAAATAAGCGGCGACTCGTTTTGATGTATAAAGCAAGAGTAAAGTTTCATATTCATTACCACCTTTTAGTTGAAATAAAATTCGTTTTTGTTTCTTAATCAATAATCAATAATTAATTTATTTTTTAATCCTGATTAATGTTTTGGTATGAGTATGACCTGTGAGCGGGCACGGCGTTACAAGAGGATGCTTCTTGGAAGGCGTAAGTGGGGTCCATCTGTAAGATGAGATCACATGAATTACTGGTCCTTCCACGTGTCCAGATGCTGTAGATTTTGGTGCGCTCGATGCTGATCGAACGGCGCAGACAATTAATGCGATCCAGCTGCTTTGCATTGCACAGTTGGGAGGTGAGAGAGGAAGAGGACAGGTGGCGATAGGTCTCACGTGCCAGCAATAGGGGACCGGAAGAATCTCACGTGCGGTCCGTTACGAACTTACGATTTTTTTGTTTACTGTTGCAACCGCTTCATTTTACTGTCGGTGTATATCCGCTCCATTGCGCGGAGACCATTTGATTTGCACGTGTCATAACCGTCCGATCTGTACCTGACAGCTTCCTGCGTTTACATGAATTGACCTGTTACTGGATTTATTGTGGCATATTGTTTACATCAACCAGTGTGGTCCAGAGATGTTAGTTCAAACATCTTTGTTACAAGTCAAACTCAGAGTTGTAACTGTAACTCTGTAAGCGGTTGAATATGAAGCACTTCGTTTTTCCTTTTGTACTTGACAACGAAATATGAGCTCCTGCAGAGGGATTCTTTCAATTGAAACCCTAAAAGTTTGTGAAAGTAAAATGATAACTGTACTGGTTGGCCCTGTGAGAGGTCCCGGGATTCCTGGTGGACCAGATGTAGCTCTCTGAACAGGGTCCACTAGACTGTGTGTGGACCCGGAGCAGCATGGCGCCCTCAAGAGGTACAAAGTCGGGTCGCCATCTGTGTAATGGGCCCCACGAGTTCACTGGTCCATTATATGTGTTGGTCCCGCCTAACACAAGCAAAAGGTACTTTACCTGTCTCGTGATTTTTGATGGTTTTAACAAGAGGTAAAGAATGTCAATATGTCAATATGCTTTCATTTCATATATCAAATCCAAACTCCAAAGCACTCAAACTATATATTTGACCCTCTTTGGATAAATTTGGAAATCACAGACATGTTTTACTTGTGCCAACTAGTTCATAGTAGAGTGGTAAAAACTTACCTGCCGTGTCGTGACTAACACGTCCTTACTAACATGCTGACTTTAGTCTTATGCCGTGCTATGTCGTAACTAAGTGAATAGTCACACATGTCATGTCGTACCGTGACAAAAAAAATGTTGAGGGGTGGTTTACGGCATGCGAGTCACGCCATGTCCAAACGTGCCGTGTTCAAATGCGACTAGTCACGTTTGTCAACTTTGGTCACGTTTAATTATTTTTTTCATAATTTAGATTAGTTTATTCAAAATTTAACATTTTATGAAGATCTAACGGTCCTAATTATACGTGACTCACATGACCATATGTCGTGCCGTGCTGTGCCAAATTTTTAAAAGATGGCCACAGCAAGCGAATAATCACAGCACGCGATATACGAGTCACGGCACGTAACAGTCATCCGTGCTGTGCCATTCCGTGACGGAGCCATGCCATGTTTTCCACTCTAATTCAGAGAATTGGCGATTGACATCTTGACTTTTTTTTGCACAGTAAAAATAACTAAACTCCAAAAATCGTCATTTTTACTACATGATACATAGCTGAGTTAGAAATATTAGGCTGGTTTTATTTACTGTCGTAGGATTCCTATATAAAAATATGACACGTCATCATGTCCTTGCAACATATATATATAAAGAGAAGGGATCAGTTTGAAAATAAATCTTAACAGTAGATTTTTTAAAATTAAATTTAAAAAATAAAATAAAATATATTATAAGTATGTTTTTGAATATAGATAAACTAATAATTAAATTTCATTCAATTTGAGATTGTTTGATTATGCATTAAAAATTGTTAATTTCGAATTATTGAAATTTTAAGTCATATATCAAACTTTATCATATTTTATCAAAATTATCAAAAAAGATTTCATTTTTTAATAAAATGATGTGTGAATAATATAAATTATGTCAACATTGTATTTCATATTTAAACTTTATTTTTATATATTAGCAACATTATTATAATAAAATAATTGTCAGGTGATCCCTACGCACATATATAAAAGAGGAGGGTCGAATGACACTCTTTTTTGGTGACATCGGATGACACCGTGTATTTTTAAAGTTTTCAAAGTTCAAACAGTCAATCCAAATAGTTCAATATGATGGATATATTAAAATGTGCTTGCAGTCAAATTTTACATTTTTTATGAATTTTTTTACTATTTAGTAAGTATTTTACAAAATCGTTGTTTTAAACCATTGAATTTTTGTACCCATCTTAATAAATAGTAAAAAAAAAATTAAAAAATATAAAATTTGATCTGCAAGCACATTTTAATATATCCATCATATTGAACAGTTTGGATCGACTGTTTGGACTTTGAAAATGCACGATGTCATCGGATCCCTCCTCTGTATAAAATCAGTTCTGGTACAATATCTCCAGACTTCAAACTTCACTTCTCTTTCTTTTATGATTTACTTACCAACTATAAGCTCAAGAGATTGTGTACAGGTACAATAGAATTAACCAAAATTTATGCATTGGACAATGCTATTTATTTCATTTTCTAAAAGTCAAACCAGGTAAAATAATGAGCAGAGTCACTTAATTTCTTATAATCCACATGCCAGAGTTTATTGCTGAGTCAGCCTGCATAAATATTCCAACACCCAAGCTTAATTTCTATAATATTAACATTAATTTCAAGTTGGATTATGAAATTAATTAGTCAATTAGGGACACTTGTTTGGGAAATAGTTTTGGTTCCTGACACCAGCAGATATATATTCTCGGTTGTTGTAGTTGGTGTATTATTTTATCAACAATATTATAATAGTATTTTTTAAATTTAAAAACTTTGACAAGGGTCCACTAAGTTTTTAATTTTGGAAGCTGATATGAGTGCCCACATTATACTCGTACCTTAACTGTCATATTTTTGATGATTTGTAAGGAATTTTGCGAATCTAAAACTACGAACATCTTCTACGTAGTTTTCTTTTTCAAATGAGATCCATAATGACATACTTTCGGACTCATTGTCACGCAAGTATTTATACCTATACTTGCAAGTATTTTTTTTATATATGACACTGGATTACATCTGAAAGTATTAATATCAAGTATTGTAAGTATTTATACCTATAAGATCAATTATTTTTGTTAGAGAAAGGTTGACGCGGAGACTATTAGAGAATGTTGATGGGGGGATACGGAGTTCCTACTACTTCATTAGAGGAAGGTTGACGCGGAACGAGGGGACTGGAAAAGGGGATGATCATATCAAGTTACGCATGCAAGTATTTATATCTTATTTTGCAAGTATTAATATTTTATGTTCCAAGTATTTATACTTATGAAGGTTGACGTGGAAACGAGTTGGAGACTAGGAAATGGGACCATATAATTAGTGGGGATCATAGTACAACATTTATCTAATTAGTGGAGACTGTAGTACAACCTTCCTCTATTATTGCTGGGGTACAATGCGGGTACTGGAGTGGGGGGATTGAAATAATTATTCTTTAATTTTACCATTCCATTATTTTTTAGGATTGAATTATCTAAAATAAATCTATTTGACCAATATTTTATTTGCTATATTTTTTTTAAAAATTTAATTTTAAAAATTCCATTGAATTAAAAGACCTCTTTTTACCAACATAGAATGAAACTGTGGTTTTGGGTCCATCTTAAAAATAATCCAAAACAGAGAAGGTGATGTTTCCATGATCGTCTAACTAATATATTCTATGGTTCATTTAATGCCAACATTTAATGGATTTCTCTTTTCCATGTAGCGTATTGTCAATTCGGAAATGGACATGACAATTAAACAAATTGGCCAATCAAACTTTGGTACGGTCAATGGCTTAGTTGTGTCATCAATGATATCATTAAGTTATTAATTATGTGATATTGATTGGTGATAGCTCATTCTAAGCTTTATTATTATCCAATTTTGTATAATTAGGGATGCAAATGGATCGGATATTATCCGATTCAGATCTGGGTTTGAAAATTAGATATTGATGTCTGATAGTCGAATACTCGTACAGATACAGATATTGATATGATTTTAAATTAATTATGTCTTTAAATAGTAGATATATCATATAATATAATATATTATGAAAAAATTTATGTTATTCACGATTATAATTAGATAAATATTACGAACTTTGATTTTTTTTAGAGTGTGTTTGGATGCAATTTTAGAAATAGCAAGAACAGCGCTAACTCCACGTTAGCGCTATTCTATTATTTGGACGAGTTAGTAAGAACAGCACTAACTTTAGGAATAGATTTATTTTATAGCGATCCAAACGTAGAATAGAGGAGACTAATAGTGCACTAACTCAGGAACAATGCTAATCTAATACTATTTAGCGATCCAAACGTAGAATAGAGGAGACTAATAGTGCACTAACTCAGGAACAATGCTAATCTAATACTATTTTTTGGCGATCCAAACACACCCTAAATAATATTTATATTTTTTATTTAGTATTGAAAAACAGATATCCAATCTGTATCTGTATCTGTCTAATATTCGCTCCGTATTCATATCCGAAAAATAAAAATAAATATGAATATGGTTTTACGGTTTTACCACTATCCGATCCGATCCGTTTGCATCTTTAAAATAAAATAAGTATAAATATATAAAAATGTGTGGAGGAAGAAATTCTGAGGAGAACATGGTGTGATCCTACATGTCACAGGAAATCCGGACCAAGCATTATTTAACAATGATTTATAATAAACTAATTTAATTTCATAGTTCCAAAGGAATCTAGATTGCGACGACATCATGTCAATAAAATATTTGACAGTACAAGTGTGCAACCTCAAGCCGTCATGATTCTGAGATCATACTCTAAGAATTTTCCAGATTATCTGTGGCAACAATCTACAGTAAAAAGTGTGGCGAGTCCCTGGCATTTGCAAAACCACACACCGTTTCTCTAAGGGGGAACATCCTGCATTTGTAATCATAGTGATAAATCAATAGTTCGGGTTCGATTCGGTGAGGTCAAAAATTCGTAATTCGGGTATAATTCGGATATAATTCGAAAATGATTTGGTACAACAAAGAAGCAAAAAAAAAAAACCGTAAAAAAAAAACTTTTGAAATTTTTTTTTCGCATTTTTTCGCGAATAATTCGTCAACTCGCATTTTATATGCGTTTATTCCAAATAAAACGCGTTATACGTTTTTATGCGTTTTATTCGGAGTTCGGTTCGGTAACGTCGAAAAAACGAATTATACGCATTGGTTTGTAGTTTATTTTCTTATAAAGATAAACAAAAAGAAATTGCTGCAAAGAAGTTGCCACAAAGAAAGAAGGAGATTTTTTTTTATTAATGGAAATTATTATAAAATAATACAAGGAAACAAAAAGAAAGGCTGGGATTCTCCATGACAGCATAGATGGACCGTGATTTTTATTTTTACCCAAAAAAAAAAAAATATTTTAATATAAATAACCAGGTTTTTAAAATATTTTTATTTTTATCCAAACCGCTAGGAATATTAGCGTTCCGAATTCTTAATTCGTTTAATTCGGACGGTGGAGGATTGGACAGTTCGATCTGAATGGGGATGGGGTGCTCAGTTTTGAGGAGTTCAAGGTCATGATGCAGTGATCAAAGTCAAAAGTTCATTCGTTTGTTTTCAACGGCTTCTGGTCAACGCGTTTTGTATTTTATTGGGTTCAGGGATGTACAGTGTAATTGATTCATTTGTTCATTTGCTTGTCTTTTATTTTATTTTTAATAAAGATCAATTGTTCAATCTTCTTTTACGATTGATTGTGATAGACTAAAAAAAGAGATAGCACAGCTTTTAGTTGGATTTTCTATTTTTTTTTTAAGTAAAGTTTAAAGATCAAAATTACTTAATTATTTAATATTTTTATTATTACAACAAAGAATTTTACCTCTCATGACCGAGAGCAGCTTGGGTCCGATGAATTTCGGAACCGTCCGATCTGCTTTAATATTAGTGCGCACGAATTTTAAAGTAGACGAAAAGTTGCGGGTGCAAATCTTAAAGCAGATCAGACGGTTATCAAGCCTATCAAACTCACTTTGAATCCGATGGGCATCAGACCCAAATTGACCTCCTCATGACCTCCTTGATCAAAAATTAATTCTTAGTTAGATTCTCTATTTATATCCTGGTTCCTAATTTTTTAGGAGTGGAAACAAAAATTAGATGAGATAGTTGAAATATAAAATGTAAAATTTTATAATGTATTATAAAGTGATAGTTTAAATTTGAATTATAAAGTGATAGTTTAAAATTTTATAATACAAATTTAATAAGACTGAACAAATTTTATAATGTATTATAAAGTGATAGTTTAAAATTTATATTACAAATTTTATAATACAAATTTTATAAAAAACTTGAATTCAAATTTAAACTATCACTTTATAATACATTATAAAATTTTACATTTTATATTTCAACTATCTCATCTAATTTTTGTTTCCACTCCTAAAAAATTAGGAACCAGGATATAAATAGAGAATCTAACTAAGAATTAATTTTTGATCAAGGAGGTCATGAGGAGGTCAATTTGGGTCTGATGCCCATCGGATTCAAAGTGAGTTTGATAGGCTTGATAACCGTCTGATCTGCTTTAAGATTTGCACCCGCAACTTTTCATCTACTTTAAAATTCGTGCGCACTAATATTAAAGCAGATCGGACGGTTCCGAAATTCATCGGACCCAAGCTGCTCTCGGTCATGAGAGGTAAAATTCTTTGTTGTAATAATAAAAATATTAAATAATTAAGTAATTTTGATCTTTAAACTTTACTTAAAAAAAAAATAGAAAATCCAACTAAAAGCTGTGCTATCTCTTTTTTTAGTCTATCACAATCAATCGTAAAAGAAGATTGAACAATTGATCTTTATTAAAAATAAAATAAAAGACAAGCAAATGAACAAATGAATCAATTACACTGTACATCCCTGAACCCAATAAAATACAAAACGCGTTGACCAGAAGCCGTTGAAAACAAACGAATGAACTTTTGACTTTGATCACTGCATCATGACCTTGAACTCCTCAAAACTGAGCACCCCATCCCCATTCAGATCGAACTGTCCAATCCTCCACCGTCCGAATTAAAATTTCCGGACGCTAGGAATCCTAGCGTTCCGAATTAAGAATTCGGAACGCTGATATTCCTAGCGGTTTGGGTAAAAATAAAAATATTTTAAAAACCTGGTTATTTATATTAAAATATATTTTTTTTTGGGTAAAAATAAAAATCACGGTAGATGGATTAATTCGAAAAAAAATTTGCTTTTTTTTTTCGGATTCAAAGTGTTTTTTATTTTTCAAGAGCACTTAGGTTTATTTTCTTGGGAGCGATTGGTTTTTTTTTGAAACATGCGTGACTGAAATAATGCTTTAGAATCGAAAAAAAACCGGGTTTGGAGCCGAGTTTTTTTTCGAATCCATCTATGCCAATAAAAATTCCGACCACTCTTTCCGTTTTCCTATATTATTTAATGGAGAACGGAGTAGGTCCGATGCCCATCGGACCTACTTTTAAGTTCAACGAGCATGATGACCGTCCGATCTAATTCAAGATTTGTGTGCACGAAAATTGAAACAGACACGCACGAGTTTAAAGCGTTTTGCATGAATCTTAAAGCAAATCGTCGGTGATTAAACCCATCGAACCAGAGTAGGTCCGATGCCCATCGGACCTGCTCTCAAGTGTATTTAATAATAGTTTTTATTAAATCCCAAGAAAAGCGGGTCTAATTCATATTCAAGTGATATCAAAACAGGATTATGATCATCAATCATTATACCTTAATTTATCAAAATTTAATATGTTTGGAGTTACAATTGAATAAATTTCAATCTAAAATGGGACACAATTAAATTGACAATCGTATACACATTTCATGTCCCTTTTATTCTTCCAAGTATAGTTTGCTAATATCAAGAGATAAAGATTATCCCCTCACTAGAATAGATGATAAGAGTTTATCTCTACGAAGTTATTTCCAAATCGAAGAGAAAGGAAAATGGGTAAATTTTCCTTTGTTACGAATTAATCACTCAAGTTTGATTTGTTCCTTCATAGTTACTGGATTTTTAATTTGTCCAAAGCAAGTCACCTTATAACTTTTTTATTCAAAATATTAACGGAATATTCTCATTCTGTCCAAAATATAACATAATATGCTCATTTTATCCAAAATTTTAACGGAATATGCTCATTCTGTCCAAAATACTAATGGAAAAGTTATATTCTGGTAATATTTTTGATGAAAAAGTTATAGAATGACTTGATTGAGACAAATTAAAAATTCAGTGGCCATGGAGAGAGAAATCAAACTTGAGTGATCAATTCGTGAGAAAAGACAAAGTTTAGTGACCTCCAACAAAATTTACCTAAGAAAAATTGTATGGCAATAGGTTGTGAATACTTATTTTAACATCTATACTAATCCGAACACATTTAGGTAAGAATAAATTATTTGAACATAGAAAAGATTTGGGCCTAGATATCGAAGCATCTATTTTTTTTTTTTTTTTTCTGTACCTACTTGATCAACTCATACCATTTTCAAATAAGAACATAAGAAAAAATTGAAAATAGAAGCATCAAAAATAGAAAGTCAAATTTGATCAAACCCCTGATTTATAACACCATAAGCTTGACATAGCCAAGAAAACGAAAAAGAAAAAAAGAAAAATCATTATAATTGCACCATATATCAGTTACAAATTACCCTAAGAACTTAAATACCCAATGTGACCAAATTTATAAATGTAGAAAATGCATGAAAAAAAAAAATCTTTAAATCCTCTTAGGTGCTTTTGCTAATCAAATAACATCAGACTATTTTGCTGACAAGCTTATCACGTTTTACCAATAGCTCCCTGCAAAATGAAGTAATGTGTTTTGAAGAAATATGTTGCATTAGGAATGATTATCAGACCCAAGGGGCTTCCTGCAAATGGTTCAAAGAAATATATAGGTGAGAGGCTCTTAAATGCCATTAACAGTGAAATGGGGAGTTCTGATTTAGAATATGAATATATGGTAACTAATAGAAAAGACCTATGTTACATGACTTACATCCAGGGACAATTCCAAAAGGACCTATGTTACAACACATCTAAAACCAGTCCCTGTACCGAATCTGTACCAGTCTCCCCTGTATCACCTGTATGACTCCTCTCATTTCCACTTGAAACCCTCTAACAGTACCAGATCCACATCCCTATGTTACAGTGCAAAGCCCTCTGTGCCACTGCTCCCGGCTGAATGCTAACACCCCTCTATGTTTCAGTACCATTATTTGAAGAAAAAATAGTATTGCCCATTTGATTAAAAATGAAACTGTATGTACAAACAGTGGCAGAAAATAATACTTAAATTATACTTTCTTACCCCACCTCCACCCCCCAAACCCAAATATAAACCAGGAACATTTGGTCTCAGTACTCACACACCCACTTCATCCCTGGTTCATTCTACTATTCACTACAACCTTACCAGCAACAGTAAAGCTACTAGGCAAAGTAGCAAATTGGTAGATGAACCAATCTCAGTGTACATTCTGGATGTAATAGTAGTGGAATGCATGTAAATACACTGATTTTACCAACTGTTGGTTGCTATTTACCAGTACATAGCTTGATGGGTTCCATTTGGTGCCAGAAAAAAAAAACAAAATAAACTCAGTCCATCAGATGTGTATCGATGTTTCTATTATGACCTAGTACATTCTGGTATTTAGCCTGAGCAGCATGGTATTATCTAATACATAATTTAATGAACTGTTTATTTGTTAAGTACAGCTTAAACAAAATGGATGGATTGGAAACTTTGCTTTGGGTGCCAGTTATATCAGTTTACCATGATATTATCCTATTATACTATTTGCTAGCATTATCAAAAGCAGTAATTTAAACTACAAACATTGAAAGTTATATATTCTATCAAAAAATGAATGGATTATGTAGGTGGGCTGGTCAAGCTTTGTTTGGTACACTCATGCCAGACATTATAGCTCTCACACTGCTGTATAGCATTGCTGGGGTATTTTATATTTTGCCCTTTATTTTTCTTTATGTATTTTGTGCATTAATAGTTAAATATTTCTAATTTTTGGTACCTCTTTTTTTTAATGTAGCTAGGGATTGCCATTGTAAATGATTCAAAAGCATTGAAGGCGATAGAACTCTTGGCCTCCAGGTTTTGTATCTTTCGTGACACTGTTTTCTTATTATTTTATTAGGTACTATGAAAGTTATACAGCTTCGCACATGTTATTCAATCAAAGTGTAATATTTATTTGTGTATACATGATGTATGTGTCTGTGTTATTTACTACTTCTTCATTCTGTGCATTTGAATGGGCATGTTCTGATTTTTTTTTTTTTCCTGCAGTCGTTGCCAGTAGCTTTTGGAGTTGAAACGGTCAAATGGATTTTGTTTTACTCAGCTCTCCATTGCAGGTACTTAAAATTAATACTATGCCATATCACGTGAGTTACGACACGTGATCGGCACACGTTCTGTGACGTAACCGATCACCTCGTGACATTTTTTACATCCCTACCTGACATGCTTAGAGTTATTACCAGTCCTTTTTGAAATCAGCAAGGTATTGATTTTCTTGTTTGAGTTAGTTTGAGGAATTACCATACAGGACTAGAGAATCATGCTAGTCAGGTTGTAAACTGAAGTATTGCACACACACACATATATATAGGCAAATTCTTCTATGGGCATGAGGACCTACTTGTAAAATGAGCATATTTTCATTTTCAAAGTTCAAACACTCGATCCAACCGTTCAACATTTTCTCCATATTACAATGTACTTGGGGGTCAAATTTTACATTTTTTTGAATTTTTTTACTATTTATTAAGATGGGTACAAAATTCAATGGTCTGAGTTTGACTAGTTTTGTAAAATACCTAATAAATAGTAAAAAAATTCAGAAAATGTAAAATTTGATCTCCAAGTACATTTTAATATGGAGATAATGTTGAACGGTCGGATCGACTATTTGAACTTTAAAAATAAAAATATGCTCATTTTACAAGTAGATCCTTATGCCCATAGAAGCATCCCTCATATATATATATATATATATATATATATTTCATTTGCAAGGGCCTTTGTAAAATTTTGAAGGTTTGCATAATATAATAATTGTACCAAAGTTTTATCTTTCAGCTTACTTGCTTGGATCTGGCAAACCATATTAAGCATTAACCCTTCTAGGTCTGATACTACCGCAAGTGTATTTCCAGGTAAAATATCTCATGCCGTGTTGCTTCTCCCGAAATGGAATTAGGTTTGAGTGTTTTGACTGTCATTCCAAGAAGATGCAGAAAATCTTGTCTTAGAATTTGCAATTATTCTCACTCTGACAACTGTTGTTACAAAACCCTATCACCATTAAAATAAATGAAAGATAGATATTGATTTAACTGTGCAAATTCTTTCAACAATTGATGCTTGTGAAGTAAAACTCCAACTAATTTGTTTGCTATAATGCGCATGTTGATATTGTGTGTGCCAATTTTAAACTGGTAAATGACCTAATATGTACCATACCTAGACCCGAAACTATTTTTTGCTTGGTTTTGCCATTCGAAAACCAGTTCGGTACCATTAATACCATTGTGTAGTTTCACTTTAAAAAAGAGCAAATTTCATGTATACCCCTCCAAAATTTCGGAATTACATATTTTCCCCTTCAAAATTCATAATAACATATTTACCCTTCTAAAAAATTTCAAAAACTCACAAACTTTTCTATTAAAACTCATTTAATAGACACACAAGCATATGTCAATTTATTGATTTTTCTATTAAAACTCATTTAAATATACATAAAGTACTCATTTTACCCATATTAAAAAATATATATATAGAGTAAGGCTACGGTGCTTTGCAAAGTAAACCCACCCCTTTACTTCGGGCTATTTTTTGGATTTTGAAAATTCAAACAACCGATCCGAACTGTTCAACATGTTCTAAATATTGAAATGTGCTTGGAGATCAAATTTTACATTTTTTGGAATTTTTTTACTATTTATTAAGCCACTTTGAAAGTTTTTGATCCGGTGGTTCAGAAAATTTTACTGTTTTTTACTGTTCACCGTTGGATCAGCGATTTTCAAAGTGGCTTAATAAATAGTAAAAAAATTCCAAAAAATGTAAAATTTGGTCTCCAAGCACATTTCAATATTTAGAACATGTTGAACGGTTCGGATCGGTTGTTTGAATTTTCAAAATCTAAAAATTGGCCCGAAGTAAAGGGGTGGGTTTACTTTGCAAAGCACCGTAGCCTTACTCTATATATATATATATATATATATATATAGATATATGTACCATGTTTTAGAGAAGTATTTAATCCTCTCATTTAAAGGAATGAGAGGGTGTTCGGGGGTGTTAGCATTCAGCCGGGAGCAGTGGCACAGAGGGCTTTGCACTGTAACATAGGGATGTGGATCTGGTACTGTTAGAGGGTTTCAAGTGGAAATGAGAGGAGTCATACAGGTGATACAGGGGAGACTGGTACCGATTTGGAACAGGGACTGGTTTTAGATGTGTTGTAACATAGGTCCTTTTGGAATTGTCCCTGGATGTAACATAGGTCTTTTCTATTAGTTACCATATATTTATATTCTAAATCAGAACTCCCCATGTCACTGTTAATGGCATTTAAGAGCCTCTCACCTATATATTTCTTTGAACCATTTGCAGGAAGCCCCTTGGGTCTGATAATCATTCCTAATGCAACATATTTCTTCAAAACACATTACTTCCTTTTGCAGGGAGCTACTGGTAAAATGTGATTAGCTTGTCAGCAAAATAGTCTGATGTTATTTGATTAGCAAAAGCACCTAAGAGGATTTAAAGATTTTTGTTTTCATGCATTTTCTACATTTATAAATTTGGCCACATTGGGTATTTAAGTTCTTAGGGTAATTTGTAACTGATATATGGTGCAATTATAATGATTTTTCTTTTTTTCCTTTTTCGTTTTCTTGGCTATGTCAAGCTTATGGTGTTATAAATCAGGGGTTTGATCAAATTTGACTTTCTATTTTTGATGTTTCTATTTCAATTTTTTCTTATGTTCATATTTGAAATTGGTATGAGTTGATCAAGTAGGTACAGAAAAAAAAAAAAAAATAGATGCTTCGATATCTAGGCCCAAATCTTTTCTATGTTCAAATAATTCATTCTTACATAAATGTGTTCGGATTAGTATAGATGTTAAAATAAGTATTCAGAACCTATTGCCATGCAATTTTCGCTGGGTAAATTTTGTTGGAGGCCACTAAACTTTGTCTTTTCTCACGAATTGGTCACTCAAGTTTAATTTGTTCCTCCATAGCTACTGAATTTTTAATTTGTCTCAATTAAGTCATCCTATAACTTTTTCATTCAAAATATTAACAGAATATAACTTTTTCATTAGTATTTTAGACGGAATGAGCATATTCCGTTAAAATTTTGGATGAAATGAGCATATTGGACGGAATAAGAATATTCCGTTAATATTTTGAATGGAAAAGTTATAAGGTGATTTAATTGGGACAAATTAAAAGTTCAGTAGCTATAGAGGGACAAATAAAACTTGAGTGATCAATTCGTGACAAAGGACAAAGTTTAGTGACATCCAGCGAAATTTATCCATTTTCCTTTCTCTTCGATTTGGAAATAAATTCATAGAGATAAACTCTTATCATCTATTCTAGTGAGGGGATAATCTTATCTCTTGATATTAGCAAACTATACTTGGAAGAATAAAAGGGACATGAAATGTGTATACGATTGTCAATTTGCTATAATGTGCTTGTTGATAAATTAAGGTATAATGATTGATGATCATAATCCTCTTTTTTTTTGTTGTTGTTGTTGTTGTTGTTGTTATTGTTGTTGTTGTAAGCCCTTAGGCGATTTCATTAAACATCAGAGCAAATTACAAGCATGTTTCAGCGTAAGTATTCTTATTATACAAAGATAGTATCCTATACACTGAACTACTTGTAAAATATCTAACTGCTAAAAATTAAAGAGAATAGGAAAAGTAAAACCAGTAGTTGCGAAATGTTCAGTTCACACCAGATTAGCAAGTCAATGGGCCTGTTCATTCTCTTCTCTTAATATGCAAACGTAGCAGTAGAGCGAGTGTGACTACACCGCATAGAAGAATGCGCACCCGAGAGGCACTGAATCAGACCGGACCAGAAACTAAAACAACCGGATCAGGACAGTCACCACTCAGCTGATGAGGCACTGAATCAAACCGAACAGAGAACTGAATCAATCAGACCAGGACAGTCACCACTCAGCCGAAGAGGCACTGAATCATAATCCTCTTTTGATATCACTTGAATATGAATTAGACCCGCTTTTTTTGGGATTTTTTTATTAATAAAAACTATTATTAAATAATATAGGAAAACGGAAAGTGTGGCCAGAATTTTTAATGGCATAGATGGATTCGGAAAAAAAATTGGCTCCAAACTTGAAGTCGGTTTTTTTTCGATTCCAAAGCATTATTTCAGCCAAGCATATATGTTTCAAAAAAATCCAATCGCTCCTAAGAAAATAAACCTAACTGCTCTTGAAAAATAAAAAAACACTTTGAATCCGAAAAAAAAAGCTAATTTTTTTCGAATTAATCCATCTATGCCGTCTTGGAGAATCCCGGCCTTTCTTTTTGTTTCCTTGTATTATTTTATAATAATTTCCATTAATAAAAAAAATTCCTTTTCTTTCTTTGTAGCAATTTCATAAGAAAATAAACTACAAACCAATGCAAACTAATATCTTTATAAAAATGTACAAAGAACCCAGTTGCTTGCAATTACAACTGTTTAGAGAAACGGTGTGTGGTTTTGCAAATGCCAGGGACTCGCCATACTGTTTACTGTAGATTGTTGCCACAGATAATCTAGAAAATTCTTAGAGTATGATCTCAGAATCATGACGTTTTCCTTGAGCTTGCACACTTGTACTATCAAATATTTTATTGACATGATGTCGTCGCAATCTAGATTCCTTTGGTACTATGAAATTAAATTAGTTTATTATAAATTTAGTTAGGTGAAACACCAATTTGTTGGGTATATGAATTAGTTAGGTGAAACACCAATTTGTTGGGTAACATCATTTCTTCAAAGTTTACTGTCATATAATTATCTCATATATATATTCCTGTATCTTAGCCTATATAAGAAACTAAGATCTCATTACCTAGCTACAAAGTTGTTGAGGCTTTTGAAACTGAATAATATAATAAAGTATCAAATAAATTTTGATCTGGTAAGATATTTGAGAAAACCATATATGTAGAGCGCACCAAGTTGCTGCTTGGAGACGAAGCGAAGATGATCGGAAAGAGCACCCCAATGTTTCCATCACCCTATGGGATCTATGCTCTACATTTGACGGGGATAACCATCAATGGAGAATTATTAGGTATATACCAATTTATGCTTAGGAAAGAGCGCGGGTGTCGCCGTACTAGACACCGGCTCCATGACTAGTCTCCTAACCGACATGGCTTATAATATTGTTGCGAACAAATTAAAAGCAATCATAGACTTGCCAGTCGACTCAAAGTATGATCAATCTAGGTTTTGTTTTATTATAACCATGAATTCTTATATACCATCAATGGTGTTGCATTTTGAGGGGTTGGATCTTCATATCCCTCGAAGAAATCTATTTACAAGGTTTAAGGATAACGAGGATCAGTTTATGTGCCATGAAAAGCCATGAAGATAGAGAAAAGCCACGAAGAAGTTAACATAGGGATAGATTTGAATCAAAACAAAATTTTCATGCAGCCAATGCAGTGTGGCTACATTTAGCATTTAGAATTTTAGATCGATGATATAATTAATAGAATATTGGCATGTAAACGTCCATTGCATGGGCTTTTTTTTTTTTACTATTAAAATAAATGGAAGATAGATATTGATTTAATTAACTGTGCTAATTTCTTTCATGAAATGATGCTTGTGTAGTAAATCTCCAACTAATTTGTTTACTATAATGCACTTGTTGATGTTGTGTACCCCTTTTTAAACCGGTAATTGACCTGATATGCACCATACCTAGACCAAGACTACCTTTACCTGATATTTTTCCAATTTTGCATCAAATTAACCCAGTTTCATCAAAATTTTAGAAAGAAGAAATGGTCATTTCCTATGCATGCAATGCTAAAAGTTGAAGAAAAAACTGAGACCAAGTCTCTAATTAAGCCGAAGACAATGGATCCTTCTCCTGTCTCATGCCCTGTACCCAATAAGAAAAGCAAGATGGCATGAGAATGAGATATTTTACCTGGAAATACACTTGCGCGTGGTAGTATCAGACCAAGAAGGGTGAATATGTCATAAAAAATATCACTAAATATGCTTAAATTTGTTATTCATTTGATTGTTTTAAAGTCCAAAAATATCACTAAATTACTATATCAACAAAAAAAAATAATATCACTACAAAACATAAATCATAAATATAAAGTATAAACTACTTTTGTAACCTTCTGTGCTTGTATCAAACTTTCTAAATCCCTGACTACTTTTGTAACCTTCTATGCTTGTATCAAACTTTCTAAATCCCTGCAATTAAAAAAGATACATTTAAAAAGTAATAAAATAAAGTGTACTTCATATTAAGAAAATATGAAGAAGTAATTAATAAACTCTAAACAATCAAGAACTCTCACGCTAGCTAGATTAAGGATAATTAAGCATATATACTTGTAAACAAAAAAAAAAAAACTCAATTAAAAATATTTTGTATTATATGATTGTGCAACTGTGATTGAAGATCTTTTGAGAGGGGACAGTTTTTTTCTTTGAAGGACAGTGAGCTGACTCACTGTCATTTTCATTGATAAAAGTGATTTACAAAGAAGTTCCTACATAATTACAGACTACGAAAATATAAAAATACTAACTAAGAACTCCTCTTAACCCTAGTTGGGTGCCTATTTCCTCTTAGGACCCTTACTGGTACGCTACAGAATTCAGTACCAGTTACTCGTTTCCATCACAGTTATTGCTGCGAGCTCTCTGACCGTCTTGCTTGTTGCGTAAATTGTTCTTATTGCGTAAATAGTTTTTTCTGGTATGTAATAAGGTCGACACTGCTATGGTTGTTATCTGAACTGGTACAACGTATGGTACCAGTCTTATATATATAGACTTTTTGGAGATATGCTGATGGGTGGGCGCTGATGGTCGGGAGCAAAACTATTGAACCTTTTTCCTAGCTGTTAGGTAACCAATATTGTACCAGTATGCAGGGCCAATACAAACTGTATGTTGACAGTTAATTAGAGAGAGGCTGATGAGATAATTAGAATGGGTGAGACCCTATACTCATCTGGGAGCTACTTCTGTGTTTTGTCTTAGAGGGTTAAGTAAGTTTAGATAAAAAGCCGTGTATAATTTAGGACCTTCTTAATCCAAAGAAAGAACCGAAAAATAAATTAGAAAGAGAATTAGTGCTAAAGGTCACTGTGTAACTGTGATTTAGATAAAAAAAATATCAGATTGTACTTAATTGATCTATATTTTACCTGCTGGCACTCGTATCAGCAAAGTGATGTGCGGAGAAGCGGAGTCAAACCAGAGGGCTGGATAGTGTAGAGGTGCGAAGTCGAACCAGAGAGGCGGAGAGCGACGTGCGCAGTAGAGCTAGAAGGCAGATAAGTACCTAGGGGAAATATAGATAATCAAAAGGCCAAACTATAATATTAAGGGGAAAATAATCCAAAAGGCCAAAATATATATACCAAATATGTACTTTTGTATATATACCTCCGCATGTATTGTAGATCCAAGAAGAAGCAAGGTCACTGGCACCACAAGAAGAAAACAGTGATACCAGTCGATTAGTATCAACCGGAAAATCCAGAAGAAGTGGGTCCCATAAAAGGGAGCACACACAATCTTCCCTACCAGCCCTGACCGGCGTGACCCCCTTAATGAATATCTCACAACAGGCAGCTGACGGTGCTGAAGCGGGACCACTGTTTCGAGTCCTTATGTATGGGAAGCAAGGAGTGATCGCAAGTAGAGCTATTCTGCATTTTGCTATCTCGCTGCTGGGCAATTGACAGTTGCTCCGAGGAGTAGGAAAGAAAGGTTGTCGATATGCATTGTGCTCAGCTGTCTCAACAAAGCGGCCCCACGTATCCCATACCCACTTATTATTGTCGGCATATTCCTGCCCATAAAGTACAGTCTCAGCTTTTGAAAGCGTCCGATGATCACCTTCACACAAACATCATGTTTTTAAATGTAAATTTACAGTTCAAATTTTACAGAGAATGAGCAGAGAGAAGGGAGATCTCGTACCAAAACTAGGAGGTGTCTTGAACCAAAATCTTCGAACCATATACCCAATGCCAATCACAAAGTAATATTTAGTGTCAAACTGAAAAACAAATTCAAGTGATAATTTTCAATCTCTTTATTTCAAACAAATTCAAGTGATGCATGTAACTTCCATTAATTTTAGCCTTTAGAAACTTCTCAAGATCTCCCTTAATGAATTAAAGTGTCAAAATTAAGATATATAGCTGTGAGGTTTTCTAGGGACATATACTAGATTGTCTTCAATTATAGATGGAAAAAGATTAGAAGCAAAAATTTCTCACATCTAGATTGCTAATTAAGCACTGATGGCTGAAATCCGATCTGCGGTAAAAAAAAGAATTGTTGAAGTTGTATGTATTACGTGTAGAATTGGCGCCCCATGCAATTTCATCAAGTATGTGTTTTGAAGTTCCATAGAGAACCATGCTTGAAGCAGTATCTTTGAACGTGACCCATGACACAATGACAGCATTACCATGGATATTGCCTTGTGTTACATGCACCTATATATCAGAATTCAAATTCAAATGGGAAGTCATAGTATATATAGTATGCTTATACTTTTACTAGTATCTTGTTTGTGCGTTGCAATGGAGACATATTATAAGAGAATAAAAAAAATTCTCATACAAAATAACATTTAAAAAAAAAAAATATACCAATGAAAAGATTAATTATTTAACAATAAAAAATATACCAACATATTTTCATACAATGTAAAGCCCATTCTTTAATGACATAAATATGAGCTTTTTTTTTTTTACTGGTACATAACAGATTTTTTTTTATTATGTTATGTTGCTTAACGGAAAAACAAGAGGAAAAAAAAAGATCATCAAAATAAGTTGTATTATTTGTTATTGTCGTATTATTACACCTTTTGTTGTCATATTATGACTTTTATTATTGTTATAAAGGTTATTCTCATCTCCCTAAGATTTATATACATTTGTGTATCTAAAATAAAGAATAAAATCATGTTTACTTAGATGAGATCATTATATGACAAATAATTATATGATATAAAAAATGAAAATAAATGAAGACATGACCAATCAATCATCAATCAATTCAAAATTTCCTTAAATGATATTTCAAAAATTGAAAGAAATCACGATCAAAAGAAGACAGTCTAAATAAACTTGTGGCGAGTACGTATTTAAATAAATTTAGACTTCTACATGTATAAAAATATCAAAAATATATATAGAATAAAAAGACAGAAAAATAGACTATTTGATCGGAGGACTGATATTCAATTCGAATTTCATCTTTTTTTTTTATTATGTAGAAGAAAATAACTAATTTACAAATGAATTTATTTTTCTTTTGGTGGGTAACTATATATGTTGAACCTTAAAAAGTATCTAATTTGTACCAATTACTTCAAATATGATAATACCTCTCCAACTGCGTTGAACCCGGCTGGTACTATCGTCAATCCTTCGCATCTTGTTGCAGAAGTAGCAAGGCTCGCTATTATTATTATTATTGTAAGAAATATTGAATTTGTAAAATACCTCATTTCCATTTTCTTACTCTGTTCTCTCTCTCTCTCTCTCTCTTTTAGTACCTCTTGTAATGGTCGTGGGGTTTAAATTTGTTCAATAGTAAAAATTAAAATAGAGCATAGAGATATTCACTGGTTTAGCCTTGATAAAGAAAAGGAGCTAGCATGCTATTTTAAGCACAATAATTAAGTTTTTGAGAACTGAGAGAAAACATTTTTTTTATTAATTTCAGTTTTATTCTTAGCTTAATTAAGAAATATAGTGGGTCTTTATCCTCTCTCTCCGGCTTAATTAAGTATCATAGTTAACAAAAAATTAAAGTGGGTAGAAGAAATTTTTATTTCTTTCTTAATTATTAACTAAATTTTTTTGATGAATAATAATTTAAATTTTACCTAATTTGCAACAGCAATTCGATCCATAACAATTAAATCAGTTGCATATAGATTTTAACTAAATAAATACAATCAAGGTGAAATATTGAATAAATATATAACCCTCTAATGCATGGTGAAATATTGAATATATAACAATCAAATCAGCTGCATAGAAGAGTTGCTGGAATGAATAAATTTTTATAAACTATGAAGTGCCAGATAAATTATACAATTTACTTAATTTTCTAACTTGCATGAAAATCTTGCTTACCTGTTGTGTCAAGAGAGAGAAAACCGCTACCTGTTAGGATTTCGGGAGAGACATAAAAATTATAAAAGGAAATAAAGAGACACATTTATGAGGAAGAAAATATTTATATTATATTTAATTTAATGAGCAAACTTAGGATGTGATGTGCTCACTAAGAGGGGTTGGTGAGCACAATTTCAAAAGCCTATCGGTTAACTTCAAACGACAAATCCAATTACTTCAGGAGTAATGCATGTACATACATGCAAAAATTTTGAAAATTTTCGAATTCATTTAGTACGAGGTCAAGCAGTAAAAAACTGATGAAAAATTAATACATAAAACAAATTAATTATAAAATAACTTATAAAATATATTTTTTTTATTGCTTTACTTTGTACTAATTAATTTGAAACTTATAAAACATTTCATGTACATGCATCACTTTGCATCTAAAATTAACAAATTTAAACCGCTGAATTTACTATCTCATCAATTATATATAAAAAATTATAACATTTCAATTTCATTGTAATAACAATTTATTTTTTCCAGAAAAGAGTCGTCCTTATCGAATCGAATCGAAAAATTAGCTATAAGCATACAATTTTATAGAAATAACATTAACTAAATCATCATACATGCTATCATAACGTCAATTGTTTTGATTTAACGACTACAAATAACACACATGACAGATGCACTATTTTTTTAGTGAAGCTATTGTATTATGCATACTACGGATCGATCATGTACTATGATATCATATTTATATTTTAAAGTTCAAACAGTCGATCTGAGCCGTTAAATATGATCTCTATATGAAAATATACTTGCAAACCAAATTTTAGATTTTTTAGATTTTTTTTGTAGTATTTTTAAGATAGATAGACAATCACAGTTTTTGGATGATCCAGAAATTTCAGCTCAAATAAATTTTCTACCTATCTAAAAAAATAAAAAAAATAAAAAATTGTTTGCAAGAACATTTTCATACAAAGATTATATTGAATGATTCGGATTGACTATTTAAATATTAAAAACAAAAATGAGTCCATAACGCATGCCATTATGTAATATTCCCAAAAAATTTATTTATAGCACAGCTTCAAAAAAAAAAAAAAAAAAAAAACCACCGTTTTAGGAAATTTCGAAATACACCATGGCTGCACCAGTGTTGTGCGGACCCATTTCAGGGAAACCGCACAATGCCAGTGCAGACCCTGAAATGGGTCCGCACAACACCGGTGCAGGGACCCTCTTCTTTTATATTTTTTTTTATTAGAAATGTTTATTTGTTTGATTAGGGTTTTGTTTTTAAAGTTGTTTAATTATTTTTGTTTTAAATGTCGTTTAATCTGAAATTTTTGTTCGTTTGTCTGATCAAATAACACATCTTTTTCCAAAAATTTTGTTCATTTGCCTCACTCTTTTTTTCCGAATTTTTTATTATTATACAAAAAAAATCAAATATCACATTCTACATCCGTTTTCAACAAATTTCCAAAACTACACAATCTGCTGATAATCTATCGGAAATTCGATGAATTTCTGTTGGATTATTCACTGGATTTGAAAATCCTATTTCCGTTGAATAATTCACCGGAAATAGAATTTCTGATATTTTATTTTAATTATATAGAAGATGTTACGATTTTTTTTTTATTGAAATATTAGAAACTTTTTTATATTTCTTGAAAAATAGATGGAGTACTACAAAATTGAATTTACTAGAAAGACTGCGACAAATAATCCGGATCAATATTTTTCTGGCAGGATTTTTTGCGGCTATAAGAAAAATTAAAATATTTCTTGGTGTGTTACCGAAAAAATTTAAAAATATTTTGAATCTGAGTTATTGATCCCGGTTCAAAAATTAATTCTGAGTAAATAAATAAATTATCATAATCCTTCTAGTACATTCAAATTTTAAGGTACTCCATCTATTTCTCAGAAGTTAAAGCAGAATTGAAGAGCACTCTTAAAGGTTCGATCTGTACCACTGAGCAAGTGATATCTTAACTTGAAGATAGATTATACAGAAGCATATTCGATTTATAAATTAAGCCATTCAACAAGTTGAGTGTGACCTGTATCATGCATTCTCCCTCAACTTGCTGAAAACCCATGAAAATCTCTTAAAGGTACTTGCTTCGTTTAAATATTTGCGTATTACTTAATTTTTGCTGATATTTTGTTAATTTCAAATGAATGTATGCAGATTTCAATGGAGTTGAAAGATTGGGAATCTGCATTGACATATTGCAGGCTTACAATTTTGAAGCATATCAGAGTATCTGACATTTTACCTCTTTCTTATAACATGGTAAAAGCCATTAAAACATTCTACACTTGCTGTAAAATTGAGTGGTAAGTACTTGTTCTCTACTTTGCTTAGTACATATATAGTAATATGTATTTTGGATATGGCTTGCTTATACTGAAGCTGGTGAAAAGGTATAAACTTTGATGTCATTTGAATTTCAAATTGTTATTAAAAAAATTGTACCAACTTGTGTTTTTTCTGGTAACTAACCACCATGTAGACAAGATATAATATTATTTCAGTACTTGCAAACTGCTAAGGTACAAACTGGTAATGTCACTATGCAAGATGACTCTATATTATGAGAGATTATATAATTTGTTATTTGCTTAGATGTGACTGTTATTTGAATAACTTCACCTTTCAATGTCAATCAGCCCAAAATATCTTGTGAGAAATTGGCTCCCATAAATAGAGATGCTAATATTGCTACTATAGGAAAGTAGCTGAAATCTTTTGAAGGTGAAAGAAGCAGTGGTAGAAGGCCAACATAGAGACTGATAAGAAAAATTATGAGGGTACTTTTGTAAATTTTCTAGTGGCAAGATGACTTTGGATTACAATGGATTATATAAATTTGTTATTTACTTAGATGTGATTGTATTATGGTAGTGTCGACCCTGATAATAGCTGTAATTTGATCATTGTTCTCTCAATTGACCAAAATGCCCTTGTTGTTTTATGCATTTCTTATTGTACAATTTTTTCTTGTAATAAGATAAATTTTGCTATTTTAGTCTTTGTTATTCTTAATTTGGGTTTTCTCTTCACTTAACTGACCTGTTCAATTGAAATTGTTAGAAAATTCCAACTGTTATTACACTTTTCCTTTATTCTGATAAAATATCATCTGACGAAATGCTTGTACACAATAAATAAATTATGATTTATCCAGTGCACTTAACTACTTGATCAGTTATTTTATAAATTATTAATTTGATAAACAAAAAGGATGATATTTTATGCAATTTCTCGTGTGGTAAGAAAAAAAGTATAATATTTTTTGTTCACGTCTTTCGTAAATAAGAACAAACCGTTCAAGTAAAAATCATTTGTAATATATATGAATTTTAAAATATTAATGAAAAAATTGTAACAACTTTTACATGTGGCTGATAAAAACATTACACACAGTGAATGATAAAAATCAATCCAATCATGCGAACTAAATGTTTACATGTGTAAGGGCTAAGGGTTCACAACGTTTACATGTGTAATGACAAAAATTAATCCAATCATGCGAACTAAATGTTTGAAACACCAATTTGTTGGGTAACATGCATTTCTTCAAAGTTTACTATCATATAATTATCTCATATATTCCTGTATCTTAGCCTATATAAGGAACTAAGATCTCATTACCTAGCTACAAAGTTGTTGAGGCTTTTGAAACTGGATAATATAATAAAGTATCAAATAAATTTTGATCTATTAAGATATTTGAGAAAACCATATATGCATAATAGCTTGAATTAAAAAATTCAATAATATAACTATGGCCTGGTTAAATGACTCGCAACACGTAAGAGACGGTGTGGTCGAGCCACTGTTTGGTGGGGTCGCGAGATAAGGGACACATGGGGAGTGGACGAGCAGAGAGATCTTGCATGCCGATGGCTCGCCAGGTGGGGTAAGCGGTGGTGCTAATGACGTTATCATCAGCGATGATGCAAGGATGAGCCCCAGGAGAGAGCTAAAATGCATTGTTTCTTTTTTCTTGAGAGGAAGAAATATTGTATAATAGTATAGTTCTAACCTAGATATTTTTGCTTTCTTTCTTATTTCTAATTATTTGTTTGGAATGCTATAAATGATACAATACAATGTTGGAATTATATGTTTAGATGTATTTGCCAACTAAATGTTTTAAAACCAGATTGGGTATATTCTTGTTTCTATAGTATGCTTCCAAACAGGCACCGGTTGGAATTTAGGTTCCAAAAACATGCAATTTATTTTAACAAAAATTTGGTTCAGACAAGAAAAATAGATTGATTGTGCATCAATGCCATGCAATTTTAGGATATTATTGGATATTCAACAAAAGACAATAGATCAGTCTAAACATTGGATTATGAAATTAGAAGTTATTTTTACAGTACTCAAGATTATCAAGTTAATCTATTGTAAACAAATCTCAACTCTTTAATGAATTAGTACATTTATACAAACCAAAATCTATTTTTTTGCAATAAACATATTTCAAACAACACCAAATATATTTATTTTAGCTTAAAGCTGGTAAATACTCTTTTCTTCAAGTTATTCCTCTAACAGAATCAGCCTCCCAGAAATGAGCTTCCTATTAAACCAAAACTAAACTAAACATTAACACTTTGCTCCAATACTCATTTTGGGGTGAGGCTACAGTACTATGCATAGCGCACATTAGCTCATACTATGGATCCATATTTTCATTTTCAAAGTACAAATAATCAATCTGAACTGTTCAACATGATCTCAATATGAAAATGTACTTGTAGATCAAATTTCACATTTTTAATTTCTTTTTAGTTGGACATAAAATCACTTGATCTAAAGATTCTAGACCAATCAAGAGTAGTGATTTTCTACATATAAAAAAAATAGTAAAAAAATTCTAACAAATGAAAAATTTAGTCTTCAAGTACATTTTCACATAGAGATCATGCTAAATTCCAAATTAAGTTCAACAAAAACAGATGTAACATATTAGTATAAAACTAATTTAGGTACGCTATTGGTAAAAAATCTAATAGACATCAACTATTTTACAAATTAAGGTCATGTCCATTTGTTGCGTGATAATAGTAATACTATATATGTCATCCTTCGTTTAAAAGAAAATTATTATACTAACTAGAACACTGCTAGTTAGGTTCAGTGTCAGTATGTGTTCTAATTATATTATCTTATGATAATTGTCCTAGATTGGAATCATTAATTTGTACGCAGCGTTGATATAATTCATAACATTAAGGAGAATTTCGGCACTACAAATGTTGTTTTTGTTGTCATAATTTTTAAATAACTTTTTGAAATTTAATATTTTTAAAAACGAATTTTAAATACATTAATTGTTCTTGTTCTTTTTCAAGATGATGCTTTTTTCTAAGATTTTTATTAAAAAAAAATAAGTTCATTCATATAAGATTACTAAATAAATTATGATTTATCCAGTGCATTTAACTACTTGATCAGTTATTTTATAAATTATTAATTTGATAAACAAAAAGGATAATATTTTATGCAATTATGCGGGGTCCCACCTCTCGTGTGGTAAGAAAAAAAGTATAATATATTTTGTTCACATCTTTCGTAAATAAGAACAAACCCTTCAAGTAAAAATCGTTTGTAATATATATGAATTTTAAAATATTAATGAAAAAATTGGGACAACTTCTGGCACCACGTCAATGATAAAAATCATTACACACAGTGAATGATAAAAATCAATCCAATCATGCCAACTAAATGTTTACATGTGTAAGGGCCAAAGGTTCACAACGTTTACATGTGTAATGATAAAAATCAATCCAATCATGCGAACTAAATGTTGAAACATCAATTTGTTGGGTAACATGCATTTTTCAAAGTTTACTATCATATAATTATCTCATATATTCTTGTATCTTAGTCTATATAAGGAACTAAGATCTCATTACCTAGCTACAAAGTTGTTGAGGCTTTTGAAACTGGATAATATAATAAAGTATCAAATAAATTTTGATCTGTTAAGATATTTGAGAAAACCATATATGCAGAATAGCTTGAATTAAAAAATTCAATAATTACGGCTTGGTTAAATGACTCGCAACACGTAAGAGACACACCGTTTGGTGGGGCCGCGAGGTAAGTGACACATGGGGAGAGGACGAACAGAGAGATCTTACATTCGGATGGCTCGCCAGGTGGGGTAAGCGGTGGTGCTGATGATGTCATCATCAGCGATGATGCAAGGATAAGCTCCAGGAGAGAGCTAAAATGCATTGTTTCTTATTTCTTGAGAGGAAGAGATATTGTATAATAGTATAGTTCTAACCTAGATATTTTTGCTTTTTTTCTTATTTCTAATTATTTGTTTGGGATGCTATAAATGATACACTACAATTTTGGAATTATATGTTTAGGTGTATTTGCCAACTAAATGTTTTAAAAAATCAGATTGGGTATATTCTTGTTTCTATTGTATGCTTCCAAACATGTACCAGTTGGAATTTAGGTTCCAGAAACATGCAATTTATTTTAACAAAAATTTGGTTCAGACAAAAAAAATAGATTGATTGTGCATCAATGCCAGGCAATTTTAGAATATTTCAACAAAAGCCAATAGATCACATTCTAAACATTGGATTATGAAATTAGAAGTCATTTTCATTTTCAAAGTACTATGATCTCAATATGAAAATGTGCTTGTAGATCAAATTTCACGTTTTTAATTTCCTTTTAGTTAGGCAGAAAATCACTTGATCTAAAGATTCTAGACCAATCAAGAGTAGTGGTTTTCTACATATCTAAAAAAATAGTAAAAAAATTCTAAAAAATGAATAATTTAGTCTTCGAGTACATTTTCACATGGAGATCATGTTGAACAATTCAGATCGATTATTTGGTCTCTAAAAACGAAAATATTGATCGGTAGTACGGACCAATCTGCGCTATACATAGTACCGTAGCCTCACTCTTCATTTTGTAGTAACAACTGTGGGGAGAACAATTCAACATGGCCAAAAGATGGAAATTATCTAGATCAAAATAATTAGAAGGCTAGAACTAAAGATTAAAGAACACTAAATAAAATGAACAAAAAAAAAATAGACAAAACCTTGGAGGCGGCATTGTCTCATCTGATAAAATCCTCTCAAGTCTCTCTTCAAATGGAGTAGCATGCCACTTTACCTGTTGATCCTGATATATTTTAAAAATGTAAGGTATAGCAGTGACAAGAAAAATAGTATACATTTAATTTGAAATCCAAGATATGCTTATTTCCTAGGATTATTTTTTTTTATAGAAATTATTATTAAATAATAAAGAAAAACAGAAAAATAGTATACATCAAGTTTTTCAATGGCATAGATGGATCCGAGAAAAAAATTTCAGCTCCAAAAGAGCCGAAATTTTTTTTTATTGCAAACGGGTTTCTCTGTGGCCATTGGATCGTGAAGCTATGGGCATCAGGAAAAAAAAAAAAAAAATTTGGACCTGAAACAAAATTTCGGCTCCAAACTTTCTAACTGAAATTCTTTTTTTTTTTTTTTTTCTGGCACCAAATCGAACCTATCAAGCTAAGTACTGGTAAATAGCAACTGACAGTCGGTGAAATCAGTGTATTTGCATGCATTTCACTACAATTACATCCAGAATGTACACTGAGATTGGTTCATCTACCAATTTGCTACTTTGCCTGGTAGCTTTACTGTTGCTGGCAAGGTTGTAATGAATAGTAGAATGAAGCAGGGATGAAGTGTGTGTGTAAGTACTGAGACCAATTGATTCCTGGGTTTATATTTGGAGGGGGGGGGGAGGCTAAGAAAGTATAATTTAAGTATTATTTTCTGCCATGCTCTTAGCTTAATTAAGAAATATAGTGGGTCTTTACCCCCTCTCTCTGGCTTAATTAAGTATCATAGTTAACAAGAAAAATAAGTGGGTTGAATGAAGAAATCTTCTTTCTTTCTATTGGGCTTAGACTGTGTTTGGGCTCGGTTAAGAAAATGAAGAGAGATTTAATTAAGAACTTGTTCCTTGAGTTAGTCGTTTGAAAGTTTAGCTAAAACATAATTCATACTTGATTAAAGTCTTTAGGTAGTTAATTATAAATAAGAACTTAATTATTGGGATATAATAATTGTTGCATTATAAAAAACTTATAAACAATAAACGACACCCGTTGTTCAGATGATTTAGGGGCGAGCACTGAGGTACCGGACGAAACAGGATTTCTCGGAGCTCTAGACTATTTGTGGAGAGCAGCTTGGGTCCGATGCTCATCGGATCCAAAGTGGGTTCGATGGGATCTCTGACCGTCCGATACGTTTTAATATTTGTGCGCACGAAAATTAAAGCAGACACGAAAGTTCTGACGTGAATCTTAAAGCATATCGGACGGTCAGAGAGCCCATCGAACCCACTTTGGGTCCGATGGGCATCGGACCCACTTTGGGTCCGATGGGCATCGGACCCAAGCTGCTCTCCTATTTGTGACGCTCGTTCTTGTTGGCTATACTATCAGGTGCGGAATTTCTGTCGCTTATGCATGCATGTTGCAAATCTGATGGTTTGCATTAATTGAACTGTTACATCAAATGCATTAGATAATAAATTTCAACTATATTGTTCGTAAATGACTGTTATTTTGGTATAGTTTCACCGATTCGTCCGTTCTCTTGTTTTAGGTACAAGGGCTAAGTTTTGACGCTTTCATGTGAGATGTAGGCCGGGTTGTTATGGATATCATGCAGTAGCATAGTGATAAGACTCGCGAGAAATTCGTGTTTTATTCGTTTTTTTGACATTATCGAACCGAACTCCGAATAAAACGCAAGAAAAACGTATAATACATTTTATTCGCGAATAAAATGCAAATTATGAATTATTCGCTATAAAAATGCGGAAAAAACGCAAAAAAAAAATTATTTTATTTTAGGGTGTTTCTTTTCTTTTTCTTTTTTTGCTTCCTTGTTGTACCGAATCATTTCCGAATTATATTCAAATTATACCCGAATCACGAACTTTTGATCCCATTGAACGGAACCCAAACTATTCATTTGTCACTATGTGCAGTAGTATATGTATTTTGTTTATCTCTCCAAGCCTAATTGTTATAATAATTTTTCACAGTGACTGGCTGATACAATTCACAGATTGATGGTTATATTTTTGTGATGGTTATTGTATTATAGAAACTTACCTATTAAAATCCTTGCGGATATATGAGAAGTCATATATATAAGGGACAGTATTTGTCTAATATCCGATCCGTATCCGTATCCATATCCGTATCTGTATCCAAAAAATTGAAAAGAATATGAATATAATTTTACCACTATCCGCTCCCATTTCACAATATAATTACCAGTTGAGTATATTTGATTAGATGTTTCTTGTATCATACTTCTCGATTTCTATTTAACAAATAAATATGTTTGATGTGCCTATAGTACAATATAATCTTTAAATAATTCAATTTTTTTTCACGCTCGTATGTTTAATTACTGCGCGGTGATATGAATTGGACCGTTCGGTATGAAATTTTTAGGACAAAGCATAATTTAGTATGGGGCTTCAATTTTAAAGTTCAAACAAAAGATCTGAACCGATCAACATGATATTCACGTTAAAATGTGCTTAGAGATCAAATTTTATATTTTTTTGAAATTTTTTTACTATTTTTTAAGATAGGTACGAAATCACTGTTTTTTAGGAAATTGTAGACCATCTAAAAACAATGATTTTGTACTTATTTTAAAAAATAGTAAAAAAATTTCAAAAAATATAAAATTTGGTCTCTGGTCATATTTTAATGTGGATATCATGTTGAGCGATTCGAATCTTCCGTTTTAACTTTGAAATTGAAGATAAAGATGTTGGAGCACAATTGAGGCATGAAGCACTGGGGCATTTGAGCCCTCCTCTTTACGAATTATTCGCAAATAAAATGCGAAAAAAATGCGAATTTTATTTTTGGTGTTTTTTGGTTTTTTTTACTCCCTTGTTGGACTGAATCATTCTCGAATTATATTTGAATTATTTCCGAATCACAAATTTTTTACTCTGCTGAACTGAACCCGAATAATTCATTTGTCACTATAGAACTTTCGTGTCGTTTAGGGGTAATAAATTAATAACTGTTCTACTGAGGGGCCTGAGGGAAAAATGTAAATATAATAAGGTGTTGTTATGGTATGAGAAGACTAATTGTTTATTTTGGCGTCATTGAAGGTGCCGATTTTTTTTTATTATTCAACATTAAATATAAATTACCAAATATATTCAGTTTGGCTAACTATTTTTAAAACTGTCAGACCGGCTAAACTTTGGCCAGCTGAATATTTAATCGGACCAGCCAAAGTTTCGACGGCCTGAATTTTTTTTTTCTGTGAAATTGGCTATAAAAAGGTCGTTTCTCTCTCCTCCCACTCACAACTCACTCAAATCCACCAGAAGAGAAAGAGAAAAAAAAAGTAAGAGAAGAGGCAATTTTGAAGGCGAAAAGTGCGAATTTTAAGGCGATTTTCTGGTAATATTTTTTAAAATTTTTTAGTAACCTAATTATTTTTTTGAATTATTTAAATTAGTAACCATTTTAGTACATACATATCATTACACAATGGGGATACAATGCTAATGAATTTTTTTTATTGCAAACGACATCAATCTTTTATTTGTGCTTAAAAATAACAAATTTAAACTGCTGAATGTATTTGATATTATCTCAATTATATATAAAAAAAAAAAATATAACATTTCAATTTAATTGTAAGAACAATTTTATTTTTTTTAAAAAGAGTCGTTATTATCAAATAGAATTAAAATATTAGCTATAAGCAAAAGTTTAAATAGCGTTTATCGCATTATAGCGGAACGGCTGAAAAAAAAAACACTATGACCATATAGCGGCGCTATATGACCATAGTGTCGCTATATGATCATAGCGTTGTAGCTTTTTTGGTCCGAAAACGCTATGACGCCGCCATAGCGCGCTATTTAGAACATTGTACAGCCATACCATTTTATAGAAATAAAACACTAACTAATCAGTAATCACCAAGGTTCTAAATAGCGTTTATAGCGTCGTAGCGGGAAGGCTAAAAAAAAAGCTATAGCGAATAGCGTCGCTATAGCGGAAGCTATTCCAAATAGCGTTTTTTTTTTTACATTTCATATATTCAATATTTGTACTAAATATCAACATTATCTAAAGTCTCATAGAACAATAAATAACACCAAAGTAATTAAGAAATTATAATATTCATATTGAACCAGTACAAAGTTCAAATTGCAGTTCAAAATATCCATAGTAATATCATAAACTATCGATTTTTCCTATTAAAAATATCTTAAGCATCATGATTCATGACATAATTTTTTTTTTTCTATTCAAATTTTATTTTCGATTTGGACTTTTTTTCTATTCAAATTTCAATTTCTATTCCCAATTTCAAATTGATTTATCTGTAGCAAGTAGCAACAAATTCAATTTCGGTTTGAGATTTTTTTTATCTTTATTTAAAACCCATATAAATTGCTTTAAAAAAAAAAAACCCATATTGTATAGCGCAAATAGCGCTGTAGCGGTCGCTATAGCGGCCGTAGCGCAAATAGCGCATTTTGATGTCATAGCGTAGCGTTTGGGGTCCAAAAACGCTATAGCGGCGCTATAGCGCCGCTGTAGCGCGCTATTTAGAACACTGGTAATCACCATTCAAAATCAACAAGCAATTAATTTATTTACAATTACACAAAAGTCAATACACATTCAATCACATAACGCCCAAATAAACAATTAATCTTCTCATACCTACATCACCGCTATTTTCATAGCAGCCCCTTATTATATTTACATTTCCCTCAGGCCCCTCAGTAGCACAATTTACCCCTTATTATATTTACAAAATCAACGATGCAAAACAACTTATATACATACCCCACAAATGGGGTAACGATATTAACAGAGCTAATTTGACCTTATACAGCACACCAATTACATACATTTTCATTTTGCCTCTATTACTTGTGCTCTGTATGAAGTATAATCAGCTCTGTCAAATTACCTTAGTTATTTCACTTGAACGCTTCCCCAGCAGGAGAGGGCCATAACCTAGAAAAAGTGGAAGATAATGCAATTCCAGCCATATTTAACCCCTTGGTACCACAATCTGGTACCGGAACCCAGCTCCACACAGACTTGGCTCGGTTATATGACAGCCACACTAGATCCCAAGCTCCTTTACTGTTAGACATGAGCACCACTCTCACCACCCCTTCTCTCTCAGCCATGCACCCCATCATCACCCCATAAGGCTTCTTCACTTCTTCTATCATCTCACTACAAACCCTAGATGTCAGTACCCATTCGGTACCATCTGAACTGATACCCCACAATTCAATTCCGATTAAAACCCGCATGCGAACCCGGGCCCATGATCCCGATCCCTCTTCAATTGGAATAGATTTTATGATCACCATGTTTCCATCTCCATGCACATGCAGCCGATCGGATCCGAAAGGGTTTTCGGTGAACCTAGGTCGGAGTAACAAAGGACCATTTGTTCCTGGCCCGGTACACAGTACCAGAGACTCGGTACCGGTGTGTGCCATATGAAGGTACACGTTAAGCGGGTCGGGTGAAAAGAGTCGGTCAGAATTGATCGGCACGGCTTCGGAAGCATGCCAGGTGTTGGTATCAGAGCGGTATTCAAAGAGATAAGGCAAGTGGTTGTACATCTCTGCGAAGAGGAAACGGAAGCGATGCGAGGTGGGATCAGCAGAGAGCTTTAAAGAGGAGCGGCGCCAAGAGGAAGTGCCACGGGGACCAAGAGGGGAAAGAGGGAGGCGGAGGAGGGAGGAGGAGGGGAGATGAAAGGAGACAAGGTCACGGCGGAGATTGGATGCGAAGAGGAAGAAGGGGCCAGAGGAGGCGAGGAAGTAAGGGTCGTCGAAGCGAGGCAAGGAGCGGAGAGGGAGCCGAAAGGACCAAAGCGAGGAAGGGGAATGGAAGCCGAGGAGGAAGTAGTCGCGAGGAGGGCGGCGAGAGAGAAGGAAGAGCCATGAGGAGGAGGAGAGGGAAGAGTGCAGGTGGTAGAGGCGACGGAAGTCGGGTGATGAAACAAGAGAAGAGAGGAGATGGGATACGGAGCGAAGGCGGTGGAGGTCGGGAAGAGGCAGCCTGAAGAGGATCTCATGAAGGAGCTCAGAGGGGAGGAGGAGGAATCCCAGAGTGGAAGTACTTGTGGAAGCCTGAAGAGGATACATGTTTAATTTCTTTTTCCCTTTTTCCCCCCCTCTTCCTCTTGGATGGGGAAGGGAAAGGGAAAGAGGTGAATTATAGTGGTGGTGGTGGTTGGTTTGAGTGAGGCTGTGAGGGGGTTTGGGAAGTTAGGTTGGGGTTTTAATAGAGAGAGAGAGAGATTGTCAGCAATCAGCACTCAGCAAGGAGCAGTGTACCGGAGTAGGGAATTCATACACCCACGGTACCGTAAAAGGGAATCTTTTACAATTACTTGATCTGGACCGTTCTTTTTAACTTGGCACGAATCTCAAAGCCCAATAATACTGCCCCCTCAGTCAGCCCGAATCCCAAACCGGCTGAGAGTTAATCTCAAACCGTAAATAGCTAATTGTAAAAGGGAATCTTTTACGGTACCGTCGGGGATATGGATTCCGGAGTAGGGACAGCTTGGGGACCTCATTACTCATTAGAGGTCAATTGATCAATGATCACAATAAGGAAGGGTTCTTTTGTGAAGGGGGAGGGGATTGGTATAATTTGTATGTAGATTTGGTTGGTACAAAACACGGAAATTGGAAATAAATCTGCTGTTATTCCTTCCAAAGGAATAACAGGAATCTGTTATTACGATCCTATCCATTCAATTTTTTCTATGCACGAATTTTTGACAAAGATCAACGGTTGGAATCAGAATAACAACAGATTGCAGATTTATTTCCACGTGGCCTTCTAAATTGGCGCGACAGAAGAACAAGGAATAATGATCCGAGTGGACCGAGTTGCTTATCGGCACTGTATCTACTTTTTAGTTTTATTCTAATAATAATCTTATGTGAGAGAAAAGAATCAAATAATATAATTTTATGATTAGATAAGTTGACCGTCTTTTGCGTGGGGTCTATAAATTGGCTTTTATTGGATAATAAGAATGTTGAAGCAGGGGAGGCAATACTCAATTATTTCTTTCCACTGTTTATATATTTTGGGTATTATTGTCAATTTATATTTATCCTTTATTAGTTAGCATTCGTGTTAACCGACACCGAAATTTTTATTAATATCCAAAAAAAATATTAAATTTCAAATTCTACATTGCATGCTTAGAAATTTCAAAATATGCTCAAATCGCAAAATTTTTTTGTGAAAATTCAGCTTAAAATCACAAAATTATTTTGCGGTTTTAGGTTTTGAAATTCCAAAACCACTAGGTTTATTTTCTATATTTCCATATTTCAGCAAAAAAAAATTACGGTTTGAGCAGATTTTGAAATTTCTCAGCATGGAGATGTAGACTCTATTAATTAAGGGGGCAGTTATGAGTCCTATAATGCAACTTTAATGCGTTTTAATTTAAACTGCATTATTGTGCTGTATAATTATGCCAATCATGTAATTAATGTTGACTGGTTTTCATTTGCCAAGCCACAGAATGACAGGGGCTGCTATCATAAAAAACACTTGAGAGTAGGTCCGATGGGCATCGGACCTACTCTGGTTCGATGGATTTAATCACCGTTGGTTTGCTTTAAGATTCGTGCATAACGCTTTAAAATTCGTGTGTATCTGTTTCAATTATCGTGCGCACAAATCTTAAATGAGATCGGACGGTCATCGTGCTCGTTGAACCTAAAAGTAGGTCCGATGGGCATCGGACCTACTCTGTTCTCCATAAAAAAATATCACCAAAATAAAAAATATATATATTTTTTAAATTTATTAATCATCTTTTTTTTTTAAATTTTTCTATTATCAATTGTATTTGGAATTGGATAATTTATTGTAGTAATTTTGTTTTTCATTAAAGTTAACCTAACAATGTATGGCTCCAATATTTTTTTATATCTATTGCATAATAAGTGTTTGTAGATTATTAAGGATTTTAGATGCTAAAGTATCATTGCTTTACCTTTTGATGTAAAGTTAGAGATGATAATTTATTTTTTCAAGTTAACTGTGCTAGACAGATATAGATATAATTAGATACAAAGGAGGAAGGGCCCAGTTTTAGCTGAGAGGCTTCACTTAAAAGCTTCTTCTATGCCGAAATTTTTATATATAATATTTTAAAAAAAAAAAATAAACCAAAACATTCTTGTTTCTGTTTTTATTTTTATTTTTGCGGCCCCCAATATTAGATTCCGCAGAATGCCCCTGCGGCCCCAGCTAGGGGACCGCAGATCACCGGTGCGGCCCCAACTTTTTTTTTTTTATTTCTCAAACTTTGAGATATCTCAGAGGATATGTGTAACCGAAAAAAAATTTCAGTGTCCCCCACCAAAATTTTGAAATTAATAAAAAAAAATTAAAATTTGATGTGTAACATAAAAAAAAAAAGTTGGGGCCGGAGGGGCATTCTGCGGACCCCAGTATTTAGGGCCGCATGTCACCGGTGCAGTCTGGGTAGAATTGGAAAAACTCAGATTTCGGGTGTTTTGGTTTATTTTTTTTTTAAATGTTATTAATAAAAATTTCGGTCTTCTATGTGAAGATATTATAATAAAATGGGACTTTATTTCTTCACCCATATCATATTATATTTTTAATTAAAATTAAGTAAAAAGAGAACTAGTTTTTAGTCTAGTAGTAAAGGCAATGCTTTCCGTGAGGAAAGTTATAGGTTCAAAATTCGAAATAAATAATCATTTGTGAATATTAAATAGTTATATAGCTTGACCGCCAACCTTTACGAAAAAAAAAAAAAAAATTAAGTAAAAAAGGTAATATCACCAGCTGCTCCCTGAATAAAAACAAGGGGCTGATGACAAATCAAGCACACTGAATAATAAATTGAAAGGGAATTTGTGGTTTCTTAATGCACAAAGTCACAAAGACCAGCCATTGAGAAGCAATTGAGTCCATTGGTGTGTCAAATGGCCAATTTCATGCTTTCTCTTCTTATTTGATCCATAATCCATGGGTTTCTAGCTATAGATGAATTTTGTTGGAAAAATATTACTAATGATATTTCTAAATGTAATAGCAAATTGTATTTTTATGTAATTATACATAAAAGCATAATGCAATGGTGGCCCTATGATTAAAGTGTCTTCAAATTTTTGAACCTCCATTGTGTCTTCATTTTAAAAATTACACTAACTTCAAGTTTAAAACTTCAATATAAAAAAAACGTAGATATGATCTCTATCATGGAGATGTAGACTCTATTAATTAAGGGGGCAGTTATGAGTCCTATAATGCAACTTTAATGCGTTTTAATTTAAACTGCATTATTGTGCTGTATAATTATGCCATTCATGTTATTAATGTTGACTGGTTTTCATCTGTCAAGCCACAGAATGACAGGGGCGGCTATCATAAAAAACACTTGAGAGTAGGTCCGATGGGCCTACTCTGGTTCGATGGGTTTAATCACCGTTGATTTGCTTTAAGATTCGTTCATAACGCTTTAAACTTCGTGTGTGTCTGTTTCAATTTTCGTGCGCACAAATCTTAAATGAGATCGGACGGTCATCGTGCTCGTTGAACCTAAAAGTAGGTCCGATGGGCATCGGACCTACTCTGTTCTCCATAAAAAAATATCACCAAAATAAAAAATATATATATATTTTTTAAATTTATTAATCATCTTTTTTTTTCAATTTTTCTATTATCAATTGTATTTGGAATTGGATAATTTATTGTAGTAATTTTGTTTTTCATTAAAGTTAACCTAACAATGTATGGCTCCAATATTTTTTTATATCTATTGCATAATAAGTGTTTGTAGATTATTAAGGATTTTAGATGCTAAAGTATCATTGCTTTACCTTTTGATGTAAAGTTAGAGATGATAATTTATTTTTTCAAGTTAACTGTGCTTTTTCAAGTTAACTGTGCTTTTTCAAGTTAACTGTGCTAGTACAGATATAGATATAATTAGATACAAAGGAGGAAGGGCCCATTTTTAGATGAGAGGCTTCACTTAGAAGCTTCTTCTATGCCGAAATTTTTATATATAATATTTTTTCAAAAGAAAATAAACCAAAACATTCTTGTTTCTGGTTTTTTCTATTTCTGCGGCCCAATACTGGATTCCGCAGAATGGCCCTGTGGCCCCAGCTAGAGGGCCGCAGATCATCGGTGCGGCCTCAACTTTTTTTTTTATTTCTCAAACTTTGAGATATCTCAGAGGATATGTGTAACCGAAAAAAAATTTCGGTGTCCCCCACCAAAATTTTGAAATTAATAAAAAAAAATTAAAATTTGATGTGTAACATAAAAAAAAAAAAGTTGGGGCCGGAGGGGCATTCTGCGGACCCCAGTATTTAGGGCCGCATGTCACCGATGCAGCCTGGGTAGAATTGGAAAAACCCGTATTTTGGGATGTTTTGGTTTTTTTTTTTTTTTTGAAAAATGTTATTAATAAAAATTTCGGTCTTCTATGTGAAGAGATTATAATAAAATGTGACTTTATTTCTTCACCCATATCATATCATATTTTTAATTAATATTAAGTAAAAAGAAAACTAGTCTTTAGTCTAGTAGTAAAGACAATGCTCTTTGTGTGGGAGATTATATATTCAAAATTAAAAAAAAATAATCATTTGTGAATATTAAATAGTTGGATATTTTGACCTCACCTTTACTCAAAAAAAAAAAAAAAACATTTATGTAAAAAAGGTAATATCACCAGCTGCTCCCTGAATAAAAACAAGGGACTTTAGAATTTGCATGTTTAGTTAAAGAAGGCAATTTTAAAATTTTGTGAAGAAGCTAGCAAATGATGACAAATCAAGCACACTGAATAATAAATTGAAAGGGAATTTGTGATTTCTTAATGCACAAAGTCACAAAGACCAGCCAATGAGAAGCAATTGAGTCCATTGGTGTGCTCAAATGGCCAATTTCATGCTCTCTTTTTATTTGATCCATAATCCATTGGTTTCTAGCTATACATGAATTTGGGTGGAAAAATAATTACTAATGATATTTCTAAATGTAATAACAAATTGTATTTTTATGTAATTATATATAAAAGCATAATGCAATGGTGACCCTATGATTAAAGTGTCTTCAATTTTTTGTATCTCCATTGTGTCTTCATTTTAAAATTTACACTAACTTCAAGTTTAAAACTTCAATATAAAAGAAAAAACGGTAGATATGATCTCTATTATTTTCTTTATGCATACGTAAAATATCACAAAATTTCAATTTTATTTTGATTAGAATGAAGAGCATGCAAAAATGCATCAATGTGGATAAATTCTGGATGTTGATTTTTCAACTTATTAATTTATGTAAAATTATAATCAGAAAACGATAAAATAGTTTTACGGTTTTGTTGTGACATATAAATTTTATAATTTTTATTATTAAAAAATTAAAGTGGAGGATTGCTGAAAGCACAAAAAATAGAAGCATTTGAACCCGCCCCATCTTCGAAATGCTTACAAAATTCAATATTTTGTACAATCAAATAATCAACTATCTGAATTGTAAATTGTAGATTTGTTTTAGATCCTTTTAAATTATGTGAGAAGTTTAAGACATCAAAATAAAACCGCCGAAACGAATTTAGAAATGTTTATACACTGAATGAGACATTAATGTTTGCTATCTTTATTTTATGTTAATAAACATAATAAAATATGCCATAGTCTATAGTCTATAGGAAACCACAATAATAGAACCAAACCTATCAAAAGATAAGAAAACGACCTAATATATATTTTTTGATAGTAATTGTGGTGACATCATAGCTAAATGAACGGAGAATTATTTTATAAAAAAATATTAATTGTTGGACACTAGTGACAATAGCAATTGGGTAAAGCAGGGACAAGCCGACATTTTTATTAATATCCAAAGTTAATTACAAATTAATAAATTTACTCAGACTTGTTGGGATTTTCGAAAAATGTCCAAACCGGCCACAAAATGGCCGGTTTTCTCCTCTCCAGAAACCGGCCATTTTGTGGCCGGTTTTTGATTTTTTTTTTTTTTAGAGACACTATGAAGAGCAAGATAATGAAATCTAACACTGAAAATTCGAATTTTTTGTTTAAATTATTTGTTAGATTACTTCTTTTGATTTATACTTAGCATATTTATACTAAAATACACTATATTACTTGATTTATGTTGAATTACTTGAAATTATGTTAAATTACGCTAATATGGTAAATTACGGTAAATTACACTAATTCCGCTAACTATAATGAAATACGGTAAATTGCGCTAAACTACGCAAAATTACGCTAAATTAGACCGATTTTATGCCATATTTCATAAATCATAAAAAATAGTAAAAACATTCAAAAAATAGTAAAAATTGGCATTCTACAAGTTTATTATATAACTAATTTACTGAGTTATTTAGATTGAATAATAGAAATGAAAATTTTAATCGGAAACTTCAACTCAAGTTTTTAGGCTCTTTCCTTTGTTTTTTGGAAATTCTGATTTTGGAATCCGGCATTGCTAGCACGGACGCATGCGTATTGTCGCAAGCTTTCCAAAAAGTAATCATTTGCTGAAATCGGACACTCGAGCGCCATTTTATGGCCGTTTGAAGATTCATCGTCGTTTTTCGCCTTCTCAGTAAAGATATCATCCATATTCATATGTAATTTACCGTAATTTATCGTATTTTAGTGTAATTTAACATAATTTAGCGTAATTTAGTGTAATTCAACATAATTTCACATAATTTACCGTATTTTAGCGTAATGTAATATAATGTAATTCAACATAATTTCAAGTAATTTAGCATATTTTAGTATAAATATGCTAATTATATATTAAAAGAAGTAATCTAACAAATAATTTAAACAAAAAATTTGAATTTTCAGTATTAGATTTCATTATCTTGCTCTTCATACTGTCTCTTAAAAAAAATAGTTTATAATTATAAATCACTATGAGGATAAAAGAGAAACAAAATATAGTTTCTAATTATACATCACTATGAAAACACACAGTAATTTACCGGAATTTACCCTATTTTAGCGTAATTTAAGGTAATATAGTGTAATTCAACATAATTTCAAGTAATATAGTGTATTTTAGTATAATATGCTAATTATAAATCAAAAGAAGTAATCTAACAAATAACTTAAACATAAAATCGAATTTTTAGTGTTAGATTTCATTATCTTGCTCTTCATAGTGTCTCTTAAAAAATAAAAAAAATCACAAAATGGCCGATTTCTGGAGAGGAGGAAACCGGCCATTTTGTGGCTGGTTTGGATATTTTTCGAAAATCCCAGCAAGTCTGGGTAAATTTATTAATTTGTAATTAACTTTGGATATTAATAAAAATGTCGGAGGGACAAGTATCCTCTCCATTACTGTAAAAGATCCCTTCACTTTACGGTTTGAGATTAATTCTCAGCCGCTTTGAGATTCGAGCTAGCGCAAGCACAATATTATTGGGATTTGAGATTCGTTGCCAGTTAAAAAGAACGGTCCATCCAGTAATTGTAAAAGATTCCCTATTACGGTACCAGGGAGGATGTGAATTCGGTAAAGCAGAGGCTACCAATTAAAATAAATTAAAGAAGACAACTTGTTAAATGTTGCTTTTAAACTTCATCCATATTCCTTTCCTTCCTATAATGGATGAATGATGATTAGATTTAAAAAAATCAATTTTTCTTACTAAAAAAGAATTAAAGAAAATAAAGCATCAAGAATACACAAAATATTATTACAAGTGAATGATCTTTTTAAATGATTAGATATCTATTTGTACCGATCAAGTAAATTACATCAAACTCTACTTTTTTTTCAAATTAGAATAAATTCGAAGTTTTCTACCCTGAATTTTAAATGAATTACAATAATATTTTTATTTTTAAATACTTGACAATTGCATGTCTATTTTTGTAATACATGCGTAAAAATATCATCTAGACACGTGTTCATACCTCTCATTTATTGAATATTCTTATTTTTGCTTAAACTAGAAAGTCAAAAGTGAAAGTTTCTCAATATAAAAATAAACTTGTCAAACATTTGAAAACAATTTTAACTTATTTATTGTTATAAAAAATGTTGTTAATATAAAGAAAAATTGCGTCTAGAATAGTTTTGCTAAGATGCTTGACAAAGTAAAATTTGTGGACAATTTTGGTTTTAAATCTCAATTTAAAATTTGAACAACCAATTTGAGTCGTTCATTGTGATAACATATAATTTTTTTATTGTTAACCAAATCTTACTATTTTACAATATTTAGATTTTTAAATTTTTTTTTATATTTGGAGAAAATCTATTGATCTAAACTATTTTGACTCATCCACTAGTAATAGTTTTCTCCCTATTCAATAAAATAGTAAAAAAAAAAATCTCCAAAATGTGAAATTTTGTTTCTACTAAATTTTTTATATGTAGATCACACTAGGTGTCTCATATTAATTATTCAAATTAAAAATAAAAACAAGAGAAAAACCACTTCCAATAAAAGAACTTGCTAATACAAATGATAGTAACCGAAATAAGAAATCATAATCTAAAAATGGGAACCGTATAAAGGCTTTTTTTTTTTAATGCTGTCACGCTCTATGATCTATCAACAAATTAATTAAAACATAAAAGGACAGCTGTCCTGTCCTAAATTTATTAAGAAGTTAAACATAAATATTTTTCCGAGGTTATTACATTTTATTTTGGAACCTGATATGAGTACTCGCACTCCAGTATCTGTATTGTATCCGCACCTTAACTGTCATATTTATGACGATCTGTGAGAAATTTTGCGAATCTAAAACCACGAACATCTTCTACGTAATTTTATCTTTTAAATGAGATCCATGATGACGTATTTTCGGGCTCGTCGTCACGCAAGTATTTATATCTATACTTGCAAATATTTTTTTACATATGATACTGGATTATATCTGAAAGTATTAATATCAAGTATTGTAAGTATTTATACCTATAAGGTCAATTATTTTTGTTAGAGGAAGGTTGACGCGGAGACTATTAGAGAAAATGTTGATGGGGGATACGGAGTCCCGACTACTTCATTAGAGGAAGGTTAACGCGGGAACGATTAGGGGACTGAAAAAGGGATGATCATATCAATTTACGCATGCAAGTATTTATATCTTATTTTGTAAGTATTAATATTTTATGTTCCAAGTATTTATACCTATGAAGGTTGACGTAGAGACGAGTGTGGAGACTGGAAAAGGGGACCATAGTACAACCTTCATCTAATTAGTAGGGACAATAGTACAAACTTCCTCTATTGTTGCTGCAGGTACAATACAGGTACTGAAGTGGGGGGATTGAAATAATTATTCTTTTATTTTTGCAACACAAATTAGTCTCTTAATTTAAATTTGTTCCTTAAGTTCCTAAATTAAATCTATTTCAATCTATTTATTTTTTCAATCCTTTTTAATTGACAAAATTGCAAAGATGACCTAATTGTAGATAAGAGTAGAACATAAAATATAGAACGACGGTCGGATGATGTATTACTGTAACAAGAGATATATAATATAGGTTAATTAATTAATAGGATATTGAATGGCCCGACAATTTTATTAATATCCAAAGTTTAATAGAAATTAATTAATATACTCTGATCCGCTGGAAAGTTATGTCAATTTTAGAATGTTAGTTATTTTCAAATTAAATTCACTAGCCACATGCGAACACTAAACTTTAGTGTCATACGACACTATAAAAAAAATATAATTTAGTGTTCGCATGCGGCTAGTGAATTTAATTTGACAATAACCAGCATCCTAATAAAACATCGATGTTTTATTACAAAAACATCAGCGACGCACCGATACATGCAACCGATGTTTCATTGCAAAAACATCGATGATGCACCGATACATGCAACCGATGTAACACATGCATCCAACTAAATTCATTTGTTTGATCTTAGCCAAACTGAGTGCAAACTTTAATCCGAGTTTCCTACAACTTTTTCTTCTAGCCAACTATGCTATGCCCATCATACAAAAAAAAAAATTAAATTAAGTACCGGCCAGAAAATGGCCGGTACTGTATTAAAAAAAAAATTTGGATACCGGCCATTTTTCGGTCTGTAATGAATTAAATTGGATATTGGCCAGAAAAGCCGGTACAGATATTTTTATAACATTCCAGCGGATCTGAATATATTAATTAATTTCTATTAAACTTTGGATATTAATTAAAATGTCGGTTGAATGGGGCTCATGTGAGCCACAAATCACAAAGGGACCCTCTGGATGGATTTCTTCTGTAACTCCAAAATTTTCTTTTAAATAATCACGGAAAACATAAATTTAAAAATTAACCCTACTTTTAGAAGAAATTGTCAATAATTGATTATTTCACTTTGTGAATTTTTTAATGGTCTACTTTCAATTACGATTTAAAAAAAAATTGCACTAAAACATATAATATTTACTCTTTTATTAAAGCTTAATTAACCAGCCCAACTGGTTTGGTCAATTTTATTTTGCAATTCAGTCAATTTTTGCTAATTTAGTTTGTACGATATGATTATATCCTTGTCGTTTCAAATTTGATTTTGATGAAATTTAATTTGTTAGAAAGTTTTCCATAAGTGTTTTCAATAAAATTTAATTTGATCTTCTCTAATTAAGTTTTAAACCTGCAACCTTAATAGAGCATTATTTATCTTATTTAATTTCTAACTCTCACAAATTTTTTTTTATTTTTTTATTTGACCTTTTGACCCTTGAGTTATTTAAATTAAAATCAGACCATTAACAATTTATTATTCTTACTAGGACGTCCGTCTCCAATCATGTTCTTCCAAATTTAACAATTCAGGGACCAAACTGAAAAATGCTCATTATCTCAAAAAAGGAATTAGGTATGTTTTTTGTTTAATTTGCTTTGATTGCTGATTCATCTAATTAAGAATGTGATCAGCTTATTTGATGAATATCACCACTTGTTGAATATACACTAAGCAAGAGCATGATACTGCTACAAGCATATTAACAAAGATTCACGAATAATTTGGATTTGAGCTGTCGGCGAATTAATCTGCGTATTATTCGGTTTCTCAAATTTTTCTCGAATTATTCGCAACTTTTTTTTTTGGTCTCTTGTGGGACTAAAATCTCTGGTCCAGACTCAATGTATAATTCCGAATTTTTCCCGAATCACGAAATTTTGATTCCGGCAAACTTTTCCCGAATCACGAAATTTTGATTCCGGCAAACTTTTCCCGAATCATTAAGTTGTCAGCATGGCTACAAGCATGACTTGAGTCTCAAAGGTATTTGAGAGGATAAAAGAAGATTAGTTCTTGTAATTAATAAATCAAATAGGAAATATAATGATGCACAATTAGTTAAGAGTTGATAGTTGATGCCTTTATTTATAATTTTTTTTACATGGATATTCGATTTTATTAACAAATTAAGGCATAAATTAAAGGGCTTTTCTAAAACAAATATATATCTTAGTGACCTTGGATGCAGGGGCGGACCCAGTGTATTCCAGGGAGGGCAGCTGCCCCCCTCCTCCCTTGATTTTGAGTTTTAGTGAAAATTTATCGGTTCTGACCGACTTTGCCCCCTCTGGATATTTTTTTGCCCCTCTCTGAACGTTTAATTTGTAATTTGAGTTAAATTTAGGGTTAAAATTGAAATAAATCTGTTGAATTTTGATTGGTAATTAGAATTATAAGTCAGAACATCATAAATTACAAATCAAAGCATTGGAAGTACAAGTTAAAGCATTATTTTTTGTCGAGTACCCAATTGGTTAATGGATTTAAATCAAATTAGATATTTAAATCCGATTCGATATTTTTTTGCCCTCCCGTGATGAAAATCCTGGATCCGCCCCTGCTTAGATGTGGATAGATATTAAAGGAAGTATTATATCTCTCTCAGACTCTCAGTTCTAGTTATGTTTGGTTTTCAACGAAATTGCTTTACATGCATTTGGCATGAGGTTATATTTTTTTTGTGTAGCCTATGTACATAAAACATGCCTGCATGGCTGCATGTAAGAAAAGTACAAAAAACCCCAAAAAAAAGAGGACGGTTCAAATGCCTCCATATTTCATGCCTCCACCATGCCTCTATTTTTAAAAACTTTAATAAATCAAAATTTAAAACTTAAAAGTCAACATAAGAAGTTGGATATGATCTACATCATTTTATTTATACACGTGTAAAAAATTATGACATTTCAATTTTGTTTTAGTTGTCATCGAGAGCTTGTAAAATTATACTAATGTGGATAATTTCTAGACATTGATTTTTTAACTTATTGATTCACATAAAAACAAAATCGAAATGTGATAATTTTTTATGAGCACATAGATAAAAAGATGTAGATCATATCCAATGATTTTATTTTGACTTTTAAGTTTTAAATTTTGAGTTATTAAAGTTTTTAAAAATAGAGGCATGGTGGAGGCACAAAAAATGAAGGCATTTGAATCCTCCTCAAAAAAAAAAAATAATACAAAAACACCAAATTACAGAACACTTTTTAGTGTCCCAGTAAGTACTCATAATTATCTTTTATTTTAAATTTTTCACTTTTACTCTTTTACCCTTTATAAGTCAGAAAATTATAAAACACCAAATTCTTGTAAGCATATCAAAAACAACAAATCAACAAAACACTTAACAGCAACAAGGTTGTCCCATAAAATAGAGAGCAATAAAAAAGCGGAGCTAAAAAATACAAGATTTTAAAAATTTGGTGTAATGAATAAAGAACTAGATATTTAACTATGATTAACTTCAGAATTATTGTGTAATGAATAAATTTTTTTTTTAAAAAATTAAGATATAAATTTGATAAATTTAAGTGTTTAAAGGTATATAAGAAATTAGAGAAAATTTTAAAGATATACGAAAAATTATCCCTTATTTTTAGTCTTATAAGATTTGAATAAACGAGCTTAATTACGCATGCTTCGAGAAATTAGAGCGAAAGCCGAAATTTTTATTTTTACCATTTTTAAAAAAAGTTAAATCAAATAATTAGAAATTCTGATTAATTTTATTTTTGATACGATCGCATTTTCAAACTGCAAACACATTTCTTTTCTTTTTTTTTTCTCAAGTTTTTGGTTTTGAGCGTTTTTGACAAAGAAAACTATTTTAACGGTTTTGGATTGGTAAAAAAAAAAAATTTGGGGCCCACAAAAATCAAAGAGATGGCTTTCATCAAGGAAAAATGAAAGCTGTGGTGACCAAAGAAAAAAAACAGTTTGCCCGTAATTTCAAACTGCAGACACTTAATTTCTGTCGACTGCATTTTGAAACTGCTGTCGTATCAAAACTGAAATTCTAACTAAATTGTGATTATTTTGTTTAACTTTTTTTTTAAGATGGTAAAAATAAAAATTTCGGAAGGGAAAGCAACCCATCAATTCCCTGGATCCGTATCCTCCCAGGTACCTGACTCAAGCAAATTGAAACGGACGGTCCAGATTAATCCTATCTGGGTCAAACTCAATCTGATACCTATAGAGACTGTAGGGGGCCTGGTTTGAGATTCGTGCCATGTTAAAAGAACCGTCTAATCATAATTTGCTTGAGTCAAGTAACCTAAGGTGATGTGAATTCCAATTCCCTGCCTTTGGTTGAATGAAAGGCTGAAACTCAGCAGCAATTCCATTTTGAATAATAATAAGATATATAATTTTGTAGGGACAAAGCATGGATATATATATCCAGATTAATGATTCCACTAAAGTAGCAATCTCATATGTTATATGAATTTAAAAATTTATATCCATATTCTTTAATTATATTTATATAAGGATCAATCTTTTATATATTTAATGAAATATCTTTTCCAAAAAAATCTACATCTTATTCAATAAAGTAGGCCATAATTTTTTAAGGGGTAAATTTCGCTGGAGGTCACTAAACTTTGTCATTTGTCACGAATTGGTCACTCAACTTTGATTTGTCCCTCTATAGCCACTGAATTTTTATTTTGTCCCAATCAAATCACCCTATAACTTCTTCATCCAAATTATAACGGAATATGCTCATTCCGTCCAAAATACTAATGGAAAAGTTATATGCCGTTAAAATTTTGAATGGAAAAGTTATAGGGTGACTTGATTGGGACAAAATAAAAGTTCAGTGGCTATGGAGGGACAAATCAAAGTTGAGTGACCAATTCGTGACAAAGGACAAAGTTTAGTGACCTCAAGCGAAATTTACCATTTCTTAAGAATAAATTTTCCACAGTACTTCCTCTCTTAAAGTTCCAATATTTTTCATATCTATGATAACAACTTGATTCTTGTAATTTGACGGTTTGAAGAACTATGTTTTTCATTTTCTCAATTCAGTGATTGACAACACAAACCATAATATATTGTATGATTGAAGGAGATTAAATTAAGAAGTTACTGCTGGTTAGCAAGTTCCATTTTCAGACAAACCATAATATATTGTAGATTTGGTTATTCTAACCTACTGTTTTCATTGATAATAATCATTTGAAAAGGCAGTTGGATCATCTACTGTTTTACTGGTACCACCAAATGATGACCACAAAATGTGATTTATTCTGATAATAATTTTAAGAGTGAAGAAAACAGAGAATCAATTTCTCATTGAATTAGCCTAAATTTTTTGTTACATCAAACAGACCCAACCTGCACTATTAAACATTGTGTCAATTAAACATTTTCTCAAATTATGTTAATATAGGGGCAATTTTGGAATAAGAGAAGGCATTAAATATGCAAAATATTAAAAACTGAATTTTTTTTACTGTAAACAGTATACTGCAAACATATAATAACAGTATACTGTAATTGCTTACAATATGCATCAATCAAGGACAAGCCAATTTCCCATTTACCAGTAATTGTAAGAATAAAAAAGCGTGCTCAACTAAGATTCCCTCATGCAAGGATTAAAAATCAAATATATAAAAAAAGATCCATAATTTGAGATTGCAAATCAGTAATCTCAAAATCACAAAAGTGCATTAGTTTTTTCATTACCACACTAAGACTAACATAGTTTTTTTAACAGCAACCCTAACATATTTTTGAAAACCAGCAACTCTAATATAGTTTTGACCTAATAGTCTAATACCAGCAAACAAATCCTAACTTACTGCACTATTTTCTTCATTACCACATTAACCCTACATTCTTTTCCACAAAAATACCAGCAAATTAATAGCTTACTGTTTTGTCTTGTGTTGTTCAATCATTGCCTTGATCCATGCTGTCCTATTTTCCAAATTAACCCTTCGGCGCTTACTATGGTTGTGTTATTGTGTAAATTCTAAGAACATTCATAATCACCTGTTCTAAAAAATTCTTGGACTAAGGAGTCATTTCAGATAAAAGAAAAAAGGCTTTAATATGACAAGGTAACAATGCTTGGTACA